>OU343221.1:2303430-2685898 GCA_910596185.1 Chrysanthemum makinoi | reverse complement strand
TTTTCCAAAACGACCCATGTACATAACCTGATGTAAACGATAACTAAACCTATTTAGTGGTAGTATTCTATACGTGTGGGTCTTTTCGGATTGTCGACTATGTCGTTACCTGGTAAACATGTTTAAAACATCACTATCGTGATCTAATGCTAATCGACCATGGCTTGCTGTTTTGAAACGACTACATATATGTAATACTAAGCCTAATATGAAAACCCTAAGTGACCACTTAATGAGCATGCATTTAATGATCTTCGTTAACCACTGCGCATATCTTGTTAAAACAGCCTTGATGGTGTCGAGTCGAATATGTAGGTTAGTAACATGTCGAGTGAGTAACTGGATTAAGTGTTTGGGTGTCGAGTGGTTTGTGAGTCGGAAACAATATGTAACTGTGATTTTCATTTGTGTTGCGTATAATGTCGAAGCAAAGGGAAACGGGTAAAAGTTGGGTCTCGTTAATATGGTGAGAATGGAGACATATATATACATGCATGACCAACTATGAAATTCATCTTATAAAAGTGATTTGTGGGCACCATAAGTCGAACATGGAAGCTTTAAACATATAAGATAATAACGTGGTGTGTCCGTTCGAGTCGGTATAATATGATCGTAGAACTTTATAAGTATGCATAAGAAAGGTTTGTTTTCATACGATCTAGGTTAAAGTAATGAGTTTTAAAAGACGTAACATGTATAGTAAATGCGCATTAATAAGATATTGAAATAGTGGAAAAACCCTAGAACATAAATGAGAGTCGATTAGGGTTAAAAGCTAAGTGTGTAAATTCGTTATTTCATGTGAGAATGGTAAGTCTTGGAATCATTAATAACTATTTATTTAGAGTATAACGAGCTAGTACTAAGCGTGATGTAAACATGCGTGAGTTATGATTTTATGAAAGAAACTAAGTGTCATGAATTAAAAGTATTGTATGCATGGTCTCATTTTAGTTGTGTTCGAACAATGTTACGTGTGAGTCTTGGTTAACCATGTAAGTTATGAAGGCTTGTGTAAACTATTTTGAAATAGAGTTCTAAAATCCGTTCTTGACATTTATAAACCCTATACTTTGAAAGATGATCATATAAGCCCTCAAATAAGATAATTATCATGTTAAACCTTTAAGTTACTATTTATCATTTGTAACCCAAAAGTTTGGCTAATTAATGATTAAGACTCTAAAATGTCGTAATTCCGTCCGTCACTAAGAATGAGAATATACTTACAACCCTAAGAAAGTTAATGCGATGAACTAATATAACTTGATGATGCTAACAAGTATTAAATAAATCATAATCCGTGTAGATTCATTGAAGGAGACGTGACGTTGTATCTTCGTGTTCACTCATTCATTTGTTTTCCCTCTCAATTGCTTTAAGGTACAGATATTCTGACATTTTCAGTAAAGGTTTCTTATAACGTTTTCTTTTCGTTAGCTTTTATATTAGGATTTCCTAAGCCTTTGCTATGAACCCTAATGTGTCTATTTGAGTCATGTATGACCAACTTTGATTTTTGAATCATAAAACATTTGATTTTGAACTATATGATATGAAACCTTTGATTTTGAAAACATGATTTAACATTTGATAAAATATGATCTATGTCAGTTATGACATTCTAATTTGACCTAAGATAGTTTGACACCCGAGCCAATTATTAACTAGTCATGGGGGTTCCATGTCCGTGATGCACCTCTGACATGACTCTAGGGCAGTAGAGTGAAGTTCTGCCACGTCCCTTATCTGTTATATGTTATGAGCTCAAGTTATATTATATAATCAATGTATGTTTGTGGGGCGTATGGATGCATCCTAGATCTGATCTGTTATCCGATATGATTTATCTAGGTGAATGATGTCGTGTGCAATACGCGTCTTCATAAAACTCTGGGAGCTAGCTACTCCGACTTATTTTGAGATTGTTTCTATATAGTTATGATGTTTTTGATATGATATGTTCTGGGCTCGTGGTAGTTAACTAAATCTTTATTTGTTATTTCTATGTTAAGTATTCTGATTATGATTCGGTATGTTCAAGTGTTAATAATTATGTGCTCAGCTTATTATATGTTATTATATGTGGTTATGCTTTTGTATGTTTATGTGACTACCGTCTACTATGCTAGGTTATGATTAATATGTTTAAATATGATTCGCATGCTGTCATCTGACGTCATGTTAGTTTATCGTTATGTGAATTCGTTGATCTGTGAGATGAATGTGCTAGTGTGAAAGTGAGTATTCTATAAGTTTAGTATGTATAATTTGTTCAGTTAAGTTTGTGAACTTTGCTTATACGTTAGTGTTTTATCTGCCTATGTGACCTGCCATGTTTAAACTCTGTTGATGTTAGGTTTTGATTTGGGAACTGGTTTAGCTTATGATATCTGTTTTGATAATTGTTAATGGTTATGCTATGTTTTGTTTGGTCTATTTAATTATAGTTTGTCTACTATGTTTTCTATTTTGCTTGTGAGACTGCCATGATTTGGACTGCTATTCCGCTGCTGCAATATTGAATTAAGCGTGTTAAGTGAAGGTTAATTAATTTGTTGAATGCCATATTTATTTTCTAGAAAGTGTTTCCGTTAGCCTTAGAATTTTCGTTTGGTTTATATGTAATCTATTTCTTCTTGATATGTTAAGTGTCTGGTTATTTTGATGTATTTGCGTTGGAGTCATCATTATGCTATGTGTTTGTCCTTGATTGCTAATTGTTGTCCGATTTCGCAATTGTGTTTCTCAGAATCCTCAATGATTCATTATTCTCGTTCCGCCACGCATTTTGTTATTCGCTTTTGTTCAATTCATATTTATGTTTTGTTTAGTTTTTGTTTTGTTATATCTGTTCACTGGGCTTTGTAAGCTCAGCCGCATTTTCTTTTCCTGCGGCAGGTATTTTAAGCATTCAAGATGAGCTCTTGGGATGGCTGATCTGGGTTGGGAGTAGAAACTGAGAGCAAGACTTGACCTTTAGAGATCTTAGATTTATTTTGAAGTTTAGCTATTTATGTTTTCTTTTTGAATATTTTGTAAAGACTTTCGCTTTTGTATAATACTTAAAGTTCTGATATGAAACCGTATTTGCGATATCTTTACCCTTGTCGGGTTGGGGTGTTACATAAAGGCTATAGAAAAACCATTATATGGTAATTAGTTCACCATGATGAAAGAACTAACTATTCCAAAAGGGTACAACTTTTGGTAAAGACAAATCAAATCTGTTGATAGCTGATAATTTGCTAAAAATCATATGGTTATCAATATACCATGATCTTACACATCAAAACATTTGGCTACTCCAGAGTTAATGGCTTTGGTAAAGAGACATCAAATCCATTAAATTTTCAATGATTCACCTCTCACAGGAGTTTACACATCTGGAAGTGATGAGAATAGACTGAAACTTAAACTGAATTAATGTACAAATTGTCTCATGTTGCTGAAAAGATGGAGCTTGCTGAATGTTGCTGAAAAGAGATTACTAATTAAAGATGCTGTTAAGAATATTTTCTAAAGAATACTTTGATAATGATGATATAAGCACAGAGAATACAAAGATACAATCCAAAGACAAAGACACAATCTTTCATTGAAGATGGAGATGTTAAAGATAAGTTTACAAAGGAACTTGAAGTCAAGCAAGTAGAATTCAAGTTAGGGGAGGATTGTTGGGATATGAAAGTGCTGAAGATTGACAAAGTACTGACGAAGTCAAAGTACTAAAGAGTCAAAGTACTGCTAAGTAAAAAGTCAAAGTGTTGTTGAAGTCAAAGTACTGCAAAGCTAAAGAACTGTTATATTCGTTTATGGAAAGCTTTGTTTATTCTAGAATATTCTTTGTTTAGATTACTTGTCGTACAAGGATACAAATTGTAAAACGACTAGGGTTATCCTTAAACCTATAAAAGGACCCCTAGATTGGCATTAGAGTAACGAGTTTTATATGTTTTTAGAATCCTAAAGTACGATCATTATTTAGAGTTTTAGAGTTGTTAAATAATCTGCATAATAAGCAGTTTTAGAGTTATTAATAAAGTTAAATCTTCTTAGCTTTGTTAAGTAAATTCCGCGTACTTAATAGATATTACTCAGTGTTTTCATTGTTAATAACTTAGGATTTATCCGAGGTTATTAAACCCTTAACAAGCTATTTAAGTTAGTTTGATTAGAGTACATCGATCCAACAAATTTCTTGAACTCAATGTGAAAAAGCCGGTAATTGAGGTACTACAAAATTATGTTCTATACCGCAAGAAACTAGACGCGGTTATGTTAGCAAGAGCAAGGTTGGAGGATAAAGATCTATCGGAGGAGGATAGAGATAGGATCTTGTTTAAGGGGATGCCATGTAAGGAGAGTGATACGGGGAACTTCGTTTTGCCTATTAAGGTTAACGGAACCACTCCAGTGTATGCTTTGGCGGATACGGGTTCAAGCGTCAATGTTATGCCCTATCCATTATTTACGACGTTGGGCCTAAGTAAACCACAACCAAACCACTCCAAACTAACCATGGCGGATAATTCCCAAGCAAAAGCGATGGGGGAGGTGAAAAACGTAAAGGTGCAAATTGGCTATCAACCCTACTTGGCCGATTTTCTAGTCCTAGACATACCGGTTGATAAATATCTACCTCTTCTACTTGGAAGACCGTTCCTACGCACATGTGGTGCAATTATAGATACGGGAAGGGGTACGATGACAATCGATGATGGGATCTCAAAATAAACCTATTATCTCAAGAAGAGGGGACCAGTTTTGGAATTCATGGAGGATTTAGTATTGTTTGATGGGGATGATAACTTAACTTGTTTTGAAGTTGGATGTGATGTCCATGGAAACCCTAAGTATGGACCACTAGCTCCATCATAATTTGATATTAAGGATGAGATGGAACGCGCACTAGCAGTGGAAGCATTCTACAATCCATTAAAAAACATCCTTGTTTACAAAAAACTCACAGATTTCTTAGGTTCTCTACCGGTTCAACTCAAAATTTTGGAATGGGGACCCAAGGGGTCAAGTGTTTACAAAAGAGAGGATGGAGACGGGGAATGGCACGTCAAATTTGATATACTATGCCCGGATGGGAGAAGATTTGTAAGGAAATTCAAAACTCATGAAACACACTGTGAATTGACCGGGAAATTTCTAAGTGAGGACATCTTAAGGCATGAGTATTTTGAGGAGTAATAAGGAGAAGGACAATACGATAATAACAAGCAATTGTTTGCTTGGTTTTCATCCTTGGGATGAACTTTTAATTTTATGCATTTAGGAATTTTTGTTTTTCATTTGATTTTTATTTATCTTATTATTTTGATTTGAAGTTATTTAATTAATGCATTTTGAGTTTTAGTTTAAGTTATGATTATAAGTATGATGATTTAGTTTTTGAGATTAGATGTTGTTGAAATTTCCAAATGGTTGGATGAATGTTGTGTGCATCTTTAATCGGATTTTTGAGTAAACGATTGTTGTTTGGAAGGTAAAATGCTCAAGTAAAGTGAAAAAGGCAAAATTCTGCAAAAATGTAAACCGAAATGGTTGTGTCCATGATTGAAACGATTGCATGCAAGTATATATACCAAAAATTCAATTTTTCCAGAAAAACACACACACACACTAATCCTCCAGCTGGGTTTCGCAAAATTCGACCATTAGAAGTTGTTTGAAGATTGTAAAAGTTGTAGAAGATCATCATGGCACTTAAGCAAGTAAGCATCTGCAATCAATTAACTTAATTAAGGTTTAATTAGAGTATTTGATTCGAATTACAAATTAGGTCACTAATTTGGGGGTTTTTGCTAGAATTCGATTTAAGTGGTAATCTTTTAGGATTAAGTGGGTAATTGATATAGGAATGCATTGCAAAAAGAATTGTAGTGATTGATTCAACATTAAATGAGTATTAGATGATTGAATTTTCGGATTAAATTAGGTTGTGCCATTGAATCAAATTAAGTTGCAATTGATGATTCCTAGTTGGTAGATGAAGCGTTTTTAATGAATTTTAGATGCCACATTATTGATTAGAACAAGTAATTGAGAATTGAAGTTGGGATTGTTAAGTTCTAAGCAAGATGAATATGTGATGATTGAAAGCTTTGAAAAGTAAATTAAGAGCAATTTGAGGATGTGGGAATCATTGATAATGTTAAAATGCAGTTTAGGAGTGAATTGGAATTAGAAGAATCTAGTGAGAAATGGATTTGAAGGCAAAGCCTTCTGCAGGATAGAGTAACCGATCTGGTTAAGAATCGCAACCAAATGGTTGGATTGAGGTAGTGAGTGGAACCGATCCGGTTTCCTCTCAACCGATCCGGTCCCATCGTGTGAGAAATTTCAAAATTTTTGAACTAGACCCTAGAGGCTTCTATAGACCTTCCCGTTTGTTCTAACACTCTTATATTGACTTATATTTATGATCTCCACAGAGAAATGTTGTAGGTTGTTCAAGTTTGACACGGGTTCCACTAAACCCGATTGTTACCAAGTATTGCCAAAGGAACGCAAGGAAGAAAGTCATGTATAGCTTGAAGACTGAAGTGAATGCAAACTTGAAGTTCAAAGATCTTACAAGTGAGGAGAAACATGCTTTCAGGAACGATTATCAAAGTTGCAAAATAAGACAGTTTTGGTTCCAAGGTTGATTGATTGGGATTTGTTTGCCGAGTATGAGTGTCAGTTACGCTAGAGCCATGGTTGTAATTGATGCGGAGAAGGAAATGAAAGAAACAATGGTGCTTGCTATACCAAATTTAGATGATGAAGGTTACACTTGTGAAAAGGTAACTATTGAGTACGAATGGAGGCCTCCATGTTGCACAAATTGTAAGATCTTTGGACATGTTATATGAACCGAATGAAATTAAGCATCGATTGTTTGAAGCTCATTTTTCGAGGCTTAGGAGGTTTGAAAACGAATACCCTAGTATCCCCGCCATGGAATCGTGGGAGATCCTTCTTGTATTAGAAGGAATGTTGCAACCATTAGAAATCCGATGATGAGAGTACTACACAAGTTTCTAGTAACTGGGCCATTTCATAAGTTGGAAGCAGGACAAATGTCATAAGCCGGACTTGTGGGTTATGATGTTATTGGAAGAAACTAAGGATGGAATGCGGCTTGGCTCATAGCCGAGTATTTGTCTAGGAGAGCCCCGGGAATCAAAGGTAATAGCAACATTTGTGGAGGCCATTATGTGACGAGGTTGGCAAGGAATCTTGGGTATTACAATAGTAATGAGTTGGCTAAGTGTGGAGAGCCAAAGATTTGTGAGATTTGGAGTGCAATTGGTTTTGGAAATGCTTTGAATAGAAAGACGAAAATGTTGGGAGCATGGATTGAACCACAACAACAACAACAACAACCACCACAGCAGCAAGGAAATGTGCCAATGGGCAATATACCGATGGGAAATGTGTAAATGGGTACGTCTAGTAGTTTTAACTCAGGTTGGGGAGAGTGGAACCAACATTTGAATGAAATTGAGTGTAGGAATGTTTGGAGAGACTCGATGATGTTAAGGAACAATTATATCAATGATTATTCAATGCCGATCTTTCAACACATGGCTCAAGAAGCCAATTACGAGTTGCCACCCTACAACCCACCCAATGTTCCACCATATCCTTTCCTCTACACCTCTTATCCTGGACCCTATCCGTATCCATATCCTGGCTATGCACCATTTCACCTGCCTCGCTGATATGAGAGATTACCATAGGTTGGAGGATCTAGCTATGATGTTAGAGGATCTTCATCGGGAGTTTCAAAGGAGAAGAAAAAGAGGAAGGTTTACACAATCTTTGATGAGGAGGAGAGCTATGAAACCGAAAGCGATGATGATGATGATGAAGGTGATGAGATGAGTGAGGATGACGAATGATCGTGGATCATTCTTGATTTATGGTTTCAAAAACAATGGTTATTGTGTGTCGAACAAAATTATCTCTATCTCTATCTCTTAACTATTTCTTTAGGATGATTATCATACTTTGTTTTTATTTTCATTTTTAAGTAGCGTTTAGTTTGTTTGTTTGTTTTGTGTATTGTGTATATTTTGTAGTTTTCTTTGCAGGATAGATGTGTCGGAAGCTTATTGTTGGTCAATATTTGGAGTTGGATAACTCACATGCTTGCTTATGACCCAATATGCATATTGCATATTCTATCCCGTGGTATCTTTTTGACTATTTCTTTTTCCCATTTTCTTTACTTTGAAGTTAATTTTATTACATTGAGGACAATGCAAAACTTAAGTATGGGGGAGGGAAGAAAATAGAAAAAATGATACGGTTTTTTTTATTTTTAGTTTTTAGTCTTATTTTTAGTTTTTAGGTAAAGTTTTTGGATTTTTAGTAATTAGCAGGAAATCGCTCTTGATTGTCTAGTTGTTTTCACACGTTATTGAGATATATTAAAAACAACTTGGGTATTTCAATGGTAAAATGAGGTTTTTGAAAAAAAATTATTTGAACCAAATTACGGAAGTAATTCATTTTGGATTCGATAGCATTTTCTAGCACGCATTATAGTCTTTTTTCCACTTAATTGTGAGGTTTCTTTTTGTATAAAACACATCTTTTGTTTTATATTTTCTATGAGTGTGCCGGTGATTATGTCGATTCTAGAACTTGTACTTATTATGCATTACGGTTAAAATCACTCTCGAGTGATAAAAATATGTTCAAATGATAAGAGGCATCGTAGGATTTAACCCAAATGGCCTTTCATTTTACATCTAATGTTTTTTTTGCTAACCACATCGGTTAGTTAACCACCTTATATGGACCCATTTGTTAGTGCTCATTTTTAGCACTTGATACCCTTAGTTACACCCTTTGAGCCAATCTTTTCATTCTTGTTTAAATCCAGAAAAATACAAAAAGATTTTACACCTTAAACTTAGCCAACCCATGTCTTGTCTATTGGTTTGTTGCTAGTTGTTTGGAGTGTTGGATTGTTTTTGATGATTATGAAGAAGCTACACTTTGTCCATAGTATGTACCTTTGTCCAACAAAGATGAAGGAGACGTCTTTCTCATTTGTATTTTTTGTGGTGTATGCTTACACTAAGTGTGGGGGAACTTAAAAAAAAAAAAAAAAAAAAAGGTTATAGCCAATGTGTTATATGAAGAATATTGATTAGCCAATGAGCTAAATTGAGTTATATATGTTTGGAGATCGATATGTGAAGAGGAGAAAAATATAATCATTTTCGGATTGTGGTTTTATGATGGCTAGCAACATGGAGGTTTAGACCTGACTTTATTTTTCTTTTAACACCAATTTCATAAACCATCCCATGCCTTATCCATACCTTTTATAAACCCGAAGCCTT
Organism: Chrysanthemum makinoi; assembly: GCA_910596185.1. Taxonomy (NCBI): domain Eukaryota; kingdom Viridiplantae; phylum Streptophyta; class Magnoliopsida; order Asterales; family Asteraceae; genus Chrysanthemum; species Chrysanthemum makinoi. The sequence goes on along the minus strand of OU343221.1, from coordinate 2,676,539 downwards.
AACGTTATAACCCGAACAAAAGCCCTCTTTGATGATTTTTTTTTTTATGCTTGTACAAGCTTATGGTAAAAATCATTGATCATGACTAGCCATTGAGTGATTTACATATACCCACCAATATATGAGTGTTGAGTGAATTCTTAAAATCATTCGTGAGATGTTCTAGTTGTTTTATCTAAATTATTTGGTTCATTTTAAAGTTTTCACATATTAAAACAAATTAATGATTATTTCTTTTGAGATGATTGTTAAAATTTTCGGAACCACGGTATCAAAACCATTGAAATCAATTTTTGCAAATGTTAGACCTACTCGAGGGCGAGTAGAACTTAAGTATGGGGGAATTTGATAACGCTCAAAATGAACATGTTTTTAGTAGCGTTATTGTTGGTTTTGTGTATGATAATCGGCTATATTTACTCATAATTGTTGTAAAAGTGCAAAAGATGCGTATTGTGTATGTGAATGTAGCCAGGTATCACAAAATATGAAGAAATGAAGATTTCATGCACATTTGGAGAATTCCTGAGGAAGGAAATCGAGTAAGGAAGCTCTTGGACTCAATGATTCGGAAGCGCAATGATTTCTAAGTATCTACAGCAAGTAAAGATCAAGTTTCGTCTTGGAAATCATCACAAAACAAAGAAAAAGCAAATCAAGAAAAGTCAACAAAAGTCAAAACCGAGGGTACAAGAGGCGCCCAACCGTTCGGTTGGGCGAATGAGCAAGATGTAACTGATCTGGTTGCATTGCAACCGATCCGGTTACCTGAACTGAAGTTACACAAATTGCCATTTAATGTTGCCTTAACTCCCCATAATCATTGGAGGCCAATCATTTCCTGTTATTTACTTGTAGAGAACGTTTTTAGACAGATAGTTATGGTTCTCTAGCTATATAATGAACCTAGACTTAGTAGTCTAGGTGTGACACAACCCAAAGTGTAATAGTTTACAACAAAGCTATTACCAACCATTTTATTCATCCCAAAAGTTTGTTATCACTGTAAAACGTCCAGAGGTTGGAGAGACTAATTCTCATCCATTGTTTGATCATTCGGAGTTATACGGTTAAGCTAGGCGATTGGAGGCGTGTGGTTGCTATAATCCACAATTCTAGTTCTTGTAATCCAAAAGTTTAGGTATTATATGGAACTTGTTATGAATTTCTATTATCTTGAGTTATTTGAATTACTTTGTTATTACTTGTGTTTTGTTATAATTATCAGGGAGTAGTTCTTGAATATACTTGTGTGTAAGGATGTAGGAAATCATACTAGTGTTCTCATATGTGATGCATGTATATGATCTTGTTTAAATGAGTTTGTTGGAAAACTACTAGTCTTGTTTGATTTGTCGATAAAACATGTTTTAAGAAAAAAGACCGAAAGGATTTCTCTTGTATTTTATTCCCAAAAGTTAAGTGACAAACTAGTATGGGTATATGGTGATTGACATCCACCATGTTTACTTATTAAAACAAGACTAGAAACATTTTCATCACGAAAGGTCGAAAGATTCGTAGGAACAAGTTTAATAAGAACATTTTACAAACAAATGGAATTTCTAAAGGATAGTCATTAGGATAAGGACCGAAAGGATTACCTATATGTTATTGTTCTTAAAATGATTTTACAAACATAAACCATGGGTTGGAAATCATTTGCTTATGATTTGTGTGTCACATCAAGAGTTTACACCAAGCCTTCATGAACACTTACTATGATTGCCTATAGATTATACACAAGTATATGTTTCTTAATATTGATTTTCACTAAAACCATAATTTTTGGAGAGAGCCTTGACAAAGCTTTCTTGTTACCAATATTTTTAAAACAAATTCAAAAGTGAAATCTCTTGGGACGATCTTGACTTACCCACCTTTGCTATCGCGAACGAGTATACTTGCTCGTATGTGTTTATAGTAATAGCCGGATAATTCGTGTTTATAAATTTTTAAAACTTGCACACGGAAAGCACATCACTCTTCTAACAAAAGATCACTTGATCTAGAGAGTTGTTCTTCTTTCTTCTATTGTGATTCTCATATAGGTCCTTCTCTAAGGTGAGATCACGAGCTCACTACAAGTCATCCAAGCAAGGGGTCCTTGATTGATTTGTTCCTCCACAATATTTCTGTAGAAAAGATCTTGTACTTGATATTTCACATAGTTGTTGTGTAATAGTCGTGTTGGTTTGGTGCTTTGTGTTACGGACTCGGTATTTAGCTTTGTACCGGAAAAAGGTGTAAGCAACGTTGTGTAGGCTTCTCCGTCAAGTTGAAGGAGTTTGTTGACATAGTGCTTGAACTCTCGAGTAGGTGACTCGGGGAGGGGAGTAGGGCAAGGAAGGTGTCCTTGTAGCCGAACTACTATAAAACGGTTGTGTCATTTCTTTCCCTTGCTTTACTTTATTTACTTTCATTACTCTTAGATCTATACTTTATCTTCATCCATAAGATTTCACATAACATCGAATCTAAAGTTTTTGAAACTAACTTAAAATCGGCAAAACTATTCAACCCCCCCCCCTTCTAGTTTTCCACAATTGGCATCAAGAGCTAGGTTTATAAAAGTTTTAACGTAAATCGTATTTTAAAAACTTTTCGATCACTATGGGTTCTGAAAATTACAAGGAAGGGCAATCTATGCAACGACCACCACTACTTTAAACTAATGGTTTTATATATTGGAAAAATAGATTTGAAACGTATGTGAAGTCTAAAGATATTGATCTTTGGTACATCATTGTTGAAGGCGATTTTGAAGCCACTTCAAAAGATGAAAATTGAATTTTAGTTAACATACCTCATGATAAACTCTCCGATGAAATTAAGAAAAAGCTTTCCAAAATAGTGAAGCTAAAATGGTTTTATATAATGCTTTACCCAAAAAGGAATTCGAAAGAATCTCCATGCTCAAAACCTCTAAAGAAATTTGGAACTCTTTAGTTGTAACTTATCAAGGTAATCAACAAGTGAAAAACAATAAAATAGATCTATATGTTCAACAATATGAAAAAATTTCAATATCGGATGAAGAAACTATAGATCATTCTTTTGCTAACTTTAATACTATAATTACATCTTTACAAGCACTTGATGAATCTTTTTCTAGGCGTAACCATGTTAGGAGATTTCTAAGGGCACTTCCATCCAAGTGAAGATCTAAGGTGACGGCAATCGAAGAGTCAAAAGATTTGACAATCCTCACCCTTGATGAACTCATAGGCAATTTAAAGGTCTATGAGCTTGTCCTCGCTAAAGATTCCGAAGCCTCAAAAGTAAAAGAGAAACACAAATCTCTTGCCCTTAAAGCTAAGAAGGTCTCCGAGCGAAGAGAACTCCTCTTCGGATAGTGATGATGAAGAGTATGCCATGGCGGTAAGGGACTTTAAAAAGTTCTTTAGAAGGAAGGGAAGATATGTCAAACAACCGTATGACGACAAGAAAGGATTCCGGAAAAGCAAAAAAGACGAGAAGCCAAGGGATGATCGTGCTTGCTTTAAATGTTGGGACCTAAACCACTTTATTAGTAAGTGTCCTAAACGGGATGATCAAAAGGCATTTGTGAGCGGCTCGTGGGGAATGAGCGAGGAGGAGGACGAAGAAATTTGTCTCATGGCAAATGACGAGGTATGTCACGAATACTATAGTAGTTCATCATTAGATGATGACTAAATACATGATGAATATGATAAGCTTTTCAAAATTAGTTTAAAAGTAATCAACAAAAACAAGTTTTTGAAAAATCAAAACCAACGTTTAGATAAGGAAGTCATAGAGTTAAGGGCAAAATTAAAACGTCTAGAAAAGGAATATTAGGGGAATGAATTGACAACTTATCAGGACTATCAAGTACTCAACACTCTAGATATGATATTAGATAGTGTTAAAACAGGAAACAACCAAAAGGTTTAGGTATTCAGCAACTTGATGTGTCAACTAGTGAAAACAAAGAAACACAATTCATCAAAGCAATAGAAAAACAAGTCATCATTGTAGGATCCCACGGATCCTACAAAAGGAACCGGCTAGTGTACGCCAGGGATCCATGGATCTCTGAAGCAAAAGTGGTAATAACATAGCTTCCTCTTCTAGAACTGATTTCGTTATTGTTAATAAGAAGAAACCAACACATGTCACCATTAGACAACCACCCCCAAGATATAATCAAAACTTTGCAAGAAACAAAGGTCCATCATTTTCAAAACCGAACACATCTAGGAGACCTAATAATGTTTACCCGAGAAGTAACCATCAAATAGGATGGAACCCAAATATGCAAAATGGTTTTTCATTTCAAAACTTTGCACCATGGAATGCTTATTCATCTTACCCATACATGTCTAACATGAATGGTATGTTTAACACTAATGGACCCATGAACAAATGGGGACCAAAGTTTTGAGTTAATTGTTTTCTTAGGTGTGCTTAAAGGTCGACCTAGATCCGGATGAGTGGATCAAGGATAGCGGGTGCTCGAGGCACATGACCGCAATAAAGATCTATTCTCCACATATGAATCCTTTAATGGAGGAAATGTGGTATTTGGAAATAGCAAAAGTAAAAATCATCTGTAAAGGTGCGATTTCTAACAAATGTCTAACCATTAACGATGTGTGTCACGTAGAAAACATAAACTTTAACCTCTTAAGTATAGGACAAATATGTGATAAAAAGTGCAACGTACTTTTTAACGAAACCGGTAGTAAGATATTAAAAAATGGCATAACCATAAGAAGAGGAATTAGGAAACATGGAGTCTACGTCATTAAAATTGGTAATGAACCTAAAGACAAACTTTGTCTTACCTCTATGGATGATTCTTCGACCTTATGGTATCGAAGATTGGGTCATGCCAATATGCGACTTATTTAATCGCTATCATCCAAAGATCTAGTAAGAGATCTACCTAAGTTAAAATATGAACATCACTTTTGTGATGCCTGTAATATAGGTAAACAAGTCCACTCTGGTCACAAAGCTAAAAACATGGTGTCTACAACCAAGTGTCTAGAATTACTACACATGGATTTATTTGGCCCATCCGTTATCCAAAGTTATGGAGGCAATTACTACACTTTGGTTATAGTGGATGACTACTCTAGGTACACATGGACTAAATTTTTAAAGAACAAAACCGAAACGTTTAATCACTTTGAAATATTAAGTAAGAAAATCCAAAGACAACTAGGAAGTCCTAAAGTATCTATTAGAACGGATCATGGTAGGGAATTCGATAATGAAGTGCAATTTCACTACAAGAATATTGTCGATTCCCCACGAAAGTTACCCACGTAAACAGATTAGTGGTTATTTGCCCACAAATTTCCCGTGAATTACCCATGAAAAAAGTATTGAAAATTGCGAAAAAATTTGGCTCATTTCCCACAATTTACCCGAAAAATACCCACGCACCTAATCTTGGTGTGAAATTTGTGGGTGAATTATTTTCATTAAACTCTTTCCCACTAATTACCCACATAAAAAGTCATCGCGGGAAAAATCATGGGTAATGTTGTGGGTATTTTTATGTTACCCACAAAGTAGACAATCTTTTATTCTTTGTGGGTATTTTTTCTGGGTAATCTATGGGTAAACATACACACGGATTTACCCATAAAATTTTAGTCGGGTATTTTATAATAGTTACTTTTTATGCAATTTTATTTACTTAAAACTAACTCGCTACTTTCAAGAAAGATATATTCAAAAAGGTTAATTAATCGTTTAACAAAACAAAATAACCATTAGGATGATCATCTTTACATCATTTTAATGGAAATGCATTTCAATTTACTTTCTACAAACGTTATCCATTTTTGTGGGCAAAATGGTTGCAGGTGAAAACAAAGGTTATTTTTATTATAAATGAATGCTCGAGATTATGTTTCCCTAGACAAAGAACAATATTTTTTTTTTATTATTTAATTAAACTGATCGTAATACTAAAACATTGCAAATGCACGGAGTTATTAAAATCAAAATATAAACACGAAATACCAAAACATTGTAAGTAATTTGTGTGCAATTTCTTTTTATGTACATATAACTATATAAGTATGGTTATTTTAGTCTTCAAAAATTATTCACTTTTGAAGTTTTAAGTGTTAATCAAATGTGTTTTCTCTTTATATAAGTAATAGTATAAATTTAATCATGGCCTTCTAAAAAGTATATTGATCAATAAAGTTTACAAAGTGAACACTTATTTTAGTTTACCATAAGGGTGTCAAAAAGACCGATCTGATCCGAACCCTAACCTGATTAAGTCTATCCGGTTCAGATTACTCAGGTCAATAATTTCAACCCGACTAACTCGAGTTTTAAATAGGGTCGGGTTCTGGTATGTTTTTGTAACCTCAACCTGAATTGACCCGAACCTGACCAACCCTACTCGACTAACACTTTACAATTTAAACATATTGGAGCAAGCAATTTTTTTATTTATTTTACTTATATTCGGGTTGACCCTACCCGAATTGACCCAAACTCGACTAACCCGAATTTTAAATAAGGTCAGATTCAAGTATTTTTTTAGCTTTGATCCAAATTGACCCAAACCCAACTACCCCTCCACAACTAGAAAAGTTTATTTCTTCCATAGCTTCCGCTTAAACTTATTTCTTACAAATATAGAAATTTAATACAGGGAGAGTATACGCTTTTTTATTATTTTATATTAGCAGGTACCCGCTAGCTTATGCGACGGGTACCCTCAGGACTATTTTTGTGTAAACAAATGTTGTTCGTTACATATTTTTTCTAACAATAATCGCATAAAATGAATGATAATATAAATCTAATTTATGCAAATACAACTAACTAAGCTACATATACAATTAATGTATGCATCAACACATACATATAGTGACTTTCAACCAAGACAATTTTTATTATAAATAGTTTTTGGTTAGAACATAGCTTGGGCTCATAAAACGAAATACACATAGCTTGTTGCCCGTTGGGAATGTCTTGGGCCCATGTTCTCTTTTCACAACACCTTTTAATTACATTGATTACTATTTGATATTAAAAATTTGTGTTTATTATGATTGTACCTTTAGCTTTATGAGTTTGTATATTTTGGTGAAGGGGTTAATTAAATTATGTATTAATTGTATGAGTTGAATTGTGTGTTTTTTTTATTTATTTTTTATTTATTTATTATTTTTTTTATTTTGTGCTTCAAATACTTGTAAACAATGTTTGTTTACTTGTATTTGCTTAAAAATCTAATTTAGGAAATCTTAAAAAATTAATAGGAGGGAAGTGTCAATATGCTTTATAAGTAGTATAGATACTGATAATATTTCCTAGAGTAAACTACACCATTCGTCCTTGTGTAATACGTTGACCATCAAGTTTCGTCCTTTGACCAAAAAAATTGCACCGTCGTCCTAATCGCTGAAACGTTAGTCATCGTTGGTCCCTCACACTAACTGGTTGGACTAACGGGCGTTAAGCCTTGTTAAGTGGAGGGTATATTTGTCTTTTCCCATCCTCGTCTTCCTCCTCCTCTTCATTTTCCCTATCCTCTTCACTAAACGCATCATTCCGCTACCTTCTCCTTATGCTTCTTCGACTGCTCATGATTCTTCCACTGTTTATCACTCTTAAACTTCTTCCCACACGCCACACAATAAAACTCATTCCTCTTCTCCTCAACCTCAACCTCCTCTTCAACCTCACTCTCCACATCCTCCTCCACCTTCGCCCAATCAGGCACCTCATACGCCATCGCCCTCTCCTTCTTCAACCGCTCAATCTCCTTCTTCCTCAACCATAAACTTTATAAAAACCCTTTCCCGTATCACCAAAACCACTAAAAACCGAATTCGAAAAATAACTAAACAAATCAGGCACACTCGAAGATGATGATGATGTGTTCTTGCCTAAAATGATTTGTGAGCGTGAGAGTCGTATTAACGCCAGCGTTCACGCGCTGACTAATTCCTGGAATGATGACGCGGGCTTCAGCCTTCAGTGACACCGATTTGATGAGTTTGTCAGTGGTGGCGTTGTTAGCCGAAGTTTACGGTATGTTGATCGGATTTCATCGGCAAAGGGCCGCGGCTCAGTTCAGACTGTAAAGGCACCGTTTGTTTTCCGGTGACGTCATTGGTGGTGGTTGTGGTCACCGATTAGGGTTTTGGTTTGTGTGATGTTTTAGCTATTTATTTGAAAGTGTTTTTTGGGTTGCCTTATTTTCTTTAGTTTTTTGGGTGTTTGGGATTTGCTTGACTTGTAATGCTTTGATTAAACTTTTTATCGTTTTAGAACTCCACAATTTTAGTTAGAGTAAACTACACCATTCGTCTTTATGTATACGTTGGAATTGGATGATTTTGATTTGATTTGGTAGTGGGTGGCGATGGTTTTGAAGATGGTGGGTGGGACTGGGTGGATTAGGGAAAATGAAGAGGAGGAGGAAGACGAGGATGGGAAAAGACAAATATACCCTCCACTTAACAAGGCTTAACGCCCGTTAGTCCAACCAGTTAGGGTGAGGGACCAACGATGACTAACGTTTCGCAGTTAAGGACCGACGGTGCAATTTTTTTGGTCAAAGGACGAAACTTGATGGTCAACGTATTACACAAAGACGAATGGTGTAGTTTACTCTATTTCCTATAAGAAATTCATGATTGTTAATCCTTAATCTTCAATAAATCACATTTAAAAATTACAAACTAAAACTATGGCGCCTAAAACTTCCGCTATTTAAAATTTCAAAATTTTAATCCCCATATAATCTCATTCAACTAACCGCCACCCATATCTTATTTCAAAGCCTCCACCCCAAATTTCTTTAAACCTTCCTCTTGAAACCGTCCATGCTTATACATTATTAGTCTTTCATGTCTTGCACTTTTCATTGTTCTAAAAGTGTGTAGAAGACTATCCACCATATTTTCCCTTTTTATCATTTACTGTCGGTGTTGGGTTTGCTTTTCACAAGTTGACATTTGTTGTTCATCTTTTTTCAATCTTAAAAACTGATTTGATAAATAATTTTATGCTTACTGCTCAAAAAAGAATAACAATATGCTTGACATACTTGTTTTAGTCTTGACAGGTTTCATCATTTTTTTAAGTAAAAGGGTTACCCCCGGTAAAATAAGATTTCATCATTTTAATAGTCACAAGCTCACCAGATGCATTTGAGGAGGCTATATTTTACCTACAGGTTTGAAAATGATTGTAATGAATTATATAATATTTTGTTATTATCCAAACCATTTTTTGTATTTATGTCGTTTTTGTGCATCTAATCACGTTTTTTTTGGTCATTTACACATCTCTTGTTATTGCACTTACAGATTCCATGTGAATACAACACAAAAGAGATGGCCATCCATGTTTGAGCACCTCACAACGAGTAAACTGTTGGAGGACTTCACTTTGAATATTCCTTCTCCCTTGTTATTGTATAAGCCGACGTACATATATGTATAAGATGATACCTTCTGTTGCTCTCAAAACTTTCATATTTTAGTTATGTGTATATTTCATGATATGTTTGTAATAAATGATGGATAACCCATCAGAGAATATTGATTGATTGATTGTAGTTTCATTATGACGTTAATGTTTGTGATTATATTCGTATATCGAATTATCGATCAACATGAAAAGGAGTTTTTAAAGAATTGCATATATACCCATTAAAACTTAAAACTTGCATATTTTCTCATAATGCAAGTTTTAATGCATAATGTACAATGCAATTTAAGCATGATTTGGGTATATATGCAAATATGCAGTTTTAGGGGTATATATGCATTCCTTTTAGAAAAATATTGTTATGTTCAGAGGAATTAATCCTTATCCATAATTATATGTAAACGCCACTTACCTTAATTATAATACATGATTGGGTATTTAGTCGCAAATTAGTCACAGATTATTACGGGTAAATTTAAAATATTTACATCCGGATTTAGACACTAACCGATTGTGTGAATTTATACCCACTGTTCACCCATGACAAAATTTGACGGTATTTTCGTGGTATTTATAAAATCCCATGAAAGATTTTCCCACTGTCTAAATACGAACACCCACAATTGTTGTTGCGGGTAAAATACCCATGGATTGAAAATGTTGTGGGCAAACATTTACCCTCGGAGGTTTTACCCATGTTTTTATATTCACGGGTATTACGTGGGTATTTGCCGATTACCTACGAATTTTTGGCTTTTACCCACAAATTGAGCCCGTGGGTAATAGACAGAATTCTTGTAGTGTTTGGAGCTTTTTGTGACGATAATGGTATTACTCACAACTTCTCGGCTCCTCGCACTCCACAATCGAATGGGGTAGTTGAAAGAAAGAATAGAACCCTACAAGAAATGAGTCGCACAATGCTAAATGAGCAATCCATACCTCAAAAATTTTGGTGCAATGCCATTGATACTTCAACATACATACTTAATTGAGTCTTAATTAGACCAATTTTAGGTAAAACTCCATACGAGTTACTTCGAGGCATAAAGCCTACGTTATTTTAAGTTCAATTACCACGAAAGGTTAGTTTCCTATTTTAGCTTTTATTCATTAATTGTTTATTATATACTTGTTAACCTAATTGTGATTACTAGATCCATATCCGCTGCGTACTCGTTGCGTTAATGGTTAACTTAGTTCTAAAATCCCAACAGGAACCACCTTAGATGTTTAAATGGTGAAACATGGTGACTAAAACAGGCGAAATGAGGAGAAAACAATGGTGAAAATAGATCTTGTTATGAGAAAGTCTTAAAAGTAAATTATGAAGATTTCTCAACTTCTCATATTCTCTTACTATTTGCTGTCTTTTTAATGATGCTATTTCTGAAAAATAAATCTCCACTATTGTAATTTGAAACTTTGAAAGTGAACGCGAATTAAAATAAGCTAACAAAGATATTACGGAGTAATTTTTTGCTATGAGTTACGATCACAGAATTAGGATAATTAGTTTGAGCGAAAGTTAAGAAGATATATAGTTTTCATGTTTTATTACTTGCACCAGGGCCGGATTTGAGCATGTGCAAGGTGTGCGATCGCTCAGGGCCTCCATTTTTCTAGGGGCCTCAAAAATTTTAAGCATTAGGTATCATATAATTAAGCTTTGGCTTTAAATGGATGATAAAGTGATCTTAAATTTGGTTGAATCCTTCCAAAACCAGGTGATATTGACCATATTTTTGTGATTTGAAATATAAGTAGAAACAGGGCAAAGATAATGAGGAAGAAGATGATGTTTTGGGTCATGTACACTTTAACCCTTAATGTTTATTCTTCTTACACTTTGGCCGAACTAATTTTTATATCCCCATTAATGAAAACAAGTTATAAACCTCGAAGGCTTCAACCTTTAGTTTAAAATTTTGTTAGATTTAGTCCAAAGCACCACACATTTTACAATAATATAACTCTTTAACTTTTCCTATAAAAATATCAAAGATGGTCTGATTTATATGGTTTGATAAAATTGGATTAGTTAATGTTGTTTTTATACCTTTTTGTTACTTAAATCCTGCGATCTTCATATATATATTTATTCATATATGTATATCACATAAATCATATTCAAGCGCCTATTTAGTAATTATAACATAGTAACATCGATATGCAAGGGACGCCATGTCAATGGTTGTCACATTGTTATTTTGGCACAGGGCCCTCAAAATTCACGAGACGGCCCTGACTTGCACCGAATATCTAAACAGAATATTTAAACGTGTATTGACATGCATCAAATGTTTATGTTAAAGTTAAAATAAAAAGCTTCTACACGTTCAGTTTGATGTTCTACCTGTATATGCTTTTGTTAAATTGTACCGACCCGACCCAAAAAGCGACTAGTTAGTTGTTGACCCCTTAATACTTTTGCCATCACTATTCCAGGAACCACCTTAGATTAGTGCTGGCTCCGTTACGCAACATGAGACTACCTGACCTGCACAAAATCAGCAAGACCACAACTCGTTCTAAAATACATAACCCAAAATGAACTACAAACCGATGTATGCCAGCTCGACCCACAATTTGAAAACCACGACCCCGCAACATTCGAACCTCGGCCCACAACACTTGTTAAAACGACCTTACCCACATATGAACGGCATAACACTTGAAACCATGACCTTATCAACTGCATATTGAACCACGACCAACAACACTTGAACCTCGACCCACATAACTTTCTGCAACAACCATTCACCGCAATGTCAAGCAAGACCCATAACACTTGCCACCAAACACTCGCTGGACAACAAACACGACCCTCCTACGACGCAAAATAACTTATAAAAGAAGAGGTGAAAAGATGTATATACAGAGGAGTATGTTATGGGTTTTTTTTAGAGGGGAAATTTTGAAGAGTTTCTTTAGTGGTACAACAAAAATATCTGTTTCATACTAGTTGAGACAAGATTAATGTAGAGTTATGAATTACTTCTTATAACCTGCTGTTGAGACTAAACTCCCATTTCATACGAATGTTCTTTCTGGCCGTTATATGTAAATTTTGTAACTAATAACTAAAAACATGCCAAACACTCGTTTAAAAAGTTAATAAAGATTGGTGACTAGATAATGGTATATGGTAAAAGAATGATAGTCACATTTTTATCTGGCGTGAAAAGAAAATTTATCTTTGGTTAAAATTTTGATGGTAAGGGAACTTGAGGATTAGAAAACTTTGTAAAATAGTAGAGATTTTGCACATAGTAAATAAATTAAAGGTAGAAATTTAGCTAATTTATTACAAGATGGAAAATACAAATATATATTCATGTAAGAGAGCTTATAGCCATTATACTTTGGTTCAAAGAATTTCAAACAACCTCTATTTTCACTCCCAAGAATTTCAAATCCGTGTCTTCGCTCTTTATCACCCTCTTTATAAAATCTTCTTTCTTTTGATAAAAGGGAGTGAGAATATAAAAAGTTAGCAAATTATAATTCTTTTACGAGGAAAAAGTTGAAAATCGAGAGACTAAAAAATATAAAAGCAAGAGAAGAATAATAAAAAACAAGTACAAAAAGTTCGCAATGTGTACAAATTATACGCACAACATACTGCCACATGACACGTATGTCATGTGAACATTATATTGCACGAGGAACATAATACACCAAACTCAACTTAGCTAATTAGAAGATACCTCCCTATATAAAGTAACACATTTTATTCTCAACTACCGATGTGGGATAAAAGTTAACTATTCCTTTTTAATAGAAAAGCGATAGAAACTAGTATATGGTTTAACCGTTGTCACAACCAAATTTATTAAAGATGGTCAAGCACATCAAAACACTGTAATATAATCCATAGAATTATTCATATAAATTAATATCATACATATTTAATAGTCATATGTAACGAATTGTATTCGTTTTCAATAACAACATATAATTTGATAGTTCAAGCTTTTTCTTCGATTGTGGCACAACCGTCGATGACGGAGGACATCTTGGTGTTGGAAAGGTATGGATTTTGCCAGTGATTTTTTTTTTTTTTTTTTTTTTTTTTGGTTTTATTAGTCTGGTCGGAAACTTCAACTATAAAAAGTTAAAATAAAATTTGTCATTTTTTAAATATCATTTTTTTTAAATAATCATTGAAAATGTCATTTTTTATTATGTTTATATTATGGCTAGTTTTAGAGCATTGGATGGAGTCACATTGGGTGGAGACGCTCCTGAAAAGCTCGGGATCGGATTGGTAAAAAGCTCGAACGAGCCGAGCCTAAACGAGCTTGAGCCCGAGCTCAGGCCTAAGTTGCAACTCGTTTATTAATCGAGCTCGAGCCCGAGTTTTACATACAAAGCTCGTTTGGGCTCGCGAGCCTAAACGACATTATGATATTATAAGTATTAAACATATATACAAGTCAAGCTCGAGCTTATTAACGAGCTCAATAAAGATATATTACGACCCAAGCTCAAGCTCGAGCCAAGCTTTAACTTTTCTTTGCCAAATCGTATAAACGACCTAGCCCGAGCCTATATAACATACCATGAGCCGAGCTCGTGCTTAAAATTTAAGGCTCGAAATAAGCCGAGCTAGGGCTTTTTAAAAATTAAACGAGCCGAGCTCGAGCTCTGGCAGGCTCGGGGTCGGCTCGGCTCCTTTCCACCCCTAGATATTCTCCTTGCGCCAAGCTAAGCTGCTAACCAGGTATCTCTCGTAAAACCCAAGGTCGTCCTTGAATTTTTGAAATTTTAAGGGTTTTTGATGAAATTACATAGCTAGGTCTTTCGAGAAATAATATTATATATAATGTATCACTGTTTATTAGATATAAAATGCAATTAGTTGTTATCTAAACGTTCAATATATTACTAGTATTTATTTAAGATATTTTTTCATAAATCCTTTTTTCTTTGTATGAAAAATGTGTACACATGTATATAATTGTTAAAGAGGACAAACTTTGAAGCCTTTAAAATTTTTAGGGCCCTAAACGATCACCCACATTACACCCTCTCAAAGACAGCATTGGTCCAAATCACATGCCAAATATTTTGCTTTAGCCAAATGAAGAATCTTGTCTTCTTTTTTAATTGGTTTGTATTAAGTTTCAATTTTAATTTGGTATAGTGAGTTTCAAAAATTGGAGTTTTGGCTTAAGTTAGTGAGAATGATGTTTTTGAGTGTGTAAGTGAAAAAAAAGGAAAAAACAAAAAGAAATGTTGAGATAGTAATAAAATGACAGTTTGATTTGAGTCACTGCATCCTGATGCTCTTATCGCGTGTAATCTACATTATACTTAAAATCGGGAAATGGCTGAACAGGAATGATATTTTCTTAGGATAATTAATCAAAGTTAGAATTCTTTGGGTTTTTTATGAGCGCAGTTAACAGGTTCTCAATAATTGTTTTCAACTTTTAGTTATGTTAACTATAAACTATTTATTCAACGAAGTTCAAATTCAGACCTTCTTAAACCTTCGAGCCACTGTATAATAGAAATAAGAAATGGGATATTAATTCAATTTTATTTTTCCAGTTCGGTTATTACTTATTTTTCCCAAAACAACTGATTGAACTCGATTCAATCAACACGTAACTTGCCAACTCGACTTGAATAAGCCAAGTACTACCAAGGTAACCGCGGTAAGTGGCTACAAATACTTTGTAGTGTTTGTGGTTATTGGTTTGTTTGTGACACTCCATGTCTCAACAGTCATGAACGGTTTAGATAATGGTGGTTCAAGATATGGTAAAAGAATGTACTGTCATATTTTTATCCGGCGTGAAAAGAAAGTTATATGTGTTATCTTTGGTTAAAATTTTGAAGTTAATGGAACTTGAGGATTAGAAACCTTTGTAAAATAGTAGAGATTTTGTTCCTAGTAAATAAATTAAACGTAGAAATTTAGCTAATTTATTACAAGATGGAAAATACAAATATATTCATGTAAGACAGCTTATACCCATTATACTTTTAATTGAAAGAATTTCAAACAACTTTTATTTTCACTCCCAAGAATTTCAAATTAGTGTCTTCCCTCCTTATCACCCTTCTTTATAAAATCTTCTTTCTTTTGCTAAAAGCGAATGAGAATATAAAAAGTTAGCAAATTAAAAATATTTTACGATGAAAAAGTTGAAAATCTAGAGACGAAAAAAAAATGAAAATATATAAAAGCAAGAGACGAAAAACATACAAAAAGTTAGCAGCGTGTACAATTTATCCTTGCAGTATTTTGTCACATAACAAGTTTGTCATGTGAACAACGTATTGCAAGAGGAACATTATACACCAAACTCAACTTGGATAATTAGTACATAGCTCAATATATAAAGTAACACATTTTATTCTCAATTACCGATGCGGAATAAAAGCTAACTTTTCTTTTTTAATAAAAAAAGTGATGCAAACTAGTATATGCTTAAACCGTTGTTACAACCAAATTTATTAAAGATGGTCAAGCACATGAAGACACCGTAATATAATCCATAGAATTATTCATATAAATTAATGTCATACAACAAAAAAGTTAACGAAATATAAAAAAGTTAGGAAATGTTACAAATCTTTTACAACCAAAAAGTGAGACGGAAAAAAGTTAGGAAATGTTACAAATCTTTTACAACCAAAAAGTGAGACGGAAATATAAAAAGTTGACAAAATGTATGAATTATGCAAAGAATTGGAACTTCCAAGTGCATACAAGGCAATTGTAAATTCAAATTCCAAGAATAACATACTACACAAAACTTAATTTGAACAATTGGAACATAACTCACTATATAAAGCAATATATTTTTTTCTTATATATCGATGTGGGAAAAAGCAAACTCCTATTCATTACTTAACATTCATCTTTGGTTTTTTACAACAGTAGCTCAACCTCCTATATACATTCATACAATTTGCCTAAAACCGTTTTGGAAGACTGAAAAGTGTTTGTGCTGGCTCACCCGGCCCGTTTCAACCCCAACTAAAAGTAATGATTTGATTTCCGTGAATAAAGATGCTAGAATCAAATTTTAAAAGTAGTTTTATTTCATGTATAGCATATAAATATGTTTTTGCAGTGTGTACGTACATCTTATCGTGGACCACTATAATCGAGAGTATATGCAAGAGTTACCGAAGAACATCGCCAAATAGATCTGGTCTAATACCTGAAGACTTAAACATCAAATTAAGAATGCTTTATTGCTTTTTTCAAATATGGAAAATTTTGTTTTTGGTTATAGAATCCAGTTGTTAAAGTTACATACTACCAACTGTTACTAATTTTTGGAGTTTCAAGTATTACTCTCAAACTGCCTTTCCGGAAACCTACTAATGTACCTCCTGAAGACTTGCTTAAAGTCTGTAGGCAATGGGCATTAGTCATTGCTGAAATGCGTAAACGATGGTCCAGTCCCTTGATAGAACAGACAAGATTGGTTCCCAATCTGAAGCACAACAGACAATTGAGGTTCTGAGACAGAAATTTATAGAGAATGGGCCACTTCACCAGACATTTCTTGATGTAGTTGAAGAAGGAATTCTGCACGCAGCATCTTGGTGTTGGAAAAGTATGGCAAAATGGGCGGGTTGGGTAACGGGTCATAAAAGGATATCTTATTTTGTACATGCTAACAAGGGCCGGGTTAGCTGAAAGGCACTATTTGCCTTTTTTTTTTTTTTTTTTTTTTTTAAATTTATAAGTAGTTTGTAAAAGATATTTACAAAACTTATATTATTTCAAATGATGGAGTAAATGTTGTGCACTTAAGAAACACTACAGACGCCTTTCATACCGTTTCCTTATAACATATTGCTCTTATTTTACCTCTTTTGACCCGTTAAAGGTAAAATATTCATAGATAAGTGATTTGGTATGACATTAGAATGATACAAAATTTCTATTCATCCGGAGGCCAAGGATTTTAACAGGCTTGTAGTTTCCGAGGCAGCAAAATGCCATCTTAATGTGTTCTTTTCACAGCGTACAACCTCAAAGGTAACAATCTATCATACTCGATGAAATGTATATATCTTATATGTTATGTAATTATAATCTTCATGCACAACTTAGTTTTCGTCACTGATAGGTGCCTAACATTACCGATATTGGACTGAAGCCAAGGGCTATAAAGAAAGGTGTTGTCATTGGTGAAGATTTTATGTTGAAAGGTTTTATGGATATTTAAATATATGTATGTCCGGATTCGAACTCGAGACTTCAGGATTGCACACATTACGTATGAGAGTTGATGTTAATAATTAATGTAGTAATGGAAGTTCTATTATTACTTGTAATAACGGATTACAATAAGATGGCAGGCAAACGGGCAATAAGCTGTGCCGCAACCCGCTTTTGAATAGCAAAACCAACTACTAAAATGAAATTTTGTGACTTAAGGGTCGCAAAATTACTTTGCACAACCCGTTGAACCCTAGTCAAAAACTCCACAGCTGCCGAAGATAGGAACCCAAATGTATCAAAAGCAAAAGGGGTAAATACGTGTTGATTCTCTAAACAAGCTTTCTCGTGTTTAGCAACTTTGCTCGATTCCGCTTTCAACGCCGCTTGTCCCGCAACAAACCCATTGTCCCTTAGCCCAACAAGAGGGGACACTCCGGTAAGATCCACACAAGCATGTTTCCCCGGCCCATCCAAACACAAGTATATCAGCTGGCCGTAAAGTAGACCTCCCTTCAAGCGGATTTGTTAGAAAGTTCACGGGGCCTCTTTTTAGAAGAAATTCCTGCTCGTTTAAGAACATCATACAGAACATCCTTAACCAAATCATGCCTGTATTTGAAACCCGGTAACTCCTTGCAATGGACCGCATGCTCGCCAAAAGGAATCTAAACAAACCTTGCGGCACACTGGGCAAGGCTCATCAGCCGGAAACAGAGGGATCATTAGCCGGTACTTAATATATAAAATGTTATTATTAATTATTAGTCACGAAATAAAACATAACGATAGTTAAATATTTAACGAGGTTTAGTTAACGGTCGTTAAATATAAACTACGAGGACTAAGAATGAAATTAGTAGTCGGGAAAGATCTAGAACCCCTTTGGGTTGATTAGGCCGATCGGTTGGGGCTTCCCAAACCCAAACCCACTCAAACTTGTACTCCAAGTTATGTTAACTATAAATACAAATCAATGTATTCATTATTAACTAACCTTGGATCACTTTGATAACCTAATTTCTCTCATCCTCTCCTCTTTCTTGTGTGGCCGGTCGAACACCCCTCACCATAAGGGATTCGATTTGTTTAACTCAAGATTAAGTATTTGGTTTTATTTGGGATTCAAGAAACTAGCTTTTCACATCAAATCGCTAATAGTACGTGTGTACAAGAACGAAGGACAAGCACGCTTGAGCTTGTAATCTTGGTGGTCGACTTTTGTTTGGGTCGAATTGATTAAACCCTTAAGTTAGGGTTTTTGGGTTTTGGTTCTTGTTCAATTACCGTTTGATTCTTGAATTGCTAAAAGGTACGCGTTTTCTTATTCGGTTAATTACTTACATATATTATTCCTATTTACTTCCGCTGCATGCTTTGATGATGTTATTTGATTTTATATAATTGTTATGAGTATTAAATCCCAAAAGTGTACGTATCGAGTAGTTAATATGATGTAATTAATTACCGAAACACATAAAAATTGAATCTTTATGATTATATGCATGTTTTTTTTTTTTATGGTTTCTAGGGTTTTGAATTCGAAACCCTAATTTTATTTATTATGGGTCGATTACCCTTATTTTATTTAATTAGGTTTTAATTTTGTAAAACTTGTAGAAACCCTAGGATTGCATGCTAATTTTATGTGGTTAATTAATGAATAATTGTTATGTGTCATGTAATATGCGTATCTTGGGTGATAATTGTTATGCGGAATCCATGGTGGAACATGCATGTTTTGCCATGGAGTATTGTTTGTAATAAACTGTTTAGTTGATACACACATGTTCTATTTATTTGATAATTATTGAATTGGGGAAGACCTCAATTATAACTAATAAAAATTCGTTACGTGCTAATTGGTATATTATTAACTTTGGCTTACGCAATCGACTTGTCGATGTATGTGGCTCATCTACCTTGTAGTTGAAAGCCCTAGTTAATGTATGCATTTATTTACGCCTAGAATTGTTTATTAGAGTTTATTGAAATAATTATGCATGTGGCTAATTGTTTTTACATATGTTAAATTGTTTAGTTATATGTTTATATTATTTGAGTTTGTTTAATTTTTATTAAAGTGCTTTTTTGTTTATGTATTGTTTGACATGTTAGTAAGCAAAAAGGGGTTTTTTGAATAGAAAAATTAAATGGACTAAATAATGGCGAAACTGATTTGTTATCTAAGAATTAATTTGAACTTTTAATCGATTGATGCGACTGTACTAAACGGTTAGAACGACTCACCCACTAGAACAAACTATAAAGGGGTTAAAAGAAGTGCGCACAGTCACATTGAAAGGATATCTAAGGTTATGCTTTTGCGCTTACCTTGTCCTCTGCCCTCTGTGAGTTCGATTGGAGCTACCTAGTATAACCATTCTATGTACGAAGCATCTTAGTGCAAAGTTGTAAGTTTCTCAACGCATCGATTAAAACTTTGTAGAATTTAATCTTAGCAATTAAAATATTATGTAAGTTTTTTCGAAAACTTTTCTGCTATAAAGTTGTATGCATGCTTCTTTATACATAAGTTTTGATTACACGTCAAAAATTGTACCCTTTAAATTTAAGTTTATGCCATCTAATGATATGAAACACTTGAAGTTGTAATTTAGTTATGTGAGACCTTGATCTAGATTACAATAACAAGGTGAATTATTTTGTTGTGTGAGACCTCAGCTTAATGATTTGCAGTTTCTAAATTAGACAACTTAATTAAGTTAGTTAGTGAGACCTATGACTTAAGGCATAAGATGGGATGAAACATGCTTACATTTTGCATTAATTGTTTTGGCAAAATTGTAAATCCCATAATTTTTGGAATTGAAAACTTTTTTGTCAATTATCGTTTTTCAACGATTACCTATTCTTTACTTTCACCACTATCAGATCAACTGATGTGGTGAAACTATGATAATGAGGATCCAAAATTCAAGGAAAATACTATGGTTAATATGAATATTGACTAAAGGGTATTTTATTTTCTTGAAAGATTTAATTATCGAAAATACTAAAAATTAAATTTTGTTAATTCTTTTGATTGTATTAATGCAACATTAAACCGTAAAAGTGGTTTGGGCTTTGGTAAATTCATCTAGTTCTGTTTTCAAACAAATGTTTGATCAAGAAAATTTTACTAAAAGACAAACATAAACTCTTTTCCATGGAAGAAGAGTGAGACTCAATCCTATTCATTTTCATGATTGAGAAAGGTATGTTAGGAACATTAGAATTATCTAAATTCTAATGTATAACTCATAGCAACTTTAATAGTTAAGAAAATTGCACACCATGCTTTCCTTAAGATATTTCATTACCCTCCGTTGGTGATTGAATTCTTATATGACATTTTGGTCAACTAGAAAACATGTTTGACATTTTATGAGTTATTAAATTAGAAGCTAGATAGCATGATGGATGATCCATCATTTGCAGAGTAGAATACACTCTTTTAGTACCTTAGTAATTGTTACGAATAGTCTTTGAAAGGAGTTACAACGTAATAGCACGCTATTTTCACTGGTTAATGAAACACTTACGATGTCGTCAAATCCAGTGGGAGTATGGTGTATTACTGAATAAGACATTATTGTAACGTTGTCTAATTCAGTGGGAGTTACAAGTTATTATCTTGGTAATAACTCAGATTATTTCTAGATTTTCTTGAAATAATACATTACGTTCAAAAATGTAGACATTCATATTCTCAAGGATAGTCATGAACATTTCCTTGATAAATTAAGTGCTCCTACATCTACTTGTAATGCTTATATATCTATGACACTATCATATTGCTCACATAAACAAACGAATGTCATGGTGTTTATCTACTATATGATGTTGTTCTATGCATAAGTGGGAGAAGTATTTATTGTTTGCAAAGGAACAACACATACAAATATTATTAATGGATTCTCTTGAAAGTAAGGTAAGAGATTAACGTTCTAATAATATTGTATTGCTTAAAGAACATGTGTCAAGATTATAGCATAGACTACTTTTATGTCTTATGTCATTCAAATTATAGAAACACTTGAAGTTACATTTTAGGTTAAGTGAGATCTTGGCTAGATTGTAATCTCAAGGTAAATCACCACTTGTCGTGGGATCGGGCGTGGATGATTCGCAATTTTTTAAGTTGAACACTCCAAAGGATGACATAATTAAAATAAAGTAATCTAATGCTACTTTGAATATTTGTGTATTGTTGGAATGACATAAATAGTTTATTAACTTGAAAATTAATTAATTGAAACCATGGTGTGGTGTTCATAATAACTTTAAATTATACATGGTTATATGTTTCTGTATAAACTCACAAACATGAAGTCTTTTAAAGACTTATAATATAAAGAAATATACTATAACTGTTATGTCTTTTGACTTGGTCAAAGAATACTTATGTTATAAAACATGCAATTGGCTTGGATATTCTATTATACCATTAAGTTGACTTAGTTGGAAAATAGGTAGGCCAAAAGGAATATGTTTATCTTAAATATTGTTAGATTGTCTTACAATATTAATTCTAATGAAATATTGTATGTATATGGAATGTTCAGTTAGAAGAATCAAACATTTGTTACATTGTTTGATTCAAGATAACAATATCTTCTTTTCTTCCAAAAGTTATCAAGGTTAGAAAATTGAGTATTGATTGGATATACATAGCTCAAAATCTAGAAGATTAATAAGACACAATTTTAGTATGGAATGTGATGAATCACATTGAGTCTTATATTGAAGTTCTGATTTGTTAAAACTACTTATGGAGTAGGTTATTAACGAATAAGATTTACGAACTGTTAATGTGATTTGTAATATCCCACAAGAAAACAATTTAGTGTTGTTCTAATTGCTAAAGTATTTATAGATAGTCTTTAAATTACAAAAGCAAGTGGGAGTTTTGTTTATATCTTGAAGAGATTAAATTACAATTACAAAACACATAATCTTCTTAAATACACTAGTAAATATCATGATTTGATAGACCTCAAGATGATGGAATTCTCATTCATAGATCCGCAAGGATTCTCAGATAATTGATTGATGTGCTGAGATATATGAGTTGCAGGATCATGATAAACATGTTAATCATGATGATGCATTTACCTAATATTGAATTGTGGTAAATTATTCATACTATGAATGATAAGATGCTGTCCATAAAGATAATCAACTCTGAAACTTGGTTTATCTTAATAAAGATGAGTTTCTTAAAAGGAAGGAAAACCCTAGTGGTTTAAATCTTTGTGTAGAAATCATATGGACAATATTATACATGTGTTTAATGCATGACTTGTGACAAGATTATTAATCACACTTAAGAAATTAACTGTGATTGAATATTCTTTCCTTGGCACATTAAATATATAATGATTATAATTGTCATACTTATTTTCATTGATATGAAAATGACAATTGGATATTAAAACTCTTTCTTGTGTGATTGCTTTTGCGAGGACGATAAGTAATACAAATGAGTTTTATGAATTCACATAATCTTTGGAAATGTACAAATTGCAAGAATCCATGAATGGATATATGCATGCATCTAGGAGATGATTCTTATGTTTAACTATTAAATCCAAATTTTGGTTTAAAAATTAAAATAAGATAATTTCTAAGTATTCCTGAAAGCTAGTGGGAGTATTGTGTTCATTTTCTTTAAATCTTATATGTTGTGGGTAGTAACATTCCATCTAAGCTAAATGTTAAGTTTTAGTTTGGAATGGAACTTCACATGAAATATTTAGAAAATAAGACATACAACCTTGGAATATATGTTTATTATTAATAAACATGTGTGGTATTAAATAAATGAGTCTAATAGAACATGATATATCATTTGGAAAATAGATATGTAGAACATGAATGAAATCTTAGTTTGACACAAGGATTTTTCATGTACATCATGTTACTGTTGTATCATGCTTGAATGCAAGATGATTTGACAACATTGATATCTAATGAAGTTATTAGATAACTAGTGTAATGAATATTCAAATGGAATATGTTTGAATTTAGAATTACATTCCTCATCCTGGATTTGCTCTCAAAATTCTATGGATGAGCAATACAATAATTGTTGCGTAATTGTCATAGCCAACAAACTTGAAAGTTTGGAAGGCATCAAACATTACACTATAGATATTGAAGTTTACGGATATTTTAAAGAGCATATTGTTGTTTGTATACAATGATGCTGGTTTAATTGAGATGACACTCAATACTAGTCATGGGAGGATTTCATCCTTGTAAATGGCCATGTGAACTAGTTGTGCTCAACTAAGAGCATAGTTGCATTATACAATAAAGAATAAGAATACTTTAAACTTTAAAAATGTTTGAAAGTTTAATTGTCATAAATTGGTGGTTGAGGATGTCACACACTTTATGAAATATTATGTGGCAATATCAAGATATTTTGAATGCACACATACAAAAACTTCGCTAGTTGAATTCTTGAAATAAGTATTCTCAAAATTCCGATAGATCAAAGTTAGTTGAAATTATGCCTTGTCAAACAAGTATGATTATCATTACTTGAGACATAATTCATTAACCAGTATTATCATGCATTGATCTATTTAGTATTTGGATAAGGGATGTTTTGAACAAATATTGTTTAAATGAAATAAAATATTGGTTATGTTTATTTTTCATTTTCTTAATATTATATCCTATATTTGCATGTTTAATCCGTGAATAACTTATGTTATTTTAAATAGTCCGTTGTCAATCAATGATGTGGGAATGTCATTGAATTAAGACAAATCTGAGTTTTGGTATAATATACTTTTAAAGTATATTGATGTGTGGGACATACCAGATTCACATGATATTCAATGAATTGAATATAGGACTCATCCCAACTTTACATGATGATACTTTATGGATCTCTGTCATTAAGTATATCTTGAAGTGTTTATCCTCGCACTTGAGATACCGATAACTGATATGAATGTAGTGCATTTGTGTAAGATAGTCTAACGCTATCCGTAAATGGTAGTTATAAGGGCTATTTTCGGAAGTGTTGCAAAGTTCATGAGTTATGTTTGTAGTCAAGAGAATTTGTTCATTTGAATTTGTTTCAAAGCATAATACTATATTTGGGCCCCTCGTAGGGTTGACAAAATGTTTGTATGGCCATACCCAAGATCTATCTTAATACGTTCAGATGATTTCGTAATCTTGTTCAATCAAATACAACGAGAACAGAATATTAACTTATGAAATGACTTGATCCATATTCATAGTTAATGTAGTATTAGTAACAAAAGGATAAGTAAAATGATGAATCATTAAATGGTTTTTTCCAGGAGACCATACTCGATTTGATCTGGGGGCATAGGCGTGTGAAAGCTAGACTAACTGATGCCATTACTATATTTAGTAATATCCAAGTGGGAGCTGAAAGGTTTTATGGATATTTAAATATAGACAAAATTACACGGTTGGTCCCTGGTCCAGTTTGCTTCAGATTACAAGTTTGGTCGCTGTCATTTTAATTACCCCACAGATACCTATTTTGAAACGTTGCACTCTTTTAGTTTCTATTTTGATGGCCGTTAGTGCAGTCCGTTAAGTATTTTGCGTTGTTAGTCCTTCGTTAATAAATTTTGCATCGTCAGTCCTTAAAGTTATTTGCATAAATCGTCCTTGTGGTTAGCCTGGTCAACGGGTCGGTCAACGCCACGTGTCACCACCTGAGTGGTGCCACATGGCATCGGGTCGGGTCGGAAAAGTCGGTCGGTCAACGGTCGGCGGGTCAAAGTCGGTCGCCACGTGACCAATGAGGTGGTGCCACGTGGCATTGGTAAAATAATGCACCAATTTGTCACATGGGATTCAAGCCGGTCGTTTGGGGGAAGCAATGCTTTGCCCAACTGGGCTAAGCATAGCTTCAAATATATTTCTCTAAATTTAATACATAACACTTTCTAAACTTATATTATTAAAAGGTTCAATTTAGTTTTTGGTCTATTAATTTACGGAGTTATATGGACCGTAAAAAAATAAATAAATATACAGTCGGACTCGTTTTTTAAGTGCTCTTTCTAATGGTATGCTGGGAATTTTTTGACTTCGTTTGAACCTCGAAAAAATAAAATCACCATTTTTCTTTGTTTTGCATTTTTCGAGGTCCAACCAGTCGAAAAATTCACCAAACATACCGTCGGACTCGTGCTTTTCCAATGGTGTGCTCGGGAATTTTTTTGACTTCGTTTGAACCTCGAAAAATGCGAAAATCACCATTTTTTCTTTGTTTTTGCATTTTTTGAGGTCCAAACCAAGTCGAAAAAATTCACCAAACATACCATCGGACTCGTTTGGTGAATTTTTTCACCAACCAAACGAGTCCGACGGTATGTTTGGTGAATTTTTTCGACTTGGTTTGGACCTCGAAAAATGCAAAAACAAAGAAAAAATGGTGATTTTCGCATTTTTCGAGGTTCAAACGAAGTCAAGAAAAATTCCCGAGCACACCATTGGAAAGAGCACGAAAAAATGAGTCCGACGGTATGTTTGGTGAATTTTTTCGACTTGGTTTGGACCTCGAAAAATGCAAAAACAAAGAAAAAATGGTGATTATCGCATTTTTCGAGGTTCAAACGAAGTCAAAAAAAAAATTCCCGAGCACACCATTGGAAAGAGCATGAAAAAAAGAGTCCGACGGTATGTTTGGTGAATTTTTTCGACTTGGTTTGGACCTCGAAAAATGCAAAAACAAAGAAAAAATGGTGATTTTCGCATTTTTCGATGTTCAAACGAAGTCAAAAAAAATTCCCGAGCATACCATTGGAAAGATCACAAAAAAACGAGTCCGACGGTATATTTATTTATTTTTTACGGTCCATATAACTCCGTAAATTAATAGACCAAAACTAAATTGAACCTTTTAATAATATAAGTTTAGAAAGGGTTATGTATTAAATTTAGAGAAATATGATTGAAGCTATGCTTAGTTGGGCAAAGCATTGCTTCCAACCCAAACGACCCGGGTTCGAATCCCATGCGTGACAAAGTGGTGCATTATTTTACCAATGCCACGTGGCACCACCTCATTGGTCCACGTGACGACCCGACTTGACCGACCCGACTTGACCCGTTGACCGACCCGACCCGATGCCACGTGGCACCACTCAAGTGGTGACACGTGGCGTTGACCGACCGTTGACCGGCTAACCACAAGGACGATTTATGAAAATAACTTTAAGGACTGACGGTGCAAAATTTATTAACGAAGGACTAACAACGCAAAATACTTAACGGACTGCACTAACGGCCATCCAAAATAGGGACTAAAAGAGTGCAACGTTTCAAAAATAGGTATCTGTGGGGTAATTAAAATGACTTAGGGACCAAACTTGTAATACGAGCAAACCACAGGGACCAACCGTGTAATTTTGTCTTAAATATATGTATGTCCGGATTCGAACTCGAGACTTCGGGATTGCACACATTACGTATGAGAGTTGATGTTAATAATTAATATATAAAATGTTATTATTAATTATTAGTCATGAAATAAAACATAACGATAGTTAAATATTTAACGAGGTTTAGTTAACGGTCGTTAAATATAAACTACGAGGACTAAGAATGAAATTAGTAGTCGGGAAAGATCTAGAACCCCTTTGGGTTGATTAGGCCGATCGGTTGGGGCTTCCCAAACCCAAACCCACTCAAACTTGTACTCCAAGTTATGTTAACTATAAATACAAATTAATGTATTCATTATTAACTAACCTTGGATCACTTTGATAACCTAATTTCTCTCATCCTCTCCTCTTTCTTGTGTGGCCGGTCGAACACCCCTCACCATAAGGGATTCGATTTGTTTAACTCAAGATTAAGTATTTGGTTTTATTTATGATTCAAGAAACTAGCTTTTCACATCAAATCGCTAATAGTACGTGTGTACAAGAACGAAGGACAAGCACACTTGAGCTTGTAATCTTGGTGGTCGACTTTTGTGTGGGTCGAATTGATTAAACCCTTAAGTTAGGGTTTTTGGGTTTTGGTTCTTGTTCAATTACCATTTGATTCTTGAATTGCTAAAAGGTACGCGTTTTCTTATTCGGTTAATTACTTACATATATTATTCCTATTTACTTCCGCTGCATGCTTTGATGATGTTATTTGATTTTATATAATTGTTATGAGTATTAAATCCCAACATATGTGATCTGGGATACCGACAACCCTAAACCCTTTTACTGTGTATATATGCCTTTTGGGGTTGTGAATCCAGCAATTTTTTTTATTTTCAGTGCCAAGAATTTTAAATAAATGTCTTCCCTCTTATCACCTTTCTTTACAAAATCATTTTTCTTTTGATAGAAGCGAAAGAGAATTTAAAAAGTGCCTTTGCAATGAAAAATTAAGAAGCAAGAGACGAAAAAACAAACTGTTAGCATTGTGTACAAATTATCCATGTGAGATGAATATATCATCGACACATTATATCACACGAGGAACATTAAAAGTAACATACTTTCTTCTTGATCAATTCTTGCATACCTCACTATAAAAAGTACTCCTGAAGACTTATCCGTTGTTGTATATGCTTTATCCGTTGTTGTAAGGCGAATACAACCAAACTTATATAAAGATATTTACAACTAAAAGATATAGGCAGAAAGGCACTTCTTGCCATTGTTTTTGTATTTGTATGTAATAACTAAAAGATATTTACAACGAAAAATGCGAGACGGGAAAACAAAAATAATATAAAAAGTTAACAAGGTGTACAAAGTCTACTTAAATAAGTCGTACATACCTCACTATATAAAGTAATATATTTTCTTCTCATTTATTTATGTGGAATAAAAGCTGACTCTTTTTCTTTAATAAAAAAGTGATACAAGCTAGTATATGCATTAATTTAAATAAGTTGTACATACCTCACTAAAACCTTCGCCGTCACCTCAAATCAAACAGTTTCGGTCACACAAACAAATCATGTGGTGGCGCGATAATACGTAGAAGCAATTAATTTGGGGAACTCATATCGTTGCAAGACCATCACATGTCATAACTATTCATGACCTTCAATGAACCGACCATTACTAAGACGACAAAAAAAGATCTCGACCACATAACCAACAAATACGACCCCATCTGAGTACATCGGCACAATCCACAACTCAATATGAAACCACAAGACCAGCATTAACAACAAACCAATTTAAACCGCATCGAACCACAAATCGAGTTGACCCATATGACGTAAACACGAAACTACCTGACTTGAACCACATCAATATGACCAAAACCCGATCTAAACTACATAACCCAGCACGAACGACAGACTGATTTGTGCCAACTTGTCCCACAACCTTACAACTACGATCCACAACACTCAAACCTCGCCCACATATGAATGGCATAACACTTGAAACCAACCGCATATTGAACCACGACGCACAACACTTGGACCTCGTCCCTTGCAGCTTTCTGCAACAGCCATTCCCCGCGACGTCAAGCAAGTACCATAACACTTGCCAGTACGTAAACACTCGTTGGAGCTCCTATGATGCAAAATAACATATGAAAGAAGAGGTGAAAATATGTACGGCCGTACGAGAGGAATGGATGAGACTTTGGTAAGTAACTAAAACATGCCAAACACTCGTATCTTATTATTGACAATAAAAAGTTAACAAAGTGTCCAAATCCATGAAATGGTTAATGGGTTTGATATATGTATTAGGACATCATTATATCCAACGAAGGACATAATACACCAAACTTAGTGACTACAAAAAGTTAACAAAATGTACAAATTATACGTTAAGTACTTGATGGTTTAACATGTACAACAAGTTATCATTGTATTCACCCAACATGCTACACCAAACCCAACTTGTATAATTATTACATGTCTCACTATATAAAGAAACATATTTTCTTCTCAATTATCGATGTCGGACAAAAGTTAACTCTTCTTTAATACTACCTCCGTCCCAAAATTATAGTCCCCTATTGACTTTTTCGATCTTTCTTTTTTAACTTTGACCTTAAATATTTTTGTTTGTGTTATACAATAGTTGATGAAAAATATACTAATGAAAAATACATTTAAAACACAATCCATTCATATAACTTGCATCAAGTATTATATAACACGAACAAAAATATTTAAGGTCAAAGTTGTAAAAGAAAGACCGAAAAAGTCAATAGGGGACTATAATTTTGAGACGGAGGGAGTACCAAAACTGATAGAAGCTAGTATATACTTTAACCGTTGTTGTAAGGCGACTACAACTAAAACTACTTAAAATGGTCTAGCACATGAAGATACCATAATATATATAGTCCATAGAATGATTCATAAAAATTAATGTCATACATCTTTAACACTTATATGTAAAATATTGTATTTGTTTTCAATAACAAAATATAATTTGATAGATCAAGTTCTTTCTCCCTTTGTGGCACAACCGTATACGATGGTGTACTATTGTACATAGCCTCATATCTTTAGGGGCTCTCAAACTTACACCACGCTACATATTTGAGTCTCAAAATTTGTGTGTGACAAAATTTACACAAGGGAAGGTAACACTTCACTTTAGATATAAATTGAAAGTTGTTTGTGTAGAATAAAACAATCCTAGTTTACCATTGTTGTGCCATTTTAGTCCTTGTATTTTAATATAAATCAGAACTAAAAGATGGTTTCGAGTAATGTTTGGGTAATTTTGAAAAGACTGAAAATAATGAGTTTGTTTAAAAAACAAAAAACAGATATAAAAAATTAGCAAAGTGTACAAATTATTTGATGATAGTTGGGTTCAAGTAACACAATTGTTATATGAACATAACATTCAACGAAGAACATACTACAACAAATTACAAATCTTTTACAATGAAAAGTGAGAGACCAAAAAACAAAAAACAGATATAAAAAATTAGCAAAGTGTACAAATTATTCGATGATAGTTGGGTTCAAGTAACACAATTGTTATATGAACATAAAATAATTATCTTCACCCATCGATGCCTTACCTCTCTATCACATTTCTTTGCAAAGTCTTCTTTCTTTTGATAAAAGCGAAAGAAGTTAACAAATTCAAATCTTTTACAATGAAAAGTGAGAGACCAAAAAACAAAAAACAGATATAAAAAATTAGCAAAGTGTACAAATTATTCGATGATAGTTGGGTTCAAGTAACACAATTGTTATATGAACTTAACATTCAACGAAGAACATACTACACCAAACTCAACTTAAATGATAAGAACATACCTCACTATATAAAGTAACATATTTTCTTCTCATTATCGATGTGGGAAAAAGTAAACCCCCATTTTTTGGTTTTTAACAACACATGTTGGTCTTTTTGCATTTTTTACAAAAGCAATGACGACATGTTTGATTAATAACAGTAGCTCTTCTGAGTATATATTTATACAATTTGCCTAAAACCGTTCAAAGATTAGAAAATAAATTTCGAGCATCTTGTTCAAAAACTGAAAAGTGTTTCTGAATAAAGATGCTAGAATCAAATGTTAAAAACAGTTTTTTTCATGTGTAATATATAAATATGTATTTGCAGAGTGTGCCTGCATCTTATCGTGGACAAATGTAACTGAGAGTATATGCAAGAGTTACCGAGAGTATATGCAAGAGCTACACGAATGTAACTGAGAGTACCTGCGTCTAATACCTGAAGACTAAAACAAAAAATTAAGAATGGCTTAATTGCTTTATTCAGATTTGGACAATTTTGTTTTCGGTTATAGAGTCCAGTAGTTAAAGTTACATACTACCATGGTTCCAAGATTTGTTGAAAGTTTGTATTTGTAAAGTTTGCGTATTGAGATTTTGGAGACTGAGCATCTAATACTAATTTTTCGAGTATCATGTATATTTCTTTCAAACTGTGTATCCGAACACCTACTAATGTACTGGAATGCTTATCTAGGTCTCCCCTCATATTTTTTCTATGTAATTCTTTCATTAAAAATGAAGGTAGGTCACTAAAATATACTGTGTTTTGAGTTTTAATGGTTGGTATTATATATCTTTGATTGTTGTGTTTAGTTATAACCAATGTTTTGAAACCCTGGTCGACCCGGTCGGACCGGTTTCTAGCATAAAACGGGTCGAAAAAACCCGGGTTTCTGAAACCGGGTTAACCGGTTAGACCTGCCGGGTTTTGAGTGACCCAGGTCAACCTGGTTCTCGAACCCAACCGCGTTTGGGTTTTTTCAATTTTTTTAAATAAAAACTGGGTTGACCCGGCGGTTAACCCGGGTTGACCCGGCGGTCGAACCGGTTGACCCGGTTAATTATATATTTTTGATTTTAATGGAAAATCGGGTTAACCAGCAGTCGAACCGGTCGACCCGGTGACTCGAATTCAACTTAGTTTTTGGCACTAGTGAACATTATTGATATTTGACTTAAACCTAAGGCTATAAAGAAAGGCGTTGTCATTGGTGAAGGTTTAATGGGCTATGGGATAGAGACAACCCTTGCATACATATGCTTTTTATTATGAGAAATGCTAGAACTGCTTATAAAATTCATACAAAAAATTTATTAGTTGACGTGTCAGCGGGTGCTTGTTTAATAAGAGAGAGGAGAGAGAAACTGCCAGAAAACGCATCAATTATCCACTGACATGTTAGCGAGTGGTTTTTTGTATAGATTTATGAGTGGGTCTAGTATTGCTCTTTTATTATTGTAAATAAAAAAAGTAATCTATTTTCACTCCTAAGAATTTCAAATCGATGCCTTACATCTCTTATCACATTTCTTTGCAAAATCTTTTTTGCTTTGATAAAAACTAAAGAGAATATAAAAAGTTAGCAAATTACTAATCTTTTACAATCAAATAATGATAGACAAAAAAACAAAAAATAGACATGTGTACAAGTTATTCGAGAGGTACATAACCCTAGTAAATATAGTATTTGAGCTATATATCCCACGAGTAACATAATAGACCAAACTCAACTAGAATAAATAGTGCATACCTCACATTATAAGTAACACATTTTCTTCCCAATTATCGACGTAGGATCAAAGCTATGTATTCTTCTTTAATAAAAAAGTGATACAAGCTTGTATTCGCTTTAACCGTTGTTGTAAGGCGAATACAACCAAATTTATTAAATATGATCTAGCACATGAAGATGCCATAATATAGTCCATAGAATGATTCATATAAATTGCCATAGAATGATTCATATACAACCAAATTTATTGAAAGTTGTTTGTGTATAATATTAATAACGCAATCCCAGTATACCATTGTTTTCCCGTATTAGTCCTTGTATTTTAGTGAACATTGGAACTAAAAGATGGCTTCGTTTAATGTTTGGGTCATAATGAAAAGACTGAAAATAATGTGTTTGTTTGAATAATTTGTGGCAACCAATATCCGTGACCGACCAAGAAATTAGTAGTGATGATATTATTTCCAGTAGTGAATGAGGCACGTCGTGTTCTAGAGAAAGGAATTGTTGTTCGAGCATTTGACTTTGACATCGCATCTGTTCTTGGGATGAGTTTCCCTTCACATATGTACACACTAGGGGGTGGTCGTAGGTCGGGTGTTCGGGTCGAAGTCGGGTCAAGCCAAAAAATAATATACCCGAACCCGACCCTATTTGAATTCGGGTCAAGTCGGGTCGGGTCAAGTCGGGTTCTGGTCAAGTCCATTTATATAATTCTAGAATTTAATTTCTTAAATTTAGTAACCAAACGTTATGAATATAATGTCTATTGGTTTTTAAAAGGTTATTATATTCATACCAGTAGAGCAATGCACTAATACATGCATTTTGTAGTTGGATTTACACATTTTCTTTTTGTAATGCATTTTGTTTTCAATATGAGGTCAATTATATAGAATGAAAATGAATATAAAACCAAATATATGAAGCAATATATGTTCTTGCGCTAATTTGGGCCTTTCAATTAAATAAAGATTGGGAAAAGTTTTAAAAAAAAATTAAAAAAATAAAAAAATAAAAAATTTAAGTCGGGTTAGTCGGGTCGACCCGAACCCGAATTTTCAAATATTTTGAACCCGATACCGACCCTAGTTAGGTACTTTCGGGTTAATCGGGTTGACCCGAATTGGATTTTGGACACGAGTAACCCGACCCGAATATCCTTTGTCGGGTTCGGGTCCGGGTCGGGAAATATGACAATTAGCGCCTAGCTTTTTTCACTTACCCTTCATTAACATCTATCATTCTAGCGCCTAGCTTTTTTCACTTACCCTTCATTAACATCTATCATTCGTTTTTTACAACACATAGTGGTTTTTTTTCCTTTTTGCACAAAAGCAATGACATATTTGCTAAGTAAATCTATGGGGTACAGTAGCTCTTCTGCCTATTGGTCTAAAACCGTTAAAGAATTAGAAAATAACTTTCAAGCATCTTGGTCAATCACTTAGGGTGTGTTTGTTTTTGCCAAAAACGTCTGAACCGCCTCTGACTCTTACTCAGTCAGACGTGGTCAGACATGGAGGATGTTTGTTTTTTTTTGTTGAGTCAGACGCGGTAAGATATAAAGATCTTACTGAGTAAGAGTTGGTGATCAGGTCTTACCGCCTCTTAACCCTCGAAAATCTTCAAGTTTGGGATCAAGTTTCGTTTGTGTTTCATAAAAATATGTACAAAGAAAAAAATATATAACATGAACAACAAAAGAAAGATCTCAGGTTCTTTTTAAAAGTATTGTTCACAAAATTTGTCACAAATAACCCATCATCGATCCATAGCAAGAACTTGTTACTTAAAACTAGATTATAGATTTTTTTTTTTTTCTTTTCTATAATGATTATGGTTCGTGTAAATAAGAAAGAACAAAAGCAAGAAAACCACCAACCTGTTTCGGAACATTTTGGTGGCTTCAACATGTATGTTATTAGGGGTTGATAAAGTAAAGTACTAGTAGTGTTATACATCTAGGGTTGGTTATAACTATAGGGTAAATTGAAAGAGGGCCCATTACACAAAGACTTGTTTGGGCTGTATTTTTGTTTTGTGTAAGGATAAATTTTACTTGTGGCCCGAGTGAGATTATAACTTGGCCAGGAAAAAACGTTTGTTGAAAAATTATAATTATTGCCTCTTCTCATTTGAGTTTTTGAGAAAGAGACATTGATCCCATTTATGTCTTGTTATATTTTTGAAATGTTATAAGAAATTATATGTTAACTTGTGGTCATCTATATAACAAGTACAAATAGTTTTTTACTACGTTATATTTAGGATATGTATTAAGATAAATTATTTAATAGTTTATTATTTTGCTAAATTTATGATAAAATGTTTCGTTGCACGTTTACATAAATATTTAATCATCGTATTGCGATGGTTTAATAAATAATTAAAAAAACAGATAATTAAAATCTTTCAGACAATTATACAAAAACAAACAACATTATTTCATTCAGATTCAGATTTCATAACCACCTCTTACCAGTAAGATATGGTAATCAGATTCAAACCCAAAACATCTTAATGAAACAAACACACCCTTAATAGTTCTTCCATTATGGTGGCATCATCGTCTCGGCAAACTCAGTTGGAAGTAAACACCGATATACAAGTCTCAATTAATGGTCTGAAAAATATGGTAGCTTAGAATTATATAAAATTTATATTCCTCAGGAGGCCAAGGTTTTTGACAAGCTTGTAGTTTGCTGTAAAAGGTCATCTAATTAATGTGTTCTTTTCAAAGCACGCAACCTCAATGGTAACATACTCGATAAAATGTATATAACTTATATGTTACTGATATTGGACTGATACCGGGGGCTATAAAGAAAGTTGTGTGTTATTAGTGAAGGTTTAATGGGCTCTCGGATAGCGACAACCCTTAACTTGCGTACATATGCCTTTTAATATCTTGAATCAAGAAAGTAATCTATTTTCATTCCCAAGAATTTCAAATCGATGACTTACCTCTCTATCACATTTCTTTGCAAAATCTTCTTTGCTTTGATAAAAACAAAAGAGAATATAAAAAGTTAGCAAATTACGAATCTTTTACAATAATAAAACTAAAATGAATACAAAAAGTTAGCAATGTGTTCATATCACTTTTGATATATATAACCTTGATAAGTTTATTATCTCGGCTATACGAACCATAAGTAAAATGATAGACTAAACTCAACTTGAATAAATAGCGCATACTTCAATATATAAAGTAACATACTTTCTCCAAATTTATCGATGTGCGAGAAAATCAAACTCTTTTTCTATAATAAAAAAATGATGCAAGCTAGTATATGCATTAACTGTTGTTGCAAGGCGAATACAACCAAATTTATTGAAGTAGGTCTAGCACATGAAGACGGCATAATATAGTCACTTGAATGACTCATATAAACTAGTGTCATACATA
Source organism: Chrysanthemum makinoi (assembly GCA_910596185.1). Lineage (NCBI taxonomy): Eukaryota > Viridiplantae > Streptophyta > Magnoliopsida > Asterales > Asteraceae > Chrysanthemum > Chrysanthemum makinoi. Next base: position 2,640,501 of record OU343221.1, on the reverse strand, counting down.
TTTAATAGTTATACTAAAAATATTGTATATGTTTTCAATAATAACTTATAATTTGATAGTTCAAGCTCTTTCTTCGTGTAACACCCCCAATTTCGTGAATGCATAGGAATTCAAACTGGGTGTTACTGCATGATATAACAGTTATAATAACATAAACTAACTCTAATCGAGTTTTTTTTTAAAAGATTTATCATTCGAATTATATAAATATCGTAGTTTCATGGTTTACAAATTACATTAAATGAGTTTTCGAATGATAATAAAATTTATAGCCTTCTTGAGTATCCGTGCTCCTCCATGTCAGCCTTGTTCATTGTGGACGTGAGATAAATATGCTTAAAGTGTCAACATAAATGTTGAGTGAGTTCATAGGTTTATAATAAATAACAACGGCACACAAGATTTCATATTTAAATGACTATTGTACAACGTACAAAGTGAAAATTAGTTTAGTATTGCACTAAGCTCATGTCACCAACGCCTTAACACAACATCAATTATAGTTCGTCTGGTTACCTAACCTGCTAATACAAACGGAATATAATTGATAACAATTTGCCCTACAGGCATCTTGCCAAATACCTCACATCTTCAAATATAGTGCGTCTGGTTACCTACCCGGGTTAACACAACGGGATTCGTCAATCCCATAGGCCTATTCACAATATTCGCGCCTACACTTAAGTAATTAATGGTTCATGATAATCAGGGACTTAATTGGTAATAAAGGTATGATTGTTTATGAAACGGTTTTTAGTTTGTATATCTCGTACTACCGTTCGGGCCATCATAATCAAGAGGTCATGTAGTAAACGTTCGAGAAGCTAGGATACTTTAAATCGTAAATCCAACAACTTGTCGATCCGTTTACCCAAATGAAACCCCTCACATGAAGCTCTCTAGTGTTGTTGTACTTAGTATGGAAAAATATTCGTTTTTCTTGTGACATATAGATTAAGTGGTTACATGGTTCCTAATTACTTGTATTGTGAAAACCAAATTTTTGACGTCGAAAACCGTCCTTACCATTTGTGGCAGAAAAATGCCCTTGTTTGGTGTTTTCATGTCGAGTTTTCTTGAGGTAGATGTAAAACATCATTCCGGACAATTTTCGTGTTTTAACTTTTTGATGAATTAGACCAGAAGTGCCTCATAAATTTCCCAAATCAGTGCAATAAGCTTTGTTGACAGTTTTTAGTTTCTAAGTTTCACTAACTTCTTTTTATCATAACTTTTGATTCGCGTGTCCTTTTTGGGTGATTCAAATTGCTACGTTTTTAATTTGATCTTGTTGTTAACATTATGTAAGCATACAAGGTTCTAGGTAATTGGTTTAATGGCTCAAACATGTATAATATGGCTAGTTTTTACTAATTTGGAAATATAAAACAATATGTAAGTTAAGAACTTGTTTTTAAGCATTAGTTAACAATAGTGACATAGCATGTAATCAATATAATTAGGACATAGCATGCATGAAATCATATAATAATAGTGGTGATTATGTGCTTACAAGTTTTGGCCTAAGAAAAGGGAAATCAAGAATCAAGAACTAGTGCAAGGACTTAGAGCTCTTCTCTTCTTGGATTCCTTCGCTTCTTTTGTATGAGCAAGGTTGTGCTAGGGCTTGTGAAAGATCTTGATGATGCCTTGGTGACTTGATTGGATTTAAACTCATGAGAATCACCAAAGATCGCTAAGGACTTGATGTGGTGAACTTAGAGCTTGAAACTTGTAGTAATACTTCATGTTGGAAATCAAATGAAGAGTGGTTGGTGTTTGTGATGTTATGAACAACTAAGAAAGAGGATGGAGTATTTATAGTGCCTTGAGGAGGTTAGTTTACACTAAGGTATGGTCTAAAATGGCACACATGATACATACTTATTTGTTTTTAGACCATAAATCTTTATATGGCTCCTAATGTAACACATGAGTGTATAATGGCTCCATGGCTATGGCTCCATGGCTCTCACCAAGCCACCAAGGCCATGGTATACATGTTCATATACAAGGGAGAGGGACTAGGTGGATGAATCTTGGCCTTATATAAGTTACGGAGTGATTTTTGGTCCCGTTAATCGCTAACTGTAAGTCGTAAAGTCACGAAACTTAAAGCCAGGTATCCTAAAAATATAAAACTTATAAATATGTTAAAACTTATCAATATACACTATATTAACATATTAAATGAGTGATAAGTTCTATAGAGATGCTTAAAGTCATAAAAACCTAAAACCATAGGCTTAAAACGCGTAAAATGTGTAAAACGCAAAATCGAAAAATGTAAAAATCCAAAACTTATGAAAATGCCTTATGATGTAAAAAACACATAGTTCTCTTGTTAGTAATGTTGTATGGACGTATCGGGGTGTGTAAATGTTGTTTAAACCTGAACGTAAATCACAGACACGGTTTTGTGAAACTTGCAAAAATGACCCGACGAGTGTCAAACTCTCGGGTTATTGTGAAAATAGCTTAACTTACGAGAATGCGAAATAAAAATTTCAGTAGAGAATAGTAAAAGTGAATATTAAAAATGAATAGTAACCCAAAAATGCGAATTGTTACACTTCGATTGTGGCACAACCGTATAGGATGGTGTGATATTATACAAAGTGTCATATCTTTAGCGGCCTATAAACTAACACCACGTTATATATTTGAATATAAAATTTCAGTTCCAACAAAAAAATGTTGATGCTGTATAATTTTATTTATGTAAAATTTTATTAAAATGAATTTAGATCATTAAAAAAGTCTGTTTTGATTTTTAATGGTTGGTATTATATATCTTTGATCATTATGTTCAGTTATTACATAAGCATTTGCATAAGGCCATGATTAGCTAAGCTACTACATGGATTCAGGATAGCGACAACCCTTCTCCTATGTAACATATACGTTGTTCTCAAGGAATATATACGTTGATCGCTCCTTCAACTCACTTTTATTCGCCCTTTTAATTGAAACAGATGAAATGGTAACTTTCATATGTTACATGCTTATTGTTTATGTCTTGTTATCTTTTGAAAGCGGGTTAGTTTTTTTATGTTAGTCCATTATGTGATATGTTGTTGTAACGGGCCTAGCCTGATTCTAGAATTATCTTAAGTCTCCTATTTATTTGTACATGCAATCAGTATTGAATCAATAAAACAATCAGTATTGTATCTTAATACCCAATATGGTATCAGGCCTTTCAATTTTCACGCTCCTTTCCTAAAAACAAAACCTTCCATCACGCTCCTTTTCTAAACACTAACCCTTTACCTGTATGCTTCTCTAGAACCCTAGCAAATCAACGCCCCTCTTTGATACCTGTTCTTGTTTTACGTGTTGGTGATTTGAGCTAAGGTCTCCAATCCACATGTCATTGTTTCGGTGTTGTTCGTGCTTAGGTCACGAGCTTGTTGTCGATCGTTGGTTTTAATAACCAGTCGACGTGTGTTGTTTATTGTGTTACGACGATCGTTGGTTTACGTGTGATAATCATTCGTCGTATTTTGCGCCTTCAAGTTGATCGTTGGTCCTTCGTTTGGTTCCAGTCTTCTTGTAGTAAGAATTTCAAATGTATTTCCTGCTTATTGGTCGTATTGTTTGTTGTGGAGAAAGTTCATTTTGAATTTTACAAAACCCTAGTTCACCTACTTGTTACATTAATAGTCCTACAAAACCCCAAGTTATTCATTGTTTACATCAGTAATCATATGGCGTTACATACTGGGCACACTAGTAGCCTTATTCCTGTTTTGCAATGCACCAGCCCACCTGGTTGTTCACACCCTTTCAATAGCCCACAACACTTAATTTATTACAACCTACAACCAAGCCCAACTTATACCATAAACCCCCCCCCCAACCTGGTTTTGGACCCTCACCGGCCCAACTCACTGGCCAGTCACTTCACCTCAGCCCACCAGCCTTTGCTATGCCTGCAGCCCACCCAACTGCACCATATTAGGCCTAACCGACCCCACTGACATTCCCATCTCATCTCTCGGCTACTGTTCATCAGCCTACACATGCTCCAGCAGGCCCACAATTGCAACCTATGGGACCCACGACTACTCCGAGTCAGGAAAATACCTTGCCTCATGCTTTTGCAGCCGAGACTCCATGATCCCGCTCTCGGAGCCTGGAACATGGATGCAGGTGCGAGCTCACATCTAAATGTATATGTTAATAGTCTTAGTAACATTTTTAATACTTGCATGTATCCATCTATCTCGGTTGGTGATGGGCATAACATTCCTGTCACCAATATGGGTCGTAGCATTTTGCCTACTCATTCTAGACCCCTTTACTTAAATAATGTCCTTATTACCCCTCATATTGTCAAAAATCTTATATTTGTCCGTCAATTTGTTTGTGACAATAATTGCACTGTTGAATTTGATCCTTTTGGTTTTTCCGTCAAGGATTTCATGATGCGTCGGGTGCTTCTCCGATGTGACAGCACAGGCGACCTTTACCCTGTCATGGCCCCGTGTCCTATTCCCCAAGCTTTTCTTGTTAGTCAACAAACGTGGCATCAGCGCCTTAGACATCCAGGGAGCGAAGTGCTACGCCGTCTCGTCTCAAATAATTTTATATCTTGTAATAAGGAGAAGCCACCCATGCTTTGTCATGCTTGCCAGCTTGGCAAACACGTTCGTCTTCCATTTATCAGTTCTGATACTATTGTTAATGCATGTTTTGATGTTATTATTCTGATGTATGGACTTCACCAATTTTGAGCCTCTCGGGTTTTAAATATTATGCTCTGTTTTTGGATCACTATTCTCATTTTCTTTGGGTCTACCCGTTGATAAACAAATCTGATGTATTATCAAAATTTGTTCTATTTCGCAAATACGTTCATACTCAATTTAAGTGTGAAATCAAATCGTTTTAGTGTGACCATGGCGGTGAATTTGATAACCGCACACTACATAAACCTTTTGCCGACAATGGCATTCAGTTTCATTTCTCATGACCCAAGACATATCGACAAAATGGGAAGTCTGAACGGATGATTCGCACCATCAACAACCTCATTCGAACCCTACTTTTCCAGGCCAACATTCCACCAACCTTTTGGGTTGAAGCTTTAAACATGGTTCTCCATTTAATCAACTTTTTACCCTCCACAACTATTGCCAACGAAGGCCAAAACCCGGATTACAGCCTTATACGTACATTTGGTTGCTTATGTTACCCCCACTTATATCCTAATCACAAACTTGAACCATGCGCCACACCCTCCATCTACTTGGGACAAGCTTCAAATCATCGTGGGTATCGTTGCCTCGACTTGAACACCAATAAAATAATCATTTATCGTCATGTAACCTTTGATGAAACTGTTTTTCCATATGGCACTCCTAAACCAACATCGGCACCCAAATACAATTTCTTGGATAACTCACCCGATATAAATCCTCTTCATCCGCCCCCGTTGTGCAACCCACTGTGCCTCAACCGACAAACGAGCCAACAACACCAATTCCCACCAGTCCTAATACAACCCAACATCATGTAACCCATGACCCATTACCATCCCCATCACCACCCGATGCCCAACAAGAGACACCAAATACATCACCACCTGTGCACCAACACCAACAAATTATCCCCGATCCTCCTAATAACCCAAACCTTGTCTCAATTCATCCCATGGTCACACGATTTCGTGTCGGGACTAATCGTCCTACTGAGCGTCTCAATATGCATTTGTCTACGGTTTCACCATTGCCAAAAACCTATCGTGATGCGTCTACTGATCCAAATTGGCAAACTGCTATGCGTGATGAATACGCTGCACTTATTAAGAACGGAACTTGGACTCTTGTGCCTAGGCCCACGGACACCAATATTATTCGCTCTATGTGGCTTTTTCGCCATAATTATTTGGCTGATGGCACTCTTAGTCGATACAAGGCTCGTCTTGTGGCGAATGGTAGTAATCAATTATAGGGGTGTTAATACAAATAAACCATAAAAACGTTTATTAATATTTTGCAATCTCTTTGTGTTTTGTTGATAACAAATATAATGTTATCATAAGTAAAATTATAAGGATACATGTTATTTTTGTAAAGCATTTACATATAGTCATTTAATACAAATTGTTGTAATAAATCATTTGTTGTAATAGTTTATTAGGATGGGTAAAAATCACAACCCATAGAGCATATCCATAACCCATGGTATTGACCCATACCCATTTGACTAGATGCATTGCATCTATTAGATACATTGTATCTAATGAAATACCCATGGACCAACCCATAACCCATGACCCATGACCAATAACCAAAAACCCATGGGCAAAGAGGAGCGTCCCACGGATCCCTAGGTTTACACTAGACGGATCCCTTAAGGGAGGGATCCGTGGGATCCGGGGAACAGTGGCAAGTTTTGTCTATAAATAGAGAGTCATTTCTTAATTTCTCTGCACCCCTCTTCTTCCTAAATCTCTCATATGCTGTTACTCTCTTTGATAACGCTCAAAATGAACATGTTTTTAGTAGCGTTATTGTTGGTTTTATGTATGATAATCGGCTATATTTACTCATAACTGTTGCAAAAGTGAAAAAGATGCGTATTGTGTATGTGAATTTAGCCAGGTATCATAAAAGATGAAGAAATGAAGATTTCATGCACATTTGGAGAATTTCCGAGGAAGGAAATCGAGTAAGGAAGCTCTTGGACTCAATGATTAGAAAGCGCAATGATTTCTAAGTATCTACAGCAAGTAAAGATCAAGTTTCGTCTTGGAAATCATCAGCGAAAACAAAAAAAAATGCGCAAATCAAGAAAGTCAACAAAAGTCAAAACTGGGGGTACAAGAGGCGCCCAACCATTCGGTTGGAGCCCGCAACCGATCCGGTTGGGCGAATGAGCAGGACGTAACCGATCCGGTTGCATTGCAACCGATCCGGTTACCTGAACTGGAGTTACACAAATTGTCATTTACTGTTGCCTTAACTCCCCATAATCATTGGAGGCCGATCATTTCCTGTTATTTACTTGTAGAGAACGTTTTTAGACATATAGTTATGGTTCTCTAGCTATATAATGAACCTAGACTTAGTAGTCTAGGTGTGACACAACCCAAAGTGTAATAGTTTACACCAAAGCTATTACCAACCATTTTATTCATCCCAAAAGTTTGGTTACTGCTGTAAAACGTCCAGGAGGTTGGAGAGACTAATTCTCATCCATTGTTTGATCATTCGGAGTTATACGGTTAAGCTAGGCGATTGGAGGCGTGTGGTTGCTATAATACACAATTCTAGTTCTTGTAATCCAAAAGTTTAGGTATTATATGGAACTTGTTATGAATTTCTATTCTCTTGAGTTATTTGAATTACTTTGTTATTACTTGTGTTTTGTTATAATTATCATGGAGTAGTTCTTGAATATACTTGTGTGTGAGGATGTAGGAAATCATACCAGTGTTCTCATATGTGATGCATGTATATGATCTTGTTTAAATGAGTTTGTTGGAAAACTACTAGTCTTGTTTGATTTGTCGGTAAAACATGTTTTAAGAAAAAGGACCGAAAGGATTTCTCTTGTGTTTTATTCCCAAAAGTTAAGTGACAAACTAGTATGGGGATAAGGTGATTGACATCCACCATGTTTACTTATTAAAACAAGACTAGAAACATTTTCATCACGAAAGGTCGAAAGATTCGTAGGAACAAGTTTAATAAGAACATTTTACAAACAAATGGAATTTCTAAAGGATAGTCATTAGGATAAGGACCGAAAGGATTACCTATATGTTATTGTTCTTAAAATGATTTTACAAACATAAACCATGGGTTGGAAATCATTTGCTTATGATTTGTGCATCACATCAAGAGTTTACACCAAGCCTTCATGAACACTTACTATGATTGCCTATAGACTACACACAAGTATATGTTTCTTAATATTGATTTTCACTAAAACCATAATTTTTGGAGAGAGCCTTGACAAAGCTTTCTTGTTACCAATCTTTTTAAAACAAATTCAAAAGCGAAATCTCTTGGGACGATCTCGACTTACCCACCTTTGCTATTGCGAACGAGTATCCTTGCTCGTATGTGATTATAGTAATAGCCGGATAATTCGTGTTTATAAATTTTTAAAACTTGCACACGGAAAGCACATCAAGTTTTTTGCGCCGCTGCTGGGGATTTTAAGAAATTTTTATTTTGTTTAGATTCTGTAAAAGTGGTAATATTAAAATTAGATTTCATATTGATAAAAAATAAAAAATTTGGTTTTAGTGGCTAACCGAATCGGTTGCGCGAGCAACCGAACCGGTTAGTGCTCTCGGAAAAAGTTTATTTTTCATTTTTGTAGTTTTAGTTTATCTATTGTTTTGTGTTATAGTTTATAGTTTATTTCTTGTCATTTCTGATTTTTATAGATTGTCTTATAGATTGTTTATGCTTGTCTTAGTAATTTTTAGATTTTTTATATTTAGTCATTTTTAGTTTAATTTTCTTTTTTAGTTAATCTTGTTTTTATTGCAGCAATTAGCTTAGTTAATTATCAGTTTTATGGGTTAGTAGTTTTAATGATTAGTTAAGTTATTTAGTTAATATAGTTTTTAATTAACTTAATTAATATTTCTAATTAATTGGGATAATGAGTAGACACACTTAATTAAGAGTTTAAGTACAATTAATGTTAATTAATTAATTTATAATTAACAGGTTTAATAATAGTTTATATAAAAAAAAATTGGAAAATCGATCCAACCGTTCGGTTGCAACCCGTAACCGGATCGGTCGGAAGTTTTTGGTTTGGAAATTTACCACCAACCGAATCGGTTGGAGGGCCAACCGATCCGATTGGAACTCTCGGTAAAAAACTTTATAGTTTTTCTATTTTGAGTTTTAGCTTGTGTTTTTAGTCTTGATTAGTGTCTTTACTTGTTTAGTATATGTTTCTGTAGTTTGTTTTGATTTTTACTAACTCTAACGCTAATGATTTAGATGTTTGTCTTTGGTTTTGTTTTGTTTTGTTAGATAGTTGTTATGGATAGTTTAAGCGGAATTTCTGAGTACCTCCGTAACTTGGATGAGATGTTTAAAGACACCGGGAACTCGTTGGAGAAGATTGGAAATATTTTGGAAGAGAGTAAGAAGGAGTTGGCTATGGATATGGAACGTGTGGAAGAAGTGGGAGAGAACAAGGTTTGATAAGATCGTTTATGAGCTCAGCTAGGGATCAATAACAAAGATTAATAACATGCACAGCGGAATAAACAAATCGTTACTTTATTATTGAACAAGGTTTTTCATTCACTAACACTAACTAATCTTAGACGTTTATAGGAACACGTCTAAACTACTAACTAATAACCTAGGCGTTTACAAGACTATACGCCTAGGACACACACACACCTTTAGTCGACTACATCTTGGAAGACATAATTAATAAAACCTACACCCCATGTCCTCTTTATATACTAGAGGACTAGGGTTTACAAATCTCTACTAAGGACTAATAAATAAAACTTCTTTTGCAAGCAAGTCCTTCCATCTTTTTGTAGGTTTCCTTCTTGTCGTATTAAGTCCCTCTTGTTTCATTCTTTTTGTCTTATCAACTCAAACGTATAATTCCCAACAATCTTCCCCTAGTTGATAATGACAAAACCTTTCTTAAACGAACTTCCCTAGACGAAGTAGAGAAATTGAGATCAGGGATCTCACCATGAATGAAACAAGTATGTCTTCCTTTGTCTTCCCCTTAATCCATGCCATGCCACTCAAACATCTCTTCCCCTTTTTGTTATTATCCAAATAGGGAACGTATGCAAATAATGATCTTGACCACCACAAACCAATATCATACTTCCAATCTAAGACTTCCAATGTTTAAAATCACCCACCATTACGCACCATAAGAAAAATGGATTGAAAACAGTAGAAACTCCAACTAGCAATAGGAATAATGATCAACAGTAGTAAAAATCAAACACTTCCCCTTGAGTGATGCATGTAGATGGTTAAACATTTAACAATAAGCTTCCCCTGAAACCCATATGTTAACCATCTTCTTGATTCTTCAAATCTATAGGCTCCATGTAATGATCACTAATGAAGAAAACTAAGTATAACCAACTTGATGAAGAAGTAAAATAACCCAAACTTGTATCTTATATCTTGCACTATAGATGACATTGAACGTATACCTATGTATAGGGAGACCTCAATCTCTTGACGATAATCACTGAGCACAATAACGTCACTCCTTTAAGTGTTATGTCAATTCTTTGTCATAATCATTGAAGCACGAACAAGTTACCTCCTGCTAAAAGGTATGATAGAACACGTATCCAAGTAATTCCACTTCACCTTCAAATAAGTGATAAATAATCCTCTTCGTAATCAATTCTTCAATAAAATCAACTTCGAGCTTTTTAAAATCTTTAAGAACAAATAACCAAACTCTTTGTGTGTGTGAACCAATCTCCTCTGTGTGTATCATTCTCGACTTTAAACTTATCATGCTCGACTTCCCCTCAAGTCCAAAACCATACGAGAATCAAAAATTATATATCATCTTGGAACATAGCATTACAAACATCCAAGCAGTACTTTCATCGAACAGTACTTTCAACTTATACAGGCAGAGCAGTACTTTTACAAGAACGAGCAGTACTTTCAAGGATAAACAGCAGTACTTTGAGCAATTTAGGGTTTCGACAGCAGTACTTTGAGTATAAACAACAGTACTTTGAGTAAACAGTAGTACTTTGTCAGCAGCCATATTCGACAGCCTTTAACTTTTGCATAAAAGCTCAGATCGACGATCCTTCTGGTGGAAAGTTTGATTGGTATATAGAGAACATCCACCTAAAATTTCATCACGATCCAACGGTTAACGAAAAAGTTATGATCGTTTTAAAACAATGCTGTTGTAACCTTACGAAACTTTTTCAGTTTCTGCAGCAGACTTCGACAGCTTATAACTTTTGATTGAGAGCTCTAATTGACAATCCCTCCAGTGAAACGTTAGATGAATATATGGAGATGCACCAAAAACAATTGTAGCTCGATCCAACGGTTCAAGAAAAATTTATGCCCTCTTGAAAACAGCCCTACAGAAAGATACGAAAAATTGTAACAGCTTCACATTTTGCATCTTTTCTTCGAATAACATTGTAGATCCCTATATCAATAGCTCCCCACTCTGATACCAATTTATAAGATCGTTTATGAGCTCAGCTAGAGATCAATAACAAAGATTAATAACATGCACAGCGGAATAAACAAATCGTTACTTTATTATTGAACAAGGTTTTTCATTCACTAACACTAACTAATCTTAGAAGTTTATAGGAACACGTCTAAACTACTAACTAATAACCTAGGCATTTACAAGAATATACGCCTAGGACACACACACACCTTTAGTCGACTACATCTTTGAAGACATAATTAATAAAACCTACACCCTATGTCCTCTTTATACACTAGAGGATTAGGGTTTACAAATCTCTACTAACGACTAATAAACAAAACTTCTTTTGCAAGCAAGTCCTTTCATCTTTTTGTAGGTTTCCTTCTTGTCGTATTATGTCCCTCTTGTTTCATTCTTTTTGTCTTATCAACTCAAACGTATAATTCCCAACAAGTTTCAACTTCCTAAGAAGAGTAGAGTTGTGATATTCACGCAAGTACCACTAACGGAGTATGATTCACCACTTATGAGGTTCGGTACACCTTGTAGTGTCGAAGGGGTGAGTGCGTGGGACGCTCAGCTAAACATGGCCTATGGTGAAAATTATATTGTGGAAAAAGTTCTTGATCAAATTGGCCACGTTCGTTTGGATTATGAGGCCTATGGGAGAAAGATGGTTAAGAATCTTCGGGTAAACATTCATGGTCATATTTTCGAAGCAGATTTTGTTGTCTTAGAAGAAGAAACCGCTGATGAGCCCAACGTATGCTTTGGGCGAGATTTTCTTGTGACTACCAAATGTCAAATGGATCTTGCTTTAGGGGAGATGAGGATCAACATTACCGACTTGGAAGAGGAGAAGGGAGTGAATGAAATGCTTGTGGAGTTATGTGCTAATATGGAGAATGAGAATGTGGAAATCGTAAAGATGGGGAAGGCTAATAGAAAGAAAACCTCATCCAACAAATTAACTCCTACCACATCCACCAACAAAAACCATGATTACACGCCTTCACCACCCAATACACCAAACACCTTCAAACGTTTAACCCAAGACCAAAAAGAAGCCATCTTGGAAAAACCTTGAACAAAAATTTTTTTGGGATATGAAAGTGCTGAAGATTGACAAAGTACTGACAAAGTCAAAGTACTGAAGAGCCTAAGTACTGCTAAGTAAAAAGTCAAAGTGCTGTTAAAGTCAAAGTACTGCAAAGCTAAAGAACTGCTATATTCGTTTATGGAAAGCTATGTTTATTCTAGAATATTCTTTGTTTAGATTACTTGTCGTACAAGGATACAAATTGTAAACTGACTAGGGTTATCCTTAAGCCTATAAAAGGACCCCTAGATTGGCATTAGAGTAACGAGTTTTATATGTTTTTAGAATCCTAAAGTACGATCATTATTTAGAGTTTTAGAGTTGTTAAAGAATCTGCATAATAAGCAGTTTTAGAGTTATTAATAAAGTTAAATCTTCTTAGCTTTGTTAAGTAAATTTTGCGTACTTAATAGAGATTACTCAGTGTTTTCATTGTTAATAACTTAGGATTTATCCGAGGTTATTAAACCCTTAACAAGCTATTTAAGTTAGTTTGGTTAGAGTACATCGATCCAACAAGTGGTATCAGAGCTTATGTGGAAACTCTGACTAAGAAGAAACCGTAAAACCTAGTTAACAACAAAACCTAAAGATGTCGACTGAAGCTGTTCCACCCCCATCCATCACCTCACTAAGAATACCAATCATTAAGAAGGGAGAATACGACCTATGAAGCATGAAGATGAGGCAGTATATTGCAGTTACAGACCATGCACTGTGGAATGTGATTGTCAATGGTAATGAAGTTGTGGAAGAACCTGTAGACGTTCCTGGACAACCTAAAGCACCTAAACCCATCTTGCCAGCTGCTGCAATAAGGAATCAAGAGAAGGCTCTCAACATACTCTTGTCTGCTATTCCAGAAGGTCATCTACTCAAGTTCCATGATGCTAAAGATGCAAAGTAACTCTGGGCTGCACTCAAGACAAGGTTTGGAGGTAATGATGCTTCCAAGAAGATGCACAAAAATCTGTTGAAGCAGCAGTTTGAAACATTCAAAGTTGGAGAAAGAGAAGGCCTTGATGCTGCCTATGACAGATTCCAAAATCTTCTCAACATGCTGGAGCTGTACAAAGCAGAGGTCTCAGTTGAAGATGCTAACCTAAAGTTTTTAAGGAGTTTGCCATCTACATGGCATGTGATTGCTACAATGATCAGAGGACAACCTGGATTGGACACTATGGACTTTGATGATCTCTACAACCACTTGAAGGTGTATGAGCATGAGATGAATGGCCAAACAAGTTCAAAGTCACATAATATAGCTTTTGTGTCTTCTGAAAAGAGAGGCAGTACTTCCACTAAAAGTACTGCTTCTCCTACTAAAAGTACTGCTTCTCCTACTTAAAGTACTGTTGCCTACACTACCCCCACCTTTGCTCAGCAACCCACACCAACAAATACCATCCACTCAGATGAAGTCGTGTGCTCTTTCTTTGCACAGCAAGCTACCCTACATGTTACTTACGAAGAAGATCTATCACAGATTGAAGAGGATGCTCTTGAAGAAATTGATATCAGGTCGCAAGTTGCTATGATCACTGCAAGGATTAAGAAGTTTATGAAGAAGACAGGAAGAGGCATTGACTTCAAACCAAAACAGGGAATCACCTTTGACAAATCCAAGATTAAATGCTTCAACTGTCAAAAGACTGGACATTTTGCAAGAGAATGCAGGTTTGCTAAATATCAAGCAAACAGGATGACTGAGAAACCAAAACTAGAGCTTAAAGAAATTCCTATTACTGAAACAAAAGCTTTGGTTGCTCAAGAGAATCTATCAGAGGTTGACTGGAGTGCTGAGTTTGATGATGAACGAGTAACCTACTGTATGGTAGCTGTGAATGATTCAGTGGAAGAGTTTGACTGGAGCACAGCTTTTAATGAGGAACATGGACATGCTGCTATGGAGTCTAAAGATGGTTATGGAAGCTTTGACTGGAGCATGGAGTGTGAAGATGATCCTGTTCTACTTGCTATGGTAGCTACTTCACCAAGTTCACCCCCTATCTCTGAGGTATGTTCAAAGTGTCATAACTTTTATCAAAAAGTGCTAAATGATTATGTGACTGAAAGAGATAAATATCAAAGGGCTAGGTCTGAGGTAGCTGGTTACCAAATTACTTTAGAGTCTATGGAAGCCAAAATTATAACACATGAAAATAATGAAATAGCTTGGGCAGAAAAGTATGAACAACAGGATTATCAGTTGAAACTAAGTGAATGGAAGTTAAACTGTAAGATTTCTGAAATAGAGAAACTAACTAAGGAGAGAGATGAATTGATAGAAAAGTTTGCTGCTTGGGGACCATCAGGTCTTTCTCATATCACTTATGCTGAAAAACAGAGAAGAGCTTACATTAAAACTGGCCTAGGTTTTGGTATGGACTTTAATAGCATAGAAAACCCATCTAGTGATCAGGATGAATGTGATTTTGAGGATATAACCACTAGTGATGATGAACTCATTAATTATGTAGACACATCTAGTAATGAGGAATCAGTTAGTGAAACACCTCCTGAGTTTAAGAAAGATAATGGCTATCATGCAGTCCCTCATCCCACTGGTAGTCATCAACCTCTTAGGCCTGATGTTTCTCGTTTTGGAGTAGACAGCCTAGAGTTTAGGAAGAAGCTTATTGGTCAATCTAGGTCTGAAACCTCAAAAGAAACTGTTGAAAAACCTAAGGTAGATGATGTTAAAAGTCAAGCAGTACTTTCACCTCAAAGTACTGCTACACCTCAAAGTACTGCTACACCTTCAGCAGTACCTTTAAGAAAACCTTTTCACAATACTACTAAACCTTTCTGGGATAATTTTGGTCAAAACAGTTTTCATCATTCACCTAGAAGACAGGATAGGTTTGGTCATACACATAGAAGAAGAAATTTTGGGATTACAGATCAAAAACTATGTTTTGTTTGTTTTAGTCCTGATCATTTGATTAAGGACTGTGACTTACACTCAGAGTACCTAAGTAAGTTCCCAAAGAACAGAACTGTCAACCAAAAACCAAGGGAGACTAGACCAGCTTGGAATCATTCACACAGGGTTAACCATAGAAACTTCTCACCAGACTATAGGTACCCTCACCAGAGAAGACCTTTTTCAAAACCCCCAGTACCTTCAAACACTTTCCAAGGTACTGTTAAGCAAAATACAGTACTTTCTCAAAGTACTGCTCAGTTTTCACCAAACACCTCTTGGAATAGGAACCCTAGGAGATCTAATTACTATTAATCTAGAAGGCGTTACAACTCCAAGAAAGTAGTTAGATCTAGAGACTCTTCGCCAGAAGTTAAAACCAAATGGGTTAAGAAGGAAAATACTGATGGGGAACAAACAGTACTTCCAGAAAGTGCAAGTGAAACAGTACTTCCAGAAAGTGCAAGAAAAGGAGATTTTTGTTGAAAAAGAAAGTTTTGCTGAAAATCCACCACAAGTTTTGAAACAAAAGATAATGCTTGATTCTGTCTACAAAAACTATGAGGATTACATACTCAAGGAATTTGAGTATGTTACTCCACAAGGGGAACACAAGTCAGCAATGGCTTGGGTTCCTAAAAGACACTAACTTTTTTATCTTTGTACAGGGCAACCCAGAAGAGGAGCTTAAAGATCATCTTATTGTGGATAGTGGTTGCTCTAGAAGCATGACAGGAGACAAGGAGATTCTGTCAGATTTTAAGCCATATTGTGGAGGAAGAGTTGCATTTGGGAATGATGCTAGTGGAGGAAGAATTAGTGGGAAAGGAACCATAAAGACAAGGAGCATAGATTTTGAGAATGTTAGATATGTAAAGGAGCTCAAGTTCAACCTTTTGTCAGTCTCTTAAATCTGTGACAAAAAGCACCCTGTGGTATTCACTGACACAGAATGTCTCATACTTTCACCTGAATTCAAGCTGGATGATGATAACTTGGTGATACTGAAAGTACCAAGAACCAATGATGTGTATAGTTTGGATATGAAGAGTCTTCACTCTTCTGAAAGAGCTACATGTTTAGTAGCAAAGGCATCACTTGAAGAAGCACATCAGTGGCATAGAAGATTGGGCCATGTAAATTTCAAGAATATCAACAAATTGGTCAAAGGAAATTTAGTTAGAGGTTTACCTTCAAAGACTTACAAGAATGATCACTCCTGTTTGGAGTGCAAGAAGGGTAAACAACATAAAGCTTCATGCAAGAAGCTTGAGGAAAGAACTGTTAGAGAACCTTTGGAGCTGTTGCACATGGATTTGTTTGGACTTGTTTCTGTTGCTAGTCTAAACAAGAAGAAGTACTGCTTGGTAGTGACAGATGATTGCAGTAGATTCAGTTGGGTATTTTTCTTGGGATTTAAAGATGATACTTTTGATGCAATTCATGATCTAATCATAGCCCTTGAAAATCAATTGAGACTCAAAGTTAGAGGTATTAGATGTGACAATGGGACTGAATTCAAGAACAAGCTTATGGATGAATTTTGTGCCAACAAAGGAATCAAGAGGGAGTTTAGCATTGCAAGAACACCACAGCAGAATGGTGTTGCAGAGAGAAATAATAGGACTTTGATTGAAACAGCCAGAACAATGCTTGCAGATTCACAATTACCTATTCAATTCTGGGTTAAAGCTGTAAGCACTGCTTGTTATGTGCTTAATAGAGTTTCAGTCACCAAACCACAGATGAAGACACCTTATGAGTTGCTGATGGGAAACAAACCCAACATTCGATTTATGAAGCCTTTTGGTTGCCCTCTCACTATTCTTAACACAATTGATAATTTAGGCAACAGAGTCACCAAGAAGGTTCAAGATTGTCTTCATGTTGAATTTTTAGAAGATCAAGAAAATCAGAAGGGTAAAGGTCCTGATTGGATGTTTGATCTTGAAGTTTTGACTCCTTCTATGAACTATGTACCTGTTAGAGAAGAAAATCAACCTGTACACAATGGAGAAGAGGTACAGTATGTTGTTCATGGAGTCCATATTAGACCTGATGTTGTTCATGATGAAGAACCTAAAACTGTTGAGCAGGAGAAAAGTACTGATGAGCCAAAATCCTCATTGTCTGCTGAGGATCAATCTATTCAAGATGAACTTAATCAGATGCTTTTTCAAGATGTTATAGCACATTCTTATGATGATGAACAAAGAAGAGCTTATGAGGAAGCAAAGAAAAAGAACAAAACTGCAGAGTTCACTCACAGTACTTTGGGTGATAGTACTTTCGAACAAAGTACTGCTGCACCTGTTAACAGCACTTTGGATGATTTGGATGATCCAACCATGCCTGGTTTAGAGGATACTGATGATGAGTTTGAAGATGAAGGTATTTTCTCATATTCCATTGAAGATGTTGATTTCACTAATTTGGGTGATAATTATGGAATTCCACAGACTCCTATCTTAAGAATTCATAAGAATCATCCTACTGATCAAATCATTGGTCCTTCTACTTCTTGAGTGATAACAAGAACCAAAGCTAAGGGTTATACTACACCACATAATTCTTTGCTTAGCTTTGTTTATAAACAAAACAGGTTAAATCATAAGGACCATCAAACATGCCTGTTCACTTGCTTTATCTCTCAAGAAGAACCCAAAAACATAGCTCAGGCATTGACTAAAGAGAGTTGGGTTGAAGCTATGCAAGAAGAACTTCTTCAGTTCAGGCTTCAAGAAGTTTGGGTATTATGTGATCTTCCTGATGGAAAGAAGGTTATTGGTACAAGATGGGTGTTCAGAGTCAAGCGAGATAAAAGAGGGAATGTTATCAAGAACAAAGCAAGGTTAGTTGCACAAGGCTACAGACAAGAAGAAGGAGTAGATTATGATGAAGTATTTGCTCCTGTAGCAAGGATTGAAGCAATTCGAATCTTCCTTGCTTTTGCATCATATATGGGATTTCAGGTTTATCAAATGGATGTCAAGAGTGCCTTTTTATATGGCAAGATTACAGAGGAAGTATATGTTAAACAACCTCCTGGTTTTGAAGATCCTACACATCCAAACAAAGTCTACAAAGTTGTTAAAGCTCTTTATGGCTTACATCAAGCACCTAGAGCTTGGTATGAAAGGCTCTCTACTTTCTTATTGCAACATGGTTACAGGAGAGGAGCTATAGACAAGACTTTGTTTATCAAGAGAGATAAGAAGGATATCATGTTGGTTCAAGTATATGTTGATGATATCATATTTGGAGCTACAAAACAATCAATGGTCAAGGAGTTTGAGAAGCTGATGAAGAATAAATTTCAGATGAGTTCAATGGGTGAGTTAACTTTCTTTTTGGGACTTCAAGTTAAGTAGTCAAAAGAGGGAATTTTCATAAGTCAAGACAAGTATGTATCTGACATACTTCAGAAGTTCAATTTTGATGCAATGAAACCTGTTACTACACCTATTAAATCTATCAACTCATTGGGCAAGGATGAAGATGGTCAACCAGTTGAAGTCAAGTTGTACAGATCAATGATTGGCTATCTTATGTACCTTACTGCATCTAGGCCTGATATCATGTTTGATGTTTGTTTATGTGCAAGATATCAAGTCTCACCTAAGGTCTCTTATATGAATGAAGTAAAGAGAATTTTCAGTTATTTGAAACAACAACCTAAGTTAGGGTTGTGGTATCCAAAGGATTCACCTTTTCACTTAGAAGCTTTTTCAAATAGTGATTATGCAGGTGATAACTATGATAGAAGATCAACCACTGGAGGATGCCAATATCTTGGAAGAAGATTAGTTTCATGGCAGTGTAAGAAGTAAAAAATTGCAGCAACATCATCAACTGAAGCAGAATATGTGGCTGCTGTAAGCTGTTGTGGACAAGTTTGGTGGATGCAGAATCAACTATTGGATTATGGGTTCAATTTCAAGAATACTCCTATTAATATTGATAATGAGAGTACTATTTGCATTGTGAAGAATCCAGTTTATCATTCCAAGACCAAGCACATTCAGATTAGGCACCACTTCATCAGAGATTGTTATGAGCATAGGCTCATTAATGTTGTCAAGGTGCATACAGATGATAATGTAGCTGATTTATTCACCAAAGGATTTGATGTTCCAAGATTTAATCACTTGGTGGTGAGTATTGGCATGATTAATTATTAAGCTATATTTAAGGGGAGGACTGGTTAGTTAGTTAGACAGTCCTGTGCTTTGCTTAAGGGGAGGCAATCCAATGCTCACATGGAGTGTTTGTTATTATAGAGAAAAAGATGGAAAAGTACTGCTTTTTGGTTTTATGAAAGTACTGCTTTGAAAGTACTGCTCTGGAAAGTACTGCGCACGTGGAAAGAACTGTTTGTCTTATCAACGTACTGTTCCAACAGTAATATTGAGGGGTAAAATTCAAATAACGGTAACTTTGTTATTATGGGTTGTGATTTTTCAAATCCTACCTATAAATAACTACTCTCCGAATTTCCCTCTCAACTTTATACTTTATAATCTTTTCCATATTTTCTCTCTCTCACACACTTACGTATTCAAGACTCCATATCTTTTGCAATCATCCATGGCAAATCTACACACAGTTTCGAAACACAAAATGGTGGCGAATTTAGATAAAACAGAGGCCAATGTCATCTTCCATGACATAATTGATTTCTTAACTGGTTCCCCAATCAGTTATGCGCTTTTGGTGGAACCTGATATTATTGATCCCTGGATACAGCAGTTTTGGGCAACTGCAAGGACACATGCGGAGGATGATGAATCTTATATTCAAGCTAAAGTTGCTGGAAGGCTTGTCAAGATTACTGAAGCATCAATTCGTGAAGATTTATTGTTTGATGATGCAGAAGGAGCTATTAGGTTTGATAAACAGCTTCTTTAGGATACACTGAGAGATATTGGATATGAAGGGTCTTTGGTTGACACAACAACATTCAAGAAACCCTTGTTTAGTCCACATTGGAAGTATTTGGTACATGTTCTTCTTCATTGTATCAGCTCTAAAAGTACTTCTTGGGAGCAATTTGGTTCAAACATTGCATCTGCACTGGTAGGATTGGCTACAAACCGTATGTTCAACTTTTCAAGGCTAATCTTAGATGGAATGCTCTCACACATCTCTCATGGATCAAGATGGTTCATGTATCCGAGATTTATTCAAGTCTTCTTGAATAAACAACTTTCAGATGTACCAAAGCCTACAAGTCTTTTACCTGTTGTGGTACAACCAGCCAAGACTTTCACTTTCATGGCTTGGAAGAGTGATTTGTTCACTGGAAGGAACACTCCATTAACTACTTCAATGATGGAGATTGTTCAAGCTATTAGAGATGAGGCTGAAGCTAGTGATGAAAGAGAAGGTACTGCTTCTCAAAATGCTGCATCTCAAGAAACTTCAACACAAGGTACTGCTTCACAAGGTACTGATGTTAATGAAGGTACTGAAGTTTCTCCCACCTCATCTCACCATACTACTCCTCCTATGGCATCACCAGAACAAGATGTTCCTATTTTCTCATCATCTTCTGAAGAAGATCCAGCTACTATACCCCCTGAAGGTTTGGTGTTGGATAATTATGTTCTGACAAGGGAGTTAGTCAGATTGAAGAAAACCACTGAGGCTCAAGCTGCACAGATAGCACAGTTGAAGATCAAGTTTAGGAGATTCAAGAAGTCTGTTTGGCCCTTAGTTAAACATCACAGGTTATGGGTCAAAGCTAAAACAAAGCAACAAAGGCAGTTTAAGAAGACCAAAAGCAAAAACGTTCAAAAGCACTCTTCATTCCAATTGGGGAGGAAATTGGAAGATAAGAATTTGAATGAAGAAGCTGAACCTCAAGGTACTGATGATCAACCTCAAAGTACTGAAGTGCAAGTTCAAGTTAAACGTACTGAGGAAGAAAGCATTAAAGTTCAAAGTACTGATGATCAAGGTGCTGCTGATCAAAGTACTGGTCTTCAAGAAACATCTCGACAAGAATTAATTACACCAAGGGTGTTAAATTTTGATGAAGAACCTGGTCCTTCAACAATTCCACAAGAAGAAGAAGTTGATACACCTATGGCTGAACATACTGCAAGTGATGAAATTGCAGCTGAGGTATTGCAAAATCTATCAAGACCAAGAGGTGTGACTATTCCAGGAGTTGCTGAAGAACAACCACAAGCTTTTCAACCTACTATAGATCCTAAGGATAAAGGAAAAGGTAAGATGGTAGAAACATAAGGGCTGCTCAAGTTGCTATGAATGAGGAAGCAGCTAGAAAATTTCAAGCTGAATTGAATGCTGAAATTGATATTGAAGAGGCTAAGGATAGAGAAGCTAAGGATATTGAAGAAGCTAAGGATAGAGAAGCAGCTAAGAAATTGCAAGAAGAATTGAATTCTGAAGCTGCTGAAACATTACAGTCACCTATTCCTGTTTCTGCTTTACCAAGAAGACCAAATCGTGCAAAAGAAAGAAATGCAATGATGGCTTATCTAAAGAAGCAAGGATATATTGGTTTGAATAAGCTGAATTATGTTGAGATGAAAGGTTTGTATGAAGCTATTAGAGAAGCTTATCAGAAACAAGTTGATAGTATCAAAGACTATAAAGATGATGATACTCAGAAAGAGGATGAAACAAAAGGAAGCTTAAAAAGAAAGAGAACAACTGAAGTTGAAGATCAACAGCCATCAAAGAAAGTTGAATTAAGATCTGATACTAATGAGGAACTGAGGAATTACTTAAGAATTGTTGAATTTGAGTATTCTAAAGCTGATGCAGAAAAGAAGACAGATAAGAAGAAGAAGAAGTCTCTAATAACTACTTTTGAAGTTGTAGAATCTAAATATAGAAATTATCTGATGTTTCATAGACAAGATGAAAGCTTCAGAGTGTTTAATATGCTATGGGATCTATTGCACATAATAGATAGAGAGGATTTGTTTCATCTATATCATTTGGTGCAAGAATACTTTGAACACATTCCATCAGAAGGAGTTGGTTTAATCTTGCTTGGAGATCTCACAACTGTTTGGGAAACTGAAGAAACAAGCACTGCTGAGATTTGGAAAAATCAAGAAGATTGGGAGATTATCAGCTAGAGATTCTTTGAAGAATCTGGAGTACATGTTCTAGAGTTAGAAGATGGGACTATGATTCACATGTTAGCAGATAGAAATATCCTCTTACATCAGATCTCATGAGGAGAATGCTACAACATGGGATGAAAGTTGAAGAAGATAATGAAACTGCTCTTTTGGTCATCAAATTGTTTATCAGATGGACTACTATGGCTGATGATGATGCATGAATAACTGGTATGAATCTTTATTAAATAAATTTTTGATATATCAGTACTTTATTCAAATTACTGCTGATCAAACAGTACTTTCATCAAAGTACTGCTTGCAGCTTTTAACCAGTTAATGATTTTGAAAAGAAAACTTTTGTTAAGTGATAAATATTTTGAAACAAAGGTTAAAAGAAATAAATGGTTTTTGAGATGGTAACAACAATAGGTTATCAATCCACCATGGTTACAAAAGGATTGGCTAATCCATGAGCAAACGGCTCTGGTAAAGATATCTCAAATCCGTTTTATAGTTGACAACTTGCTAATAAGTTGTATGGTAATCAACTCACCATATCAGTAATGTGAAGAGTTGGCTAGCCCACAAGAAAATGGCTTGTGGTAAAGTGTAAAACCCGAAAATCTAAAACGCGTAAAAAGACTATTTTGCCCCTAAATTAAAACTTACACGATATATAAGATCAAATTATATTAACATTCGTTCAAGTGGGTTTCCAAATAAAACTACATAAATGTTTAATTACATAATAAAACATGTAAATAAAAAAAAAGATAAAGTATAATTAGAGAAAAGTAAAAGATTTGATTGTGTAACTTAGTATCAAAATTTCGGCCAAACAAGCCCATGTGTACAGCCCATGGATCCTTTTTGTAAACCGACCCCTACCAGGATACCCAATATGGGTCGACACCTATATAAACTTCACAATTCTTTCATGCAAAACCCTAGTTCCTAAGTTAGGTACTTTTCTTTATCCTCCTTCCCCATTCGATCCAGAAGCAGCAGAAAAAGGGTGTTTGTGATCATTTGTCTCGCTTTTTCTTTCTTGTCGCTGCAAGAACAACAGGTACCACCAATCTGCTTAGTTTTTTCAAACGACCCATGTACATAACCTGATGTAAACGATAACTAAACCTATTCAGTGGTAGTATTCTATATGTGTGGGTCTTTTCGGATTGTCGACTATGTCGTTACCTGGTAAACATGTTTAAAACATCACTATCGTGATCTAATGCTAATCGACCATGGCTTGCTGTTTTGAAACGACTACATATATGTAATACTAAGCCTAATATGAAAACCCTAAGTGACCACTTAATGAGCATGCATTTAATGATCTTCGTTAACCACTGCGCATATCTTGTTAAAACAGCCTTGATGGTGTCGAGTCGAATATGTAGGTTAGTAACATGTCGAGTGAGTAACTGGATTAAGTGTTTGGGTGTCGAGTGGTTTGTGAGTCGGAAACAATATGTAACTGTGATTTTCATTTGTGTTGCGTATAATGTCGAAGCAAAGGGAAACGGGTAAAAGTTCGTTAATATGGTGAGAATGGAGACATATATATACATGCATGACCAACTATGAAATTCATCTTATAAAAGTGATTTGTGGGCACCATAAGTCGAACATGGAAGCTTTAAACATATAAGATAATAACGTGTGTAATATGTCCGGTTCGAGTCGGTATAATATGATCGTAGAACTTTATAAGTATGCATAAGAAAGGTTTGTTTTCATACGATCTAGGTTAAAGTAATGAGTTTTAAAAGACGTAACATGTATAGTAAATGCGCATTAATAAGATATTGAAATAGTGGAAAAACCCTAGAACATAAATGAGAGTCGATTAGGGTTAAAAGCTAAGTGTGTAAATTCGTTATTTCATGTGAGAATGGTAAGTCTTGGAATCATTAATAACTATTTATTTAGAGTATAACGAGCTAGTACTAAGCGTGATGTAAACATGCGTGAGTTATGATTTTATGAAAGAAACTAAGTGTCATGAATTAAAAGTATTGTATGCATGGTCTCATTTTAGTTGTGTTCGAACAATGTTACGTGTGAGTCTTGGTTAATCATGTAAGTTATAAAGGCTTGTGTAAACCATTTTGAAAGAGAGTTCTAAAATCCGTTCTTGACATTTATAAACCCTATACTTTGAAAGATGATCATATAAGCCCTCAAATAAGATAATTATCATGTTAAACCTTTAAGTTACTATTTATCATTTGTAACCCAAAAGTTTAGCTAATTAATGATTAAGACTCTAAAATGTTATAATTTCGTCCGTCACTAAGAATGAGAATATACTTACAACCCTAAGAAAGTTAATACGATGAATCCGTTATAACTTGATGATGCTAACAAGTATTAAATAAATCATAATCCGTGTAGATTCATTGAAGGAGACGCGACGTTGTATCTTCGTGTTCACTCGTTCGTTGTTTTCCCTCTCAATTGCTTTAAGGTACAGATATTCTGACCTTTTCAGTAAAGGTTTCTTATAACGTTTTCTTTTCGTTAGCTTTTATATTAGGATTTCCTAAGCCTTTGCTATGAACCCTAATGTGTCTATTTGAGCTGTTGCTTATCTGAACTTTTATTTTTGAATCATAAAACATTTGATTTTGAACTATATGATATGAAACCTTTGATTTTGAAAACATGATTTAACATTTGATAAAATATGATCTATGTCAGTTATGACATTCTAATTTGACCTAAGATAGTTTGACACCCGAGCCAATTATTAACTAGTCATGGGGGTTCCATGTCCGTGTCAGTGATGCACCTCTGACATGACTCTAGGGCAGTAGAGTGAAGTTCTGCCACGTCCCTTATCTGTTATATGTTATGAGCCTGTTATATTATATAATCAATATGTTTGTGGGGCGATGGATGCATCCTAGATCGACTGTTATCCGATATGATTTATCTAGGTGAATGATGTCGTACAATACGTCTTCATAAAACTCTGGGAGCTAGCTACTCCGACTTATTTTGAGATTGTTTCTATATAGTTATGATGTTTTTGATATGATATGTTCTGGGCTCGTGGTAGTTAACTAAATCTTTATTTGTTATTTCTATGTTAAGTATTCTGATTATGATTCGGTATGTTCAAGTGTTAATAATTATGTGCTCGGCTTATTATACGTTATTATATGTGGTTATGCTTTTGTATGTTTATGTGACTACCGTCTACTATGCTAGTGTTTAAATATGATTCGCCTGCTGTCATCTGATGTCATGTTAGTTTATCGTTATGTGAATTTCGTTGATTCAGGTGAGATGAATGTGCTAGTTTGAAAGTGAGTATTCTATAAGTTTAGTATGTATAATTTGTTCAGTTAATTTTGTGAACTTTGCTTATATGTTAGTTAGTCTGCCTATGTGACCTGCCATGTTTAAACTCTGCTGATGTTAGGTTTTGATTTGGGAACTGGTTTAGCTTATGATATCTGTTTTGATAATTGTTAATGGTTATGCTATGTTTTGTTTGGTCTATTTAATTATAGTTTGTCTACTATGTTTTCTATTTTGCTTGTGAGACTGCCATGATTTGACTGCTATTCCTTCGTTGCAATATTGAATTGCTGTTAAGTGAAGGTTAATTAATTTGTTGAATGCCATGTTTATTTCTAGAAAGTTTTTCCTAGTAGCCTTAGATTTTCGTTGGTTATATGTAATCTATTTCTTCTGATATGTTAAGTGTCCGGTTATTTTGATGTATTTTGCTTGGAGTCATCATTATGCTATGTGTTTGTCCTTGATTGCTAATTGTTGTTCCGGATTTCTGTGCAATTGTGTTTCTGCAAAATCCTCAATGATTCATTGCCTTCGTTCCGCTACAATTTTTGTTATTCGTTTTTGTTCAATTCATATTTATGTTTTGTTTAGTTCTTGTTTTGTTATATTCGTTCACGGGCTTTGTAAGCTCACCATTTCTTTTCCCGGCAGGTATTTTACATTCAAGATATTTTGGGATACTGATCTGGGTTGTTAAAACCGAGAAAGACTTGACCTTTAGAGATCTTGATTTATTTTTGAAGTTTAGCTATTTATGTTTCTTTTTTGAATATTTGTAAAGACTTTCGCTGTTGGCAATACTTAAAGTTCCTCGATATGAAAACCGTACGGCGATATCTACCCTTGTTTGCCAGTTACAAAGGCTATGGAAAACCATTATATGGTAATTAGTTCACCATGATGAAAGAACTAACTATTCCAAAAGGGTACAACTTTTGGTAAAGACAAATCAAATCTGATAGCCGATAATTTGCTAAAAATCATATGGTTATCAATGTACCATGATCTTACACATCAAAACATTTGGCTAGCCCAGAGTTAATGGCTTTGGTAAAGAGACATCAAATCCATTAAATTTTCAATGATTCACCTCTCACAAGAGTTAATACACCTGGAAGTGATGAGAATAGACTGAAACTTAAACTGAATTAATGTACAAATTGTCTCATGTTGCTGAAAAGATGGAGCTTGCTGAATGTTGCTGAAAAGAAATTACTAATTAAAGATGTTGTTAAGAATATTTTCTAAAGAATACTTTGATAATGATGATATAAGCACAGAGAATACAAAGATACAATCCAAAGACAAAGACACAATCTTTCGTTGAAGATGGAGATGTTAAAGATAAGTTTACAAAGGAACTTGAAGTCAAGCAAGTAGAATTCAAGTTAGGGGAGGATTGTTGGGATATGAAAGTGCTGAAGATTGACAAAGTACTGACGAAGTCAAAGTACTGAAGAGTCAAAGTACTGCTAAGTAAAAAGTCAAAGTGTTGTTGAAGTCAAAGTACTGCAAAGCTAAAGAACTGTTATATTCGTTTATGGAAAGCTTTGTTTATTCTAGAATATTCTTTGTTTAGATTACTTGTCGTACAAGGATACAAATTGTAAACAGACTAGGGTTATCCTTAAGCCTATAAAAGGACCCCTATATTGGCATTAGAGTAACGAGTTTTATATTTTTTTAGAATCCTAAAGTACGATCATTATTTAGAGTTTTAGAGTTGTTAAATAATCTGCATAATAAGCAGTTTTAGAGTTATTAATAAAGTTAAATCTTCTTAGCTTTGTTAAGTAAATTCCGCGTACTTAATAGAGATTACTCAGTGTTTTCATTGTTAATAACTTAGGATTTATCCGAGGTTATTAAACCCTTAACAAGCTATTTAAGTTAGTTTGATTATAGTACATCGATCCAACAAATTTCTCGAACTCAATGAGAAAAAGCCGGTAATTGAGGTACTACAAGATTATGTTCTATACCGCAAGAAACTAGACGCGGTTATGTTAGCAAGAGCAAGGTTGGAGGATAAAGATCTATCGGAGGAGGATAGAGATAGGATCTTGTTTAAGGGGATGCCATGTAAGGAGAGTGATACGGGGAACTTCGTTTTGCCTATTAAGGTTAACGGAACCACTCCAGTGTATGCTTTGGCGGATACGGGTTCAAGCATCAATGTTATGCCCTATCCATTATTTACGACGTTGGGCCTAAGTAAACCACAACCAAACCACTCCAAACTAACCATGGCGGATAATTCCCAAGCAAAATCGATGGGGGAGGTGAAAAACGTAAAGGTGCAAATTGGCTATCAACCCTACTTGGCCGATTTTCTAGTCCTAGACATACCGGTTGATAAGTGTCTACCTCTTCTACTTGGAAGACCGTTCCTACGCACATGTGGTGCAATTATAGATACGGGAAGGGGTACGATGACAATCGATGATGGGATCTCAAAATAAACCTATTATCTCAAGAAGAGGGGACCAGTTTTGGAATTCATGGAGGATTTAGTATTGTTTGATGGGGATGATAACTTAACTTGTTTTTAAGTTGGACGTGATGTCCATGGAAACCCTAAGTATGGACCACTAGCTCCATCATACTTTGATATTAAGGATGAGATGGAACGCGCACTAGCAGTGGAAGCATTCTACAATCCATTAAAAAACATCCTTGTTTACAAGAAACTCACAGATTTCTTAGGTTCTCTACCGGTTCAACTCAAAATTTTGGAATGGGGAACCAAGGGGTCAAGTGTTTACAAAAGAGAGGATGGAGACGGGGAATGGCACGTCAAATTTGATATACTATGCCCGGATGAGAGAAGATTTGTAAGGAAATTCAAAACTCACAAAACACACTGTGAATTGACCGGGAAATTTCTAAGTGAGGACATCTTAAGGCATGAGTATTTTGAGGAGTAATAAGGAGAAGCACAATACGATAATAACAAGCAATTGTTTGCTTGGTTTTCATCCTTGGGATGAACTTTTAATTTTATGCATTTAGGAATTTTTGTTTTTCATTTGATTTTTATTTATCTTATTATTTTGATTTGAAGTTATTTAATTAATGCATTTTGAGTTTTAGTTTAATTTATGATTATAAGTATGATGATTTAGTTTTTGAGATTAGATGTTGTTGAAATTTCCAAATGGTTGGATGAATGTTGTGTGCATCTTTAATCGGATTTTTGAGTAAACGATTGTTGCTTGGAAGGTAAAATGCTCAAGTAAAGTGAAA
Source organism: Chrysanthemum makinoi (assembly GCA_910596185.1). Taxonomy (NCBI): domain Eukaryota; kingdom Viridiplantae; phylum Streptophyta; class Magnoliopsida; order Asterales; family Asteraceae; genus Chrysanthemum; species Chrysanthemum makinoi. The sequence goes on along the minus strand of OU343221.1, from coordinate 2,611,640 downwards.
AAGGCAAAATTCTGCAAAAATGTAAACCGAAATGGTTGTGTCCATGATTGAAACGATTGCATGCAAGTATATATACCAAAAATTCAATTTTTCCAGAAAAACACACACACACACTAATCCTCCAGCTGGGTTTCGCAAAATTCGACCATTAGAAGTTGTTTGAAGATTGTAAAAGTTGTAGAAGATCATCATGGCACTTAAGCAAGTAAGCATCTGCAATCAATTAACTTAATTAAGGTTTAATTAGAGTATTTGATTCGAATTACAAATTAGGTCACTAATTTGGGGGTTTTTGCTAGAATTCGATTTAAGTGGTAATCTTTTAGGATTAAGTGGGTAATTGATATAGGAATGCATTGCAAAAAGAATTGTAGTGATTGATTCAACATGGAATGAGTATTAGATGATTGAATTTTCGGATTAAATTAGATTGTGCCATTGAATCAAATTAAGTTGCAATTGATGATTCCTAGTTGGTAGATGAAGCGTTTTTAATGAATTTTAGATGCCACATTATAGATTAGAACAAGTAATTGAGAATTGAAGTTGGGATTGTTAAGTTCTAAGCAAGATGAATATGTGATGATTGAAAGCTTTGAAAAGTAAATTAAGAGCAATTTGAGGATGTGGGAATCATTGATAATGTTAAAATGCGGTTTAGGAGTGAATTGGAATTAGAAGAATCTAGTGAGAAACGGATTTGAAGGCAAAGCCTTCTGCAGGATAGAGTAACAGATCTGGTTGTGAATCGCAACCGAATGGTTGGATTGAGGTAGTGAGTGGAACCGATCCGGTTGCCTCTCAACCGATCCGGTTCCACGTTCTGTTGTGGGAAATTTCAAAAATTTTGAACTAGACCCTAGAGGCTTCTATAGACCTTCCCGTTTGTTCTAACACTCTTATATTGACTTATATTTATGATCTCCACAGAGAAATGTTGTAGGTTGTTCAAGTTTGACACGGGTTCCACTAAACCCGATTGTTACCAAGTATTGCCAAAGGAACGCAAGGAAGAAAGCCACGTATAGCTTTAAGACTGAAGTGAATGGAAACTTGAAGTTCAAAGATCTTACAAGTGAGGAGAAACATGCTTTCAGGAACGATTATCAAAGTTGAAAAATAGGACAGTTTTGGTTCCAAGGTTGATTGATTAGGATTTGTTTGCCGAGAATGAGTGTCAGTTACGCTAGAGCCATGGTTGTAATTGATGCGGAGAAGGAAATGAAAGAAACAATGGTGCTTGCTATACCAAATTTAGACGATGAAGGTTACACTTGTGAAAAGGTAACTATTGAGTACGAATGGAGGCCTCCATGTTGCACAAATTGTAAGATCTTTGGACATGTTATATGAACCGAATGAAATTAAGCATCGATTTTTTGAAGCTCATTTTTCGAGGCTTAGGAGGTTTGAAAAAGAATACCCTAGTATCCCCGCTTACTGGAATCGCGTGGGAGATCCTTCTTGTATTAGAAGGAATGCTGCAACCATTAGAAATCCGATGATGAGAGTACTACACAAGTTTCTAGTAACTGGGCCGTTTCATAGAGTTGGAAGCAGGGAAAAATGTCATAAGCCAGACTTGTGGGTTATGATGTTATTGGAAGAAACTAAGGACGGAATGCGGCTTGGCTCATAGCCGAGTATTTGTCTAGGAGAGCCCCGGGAATCAAAGGTAATAGCAACATTTGTGGAGGCCATTATGTGACGAGGTTGGCAAGGAATCTTGGGTATTACAATAGTAATGAGTTGGCTAAGTGTGGAGAGCCAAATATTTGTGAGATTTGGAGTGCAATTGGTTTTGGAAATGCTTTGAATAGAAAGACGAAAATGTTGGGAGCATGGATTGAACCACAACAACAACAACAACAACAACCACCACAGCAGCAAGGAAATGTGCCAATGGGTAATATACCGATGGGAAATGTGTAAATGGGTACGTCTAGTAGTTTTAACTCAGGTTGGGGAGAGTGGAACCAACATTTGAATGAAATTGAGTGTAGGAATGTTTGGAGAGACTCGATGATGTTAAGGAACAATTATATCAATGATTATTCAATGTCGATCTTTCAACACATGGCTCAAGAAGCTAATTACGAGTTGCCACCCTACAACCCACCCAATGTTCCACCATATCCTTTCCTCTACACCTCTTATCTTGGACCCTATCCGTATCCATATCCTGGCTATGCACCATTTCCTGACCCAGTGCCTGCATATGAGAGATTACCATAGGTTGGAGGATCTAGCTATGATGTTAGAGGATCTTCATCGGGAGTTTCAAAGGAGAAGAAAAAGAGGAAGGTTTACACAATCTTTGATGAGGAGGAGAGCTATGAAACCGAAAGCGATGATGATGATGATGAAGGTGATGAGATGAGTGAGGATGACGAATGATCGTGGATCATTCTTGATTTATGGTTTCAAAAACAATGGTTATTGTGTGTCGAACAAAATTATCTCTATCTCTATCTCTTAACTATTTCTTTAGGATGATTATCATACTTTGTTTTTATTTTCATTTTTAAGTAGCGTTTAGTTTGTTTGTTTGTTTTGTGTATTGTGTATATTTTGTAATTTTTTTTGCAGGATGGATGTGTCGGAAGCTTATTGTTGGTCAATATTTGGAGTTGGATAACTCACATGCTTGCTTATGACCCAATATGCATATTGCATATTCTATCCCGTGGTATCTTTTAGACTATTTCTTTTTCTCATTTTCTTTACTTTGAAGTTAATTTTATTACATTGAGGACAATGCGAAACTTAAGTATGGGGGAGGGAAGAAAATAGAAAAAATGATACAGTTTTTTTTATTTTTGGTTTTTAGTCTTATTTTTAGTTTCTAGGTAAAGTTTTTGGATTTTTAGTAATTAGCAGGAAATCGCTCTTGATTGTCTAGTTGTTTTCACACGTTATTGAGATATATTAAAAACAACTTGGGTATTTCAATGGTAAAATGAGGTTTTTGAAAAATTTTTATTTGAACCAAATTACGGAAGTAATTCATTTTGGATTCGATAGCATTTTCTAGCACGCATTATAGTCTTTTTTTCCACTTAATTGTGAGGTTTCTTTTTGTATAAAACACATCTTTTGTTTTATATTTGCTATGAGTGTGCCGGTGATTATGTTGATTCTAGAACTTGTACTTATTATGCATTACGGTTAAAATCACTCGCGAGTGATAAAAATATGTTCAAATGATAAGAGGAATCGTAGGATTTAACCCAAATGGCCTTCCATTTTACATCTAATGTTTTTTTTGCTAACCACATCGGTTAGTTAACCACCTTATATGGACCCATTTGTTAGTGCTCATTTTTAGCACTTGATACCCTTAGTTACACCCTTTGAGCCAATCTTTTCATTCTTGTTTAAATCCAGAAAAATACAAAAAGATTTTACACCTTAAACTTAGCCAACCCATGTCTTGTCTATTGGTTTGTTGCTAGTTGTTTGGAGTGTTGGATTGTTTTTGATGATTATGAAGAAGCTACACTTTGTCCATAGTATGTACCTTTGTCCAACAAAGATGAAGGAGACGTCTTTCTCATTTGTATTTTTTGTGGTGTATGCTTACACTAAGTGTGGGGGAACTTATTTGAAAAAAAAAAAAAAAAAAAAAAAGGTTATAGCCAATGTGTTATATGAATAATATTGATTAGCCAATGAGCTAAATTGAGTTATATATGTTTGGAGATCGATATGTGAAGAGGAGGAAAATATAATCATTTTTGGGATTGTGGTTTGTATGATGGCTAGCAACATGGAGGTTTAGACCTGACTTTATTTTTCTTTTAACACCAATTTCATAAACCATCCCATGCCTTATCCATACCTTTTATAAACCCGAAGCCTTAACGTTATAACCCGAACAAAAGCCCTCTTTGATGATTTTTTTTTTTTTTTTTTTTTTTGATGCTTGTACAAGCTTATGGTAAAAATCATTGATCATGACTAGCCATTGAGTGATTTACATATACCCACCAATATATGAGTGTTGAGTGAATTCTTAAAATCATTCGTGAGATGTTCTAGTTGTTTTATCTAAATTATTTGGTTCATTTTAAAGTTTTCACATATTAAAAGCAAATTAATGATTATTTCTTTTGAGATGATTGTTAAAATTTTCGGAACCACGGTATCAAAACCATTGAAATCAATTTTTGCAAATGTTAAACCTACTCGAGGGCGAGTAGAACTTAAGTATGGGGGAATTTGATAACGCTCAAAATGAACATGTTTTTAGTAGCGTTATTGTTGGTTTGTGTATGATAATCGGCTATATTTACTCATAACTGTTGCAAAAGTGCAAAAGATGCGTATTGTGTATGTGAATGTAGCCAGGTATCACAAAAGATGAAGAAATGAAGATTTCATGCACATTTGGAGAATTCCCGAGGAAGGAAATCCAGTAAGGAAGCTCTTGGACTCAATGATTCGGAAGCACAATGATTTCTAAGTATCTACAGCAAGTAAAGATCAAGTTTCGTCTTGGAAATCATCAGCGAAAACAAAGAAAAAAGCAAATCAAGAAAAGTCAACAAAATTCAAAACCGAGGGTACAAGAGGCGCCCAACCGTTCGGTTGGAGCCCGCAACCGATCCGGTTGGGCGAATGAGCAAGACGTAACTGATCTGGTTGCATTGCAACCGATCCGGTTACCTGAACTGAAGTTACACATATTGTCATTTAATGTTGCCTTAACTCCCCATAATCATTGGAGGCCGATCATTTCCTGTTATTTACTTGTAGAGAACGTTTTTAGACATATAGTTATGGTTCTCTAGCTATATAATGAACCTAGACTTAGTAGTCTAGGTGTGACACAACCCAAAGTGTAATAGTTTACACCAAAGCTATTACCAACCATTTTATTCATCCCAAAAGTTTGGTTACTGCTGTAAAACGTCCAGGAGGTTGGAGAGACTAATTCTCATCCATTGTTTGATCATTCGGAGTTATACAGTTAAGCTAGGCGATTGGAGGCGTGTGGTTGCTATAATCCACAATTCTAGTTCTTGTAATCCAAAAGTTTAGGTATTATACGGAACTTGTTATGAATTTCTATTATCTTGAGTTATTTGAATTACTTTGTTATTACTTGTGTTTTGTTATTATTATCATGGAGTAGTTCTTGAATATACTTGTGTGTAAGGATGTAGAAAATCATACTAGTGTTCTCATATGTGATGCATGTATATGATCTTGTTTAAATGAGTTTGTTGGAAAACTACTAGTCTTGTTTGATTTGTCGATAAAACATGTTTTAAGAAAAAGGATCGAAAGGATTTCTCTTGTGTTTTATTCCCAAAAGTTAAGTGACAAACTAGTATGGGGATATGGTGATTGACATCCACCATGTTTACTTATTAAAACAAGACTAGAAACATTTTCATCACGAAAGGTCGAAAGATTCGTAGGAACAAGTTTAATAAGAACATTTTACAAACAAATGGAATTTCTAAAGGATAGTCATTAGGATAAGGACCGAAATGATTACCTATATGTTATTGTTCTTAAAATGATTTTACAAACATAAACCATGGGTTGGAAATCATTTGCTTATGATTTGTGTGTCACATCAAGAGTTTACACCAAGCCTTCATGAACACTTACTATGATTGCCTATAGATTATACACAAGTATATGTTTCTTAATATTGATTTTCACTAAAACCATAATTTTTGGAGAGAGCCTTGACAAAGCTTTCTTGTTACCATTCTTTTTAAAACAAATTCAAAAGCGAAATCTCTTGGGACGATCTTGACTTACCCACCTTTGCTATCGCGAACGAGTATACTTGCCCGTATGTGTTTATAGTAATAGCCGGATAATTCGTGTTTATAAATTTTTAAAACTTGCACACGGAAAGCACATCACTCTTCTAACAAAAGATCACTTGATCTAGAGAGTTGTTCTTCTTTCTTCTATTGTGATTCTCATATAGGTCCTTCTCTAAGGTGAGATCACGAGCTCACTACAAGTCATCCAAGCAAGGGGTCCTTGATTGATTTGTTCCTCCACAAGATTTCTGTAGCAAAGATCTTGTACTTGATATTTCACATAGTTGTTGTGTAATAGTCGTGTTGGTTTGGTGCTCCGTGTTACGGACTCGGTATTTAGCTTTGTACCGGAAAAAGGTGTAAGCAACGTTGTGTAGGCTTCTCCGTCAAGTTGAAGGAGTTTGTTGACATAGTGCTTGAACTCTCGAGTAGGTGACTCGGGGAGGGGAGTAGGGCAAGGAAGGTGTCCTTGTAGCCGAACAACTATAAAATGGTTGTGTCATTTCTTTCCCTTGCTTTACTTTATTTACTTTCATTACTCTTAGATCTATACTTTATCTTCATCCATACGATTTCACATAACATCGAATCTAAAGTTTTTGAAACTAACTTAAAATCGGCAAAACTATTCAACCCCCCCCCCTTCTAGTTTTCCACAATTGGCATCAAGAGCTAGGTTTATAAAAGTTTTAAAGTAAATCGTATTTTAAAAACTTTTCGATCACTATGGGTTCTGAAAATTACAAGGAAGGGCAATCTATGCAACGACCACCACTACTTTAAACTAATGGTTTTATATATTGGAAAAATAGATTTGAAACGTATGTGAAGTCTAAAGATATTGATCTTTGGTACATCATTGTTGAAGGCGATTTTGAAGCCACTTCAAAAGATGAAAATGGAATTTTAGTTAACATACCTCATGATAAACTCTCCGATGAAATTAAGAAAAAGCTTTCCAAAAATAGTGAAGCTAAAATGGTTTTATATAATGCTTTACCCAAAAAGGAATTCGAAAGAATCTCCATGCTCAAAACCTCTAAAGAAATTTGGAACTCTTTAGTTGTAACTTATCAAGGTAATCAACAAGTGAAAAACAATAAAATAGATCTATATGTTCAACAATATGAAAAAAATTCAATATCGGATGAAGAAACTATAGATCATTCTTTTGCTAACTTTAATACTATAATTACATCTTTACAAGCACTTGATGAATCTTTTTCTAGGCGTAACCATGTTAGGAGATTTCTAAGGGCACTTCCATCCAAGTGGAGATCTAAGGTGACGGCAATCGAAGAGTCAAAAGATTTGACAATCCTCACCCTTGATGAACTCATAGGCAATTTAAAGGTCTATGAGCTTGTCCTCGCTAAAGATTCTGAAGCCTCAAAAGTAAAAGAGAAACACAAATCTCTTGCCCTTAAAGCTAAGAAGGTCTCAAGCGATGAAGAGAACTCCTCTTCGGATAGTGATGATGAAGAGTATGCCATGGCGGTAAGGGACTTTAAAAAGTTCTTTAGAAGGAAGGGAAGATATGTCAAACAACCGTATGACGACAAGAAAGGATTCCGGAAAAGCAAAAAAGACGAGAAACCAAGGGATGATCGTGCTTGCTTTAAATGTTGGGACCTAAACCACTTTATTAGTAAGTGTCCTAAACGGGATGATCAAAAGGCATTTGTAAGCGGGCTCGTGGGGAATGAGCGAGGAGGAGGACGAAGAAATTTGTCTCATGGCAAATGACGAGGTATGTCACGAATACTATAGTAGTTCATCATTAGATGCTGACTAAATACATGATGAATATGATAAGCTTTTCAAAATTAGTTTAAAAGTAATCAACAAAAACAAGTTTTTGAAAAATCAAAACCAACGTTTAGATAAGGAAGTCATAGAGTTAAGGGCAAAATTGAAACGTCTAGAAAAGGGAATGATAGCAAGTGGGGAATGTGAACTTTGCGTTCAACTTCAAACACTAGTTGATCAACTAGACTCTAAAATTGCTAGAATAAGTACTAACACTCTAGATATGATATTAGATAGTGTTAAAACAGGAAACAACCAAAAAGGTTTAGGTATTCAGCAACTTGATGTGTCAACTAGTGAAAACAAAGAAACACAATTCGTAAAAGCAATAGAAAAACAAGTCAATGTTGTGGCGGATCCCACGGATCCTACAAAAAGGGAACCGGCTAGTGTACAGCCAGGGATCCATGGATCTGCTGAAGCAAAAAGTGGTAATAACATAGCTTCCTCTTCTAGAACTAATTTCGTTATTGTTAATAAGAAGAAACCAACACATGTCACCATTAGACAACCACCCCAAAGATATAATCAAAACTTTGCAAGAAACAAAGGTCCATCATTTTCAAAACCGAACACATCTAGGAGACCTAATAATGTTTATCCAAGAAGTAACCATCAAATAGGATGGAACCCAAATATGCAAAATGGTTTTTCATTTCAAAACTTTGCACCATGGAATGCTTATTCATCTTACCCATACATGTCTAACATGAATGGTATGTTTAACACTAATGGACCCATGAACAAATGGGGACCAAACTTTTGAGTTAATTGTTTTCTTAGGTGTGCTTAAAGGTCGACCTAGATCCGGATGAGTGGATCAAGGATAGCGGGTGCACGAGGCACATGACCGGCAATAAAGATCTATTCTCCACATATGAATCCTTTAATGGAGGAAATGTGGTATTTGGAAATAGCAAAAGTAAAATCATCGGTAAAGGTACTATTTCTAACAAATGTCTAACCATTAACGATGTGTGTCACGTAGAAAACCTAAACTTTAACCTCTTAAGTATAGGACAAATATGTGATAAAAATTGCAACGTACTTTTTAACGAAACCGGTAGTAAGATATTAAAAAATGGCATAACCATAGGAAGAGGAATTAGGAAACATGGAGTCTACGTCATTAAAATTGGTAATGAACCTAAAGACAAACTTTGTCTTACCTCTATGGATGATTCTTCGACCTTATGGCATCGAAGATTGGGTCATGCCAATATGCGACTTATTTAATCGCTATCATCCAAAGATCTAGTAAGAGATCTACCTAAGTTAAAATATGAACATCACTTTTGTGATGCCTGTAATATAGGTAAACAAGTCCACTCTGGTCACAAAGCTAAAAACATGGTGTCTACAACCAAGTGTCTAGAATTACTACACATGGATTTATTTGGCCCATCCGCTATCCAAAGTTATGGAGGCAATTACTACACTTTGGTTATAGTGGATGACTACTCTAGGTACACATGGACTAAATTTTTAAAGAACAAAACCGAAACGTTTAATCACTTTGAAATATTAAGTAAGAAAATCCAAAGACAACTAGGAAGTCCTAAAGTATCTATTAGAACGGATCATGGTAGGGAATTCGATAATGAAGTGCAATTTGGAGCTTTTTGTGACGATAATGGTATTACTCACAACTTCTCGGCTCCTCGCACTCCACAATCGAATGGGGTAGTTGAAAGAAAGAATAGAACCCTACAAGAAATGAGTCGCACAATGCTAAATGAGCAATCCATACCTCAAAAATTTTGGTGCAATGCCATTGATACTTCAACATACATACTTAATTGAGTCTTAATTAGACCAATTTTAGGTAAAACTCCATACGAGTTACTTCGAGGCATAAAGCCTACGTTAGATCACTTTAGAGTCTTTGGTAGCAAATTTTTTCTTCTCAACACTAAAGATTACCTTACAAAATTTGATCCTAAATCAACCGAAGGTATCTTTTTAGGTTACTCTCCTAATAGCAAAGCTTACGTCATATTAAATAAAGAAACAATGAAGGTAGAAGAGTCATTAAATGTAAAATTTGATGAAAGTCCACCCAAACCCACTCCACCTCTTGTCGATGATGAGATTGTAGAAAGTGAAGCTATTGTAATAAAGAAAAAGATAAATGAAGAAGAAGTACCTCTAAATGATGAAGTCATAAATATTAAAGAGTCCAAAGATCACCCCGTAGATAAAGTTATAGGAAAGTTAAACGAAAGAACCTTAAGGTCTCAAGTTCAAAACCAAAGTAGCTTGTTTTGTTTTGTCTCAACCATAGAACCTAAAAACACACAAGAAGCCATAAAAGACGAAAGTTGGGTAATGGCTATGCAAGAAGAGTTAAATCAATTTGTTTCTAATGATGTTTGGACACTTGTCCCTCCACCTAGTAATCAAATCATAATAGGAACCAAATGGGTTTATAAAAACAAGTTAGATGCAAACGGTGTAGTGTCTAGAAACAAAGCTAGACTCGTTGCCCAAGGATATAATCAACAAGAAGGAATAGACTTTGATGAGACCTATGCCCCGGTGGCTAGATTAGAGTCTATAAGAATACTTCTTGTTTATGCTTGTGCTAATGATCTTAAGCTTTATCAAATGGATGTCAAAAGTGCTTTTCTAAATGGTTTTATTAATGAAGAAGTATATGTAGCTCAACCCCCGGGCTTCATCGATTTTGAAAAACCTAAACATGTGTATAAACTAAAGAAATCCCTTTACGGTATTAAACAAGCTCCAAAAGCTTGGTATGATAGACTCAAGTTATTCTTAATCAAACACAACTACACCATGGGGTTAGTTGATAACACACTTTTTACTAAGAAAAAGGAGTCACATATAATCATTGTTCAAATATATGTAGATGACATTATATTCGGATCTACTTGTCAAGACATGTGTGATGATTTCTCTAAAGTCATGCATGACGAGTTCGAGATGAGTATGATGGGAGAACTTAGTTTCTTTCTTGGTCTACAAATCAAACAAGTAGAAGATGGTATCTTCTTTAATCAATCTAAATACATAAAAGAGATGTTAAAGAAATTCGGTTTAGAAGAGTCAAAACCAATTAGGACACCAATGTCATCCGACACCAAACTCACAAAAGATGAAGACGGCGAATCCGTTGATAACACAAAATATCGTGGCATGATTGGTAGTCTTCTCTACCTCACGGCTAGTCGGCCGGATATCATGTTTAGTGTTTGTCTATGTGCTAGGTTTCAAGAAGATCCCAAAACATCACATCTAGAAGCCGTCAAAAGAATATTTAGATACATTAAGGGTACGACTCAATTAGGATTATGGTATCCTAAGGGTACGGGAGTAGAAATAATTGTATATGCAGATTCTGACCATGTAGGTGATTATGTTGACCGAAAAAGTACAAGTGGGGTATGTACTTTTATTGGATGTTGTTTAACATCTTGGTTCTTAAAGAAACAAACGGCATTAGCAATATCAACAACCGAAGCCGAATATGTCTCCACCGGCAAAGCATGCCAACAAGCACTATGGATGAAACAAGCGTCAGTTGACTACGACATTCATTTAAGTGACATAGCCATTCTATGTGACAACAAAGGTGCCATAGATTTAAGCAAGAATCCAGTATTGCATTCTCGCACAAAGCATATAGAGATTCGTCATCACTTCTTAAGAGACAATGTTCAAAAGGGGAACATCTCTATTGAGAAGGTAGCATCCGAAGATAACCTAGCCGACGTCCTCACCAAACCGTTGAAGCGGTAACAATTCAACCTACTTCGTCTTGGTCTTAGTCTCATGGAACAATAGTCGTAATTTTCTTTCCACAAGGTATGTAAACACTAGTCTTCCCTTTTGTGAGTCTAGGATCTCTGTTTCACGCACAACTCACAAGCTATACGGGAATTTTCAAAACCCAAGATAAGTCTTTACTTATAACTCATAGTTTTTATTTCTTTCAAAATAAGTATATTTTGCAAACGCGTAATTACATACACATTTTCTTTTCAAAGGATAAACGTTTTTTCGCACATAGAAACCTCTTTTCAAAATTTTTTCTAAAATGATACCTCTTCCCGTATCAATTTCTCAAAAGCAATTTCTCACGTCTAGGACAAATCGCTTTTTCATTATTAATACAAAGTAAAAACCCGTTTTCATTGCATCTCATGTCTTTTGAATGTTAAATAGAACATATAACTAATATGTGTTTTCGGGTACATTCATTTAAGCAACAATGAATTAGGAGCACTCGGGTTATCTCAATAGTATGCTTTTTCACTTCTAGTTTATTTTTCTTTTCTTTTTAGGAGTCGAGATAACCGCAACTCCAAATAGTTTGCATATAGGCACACACTAGACACAAATGTTTCCAAAAGGAAAATTTTGAGCTGCCTGAATCACCAGTACCACGGATCCCAGCCTTAATGCTGGACGGATCCTTCAAGGGAAGGATCCGTGGGATCCGTGAGACAGAAGCTAGTTTTATCTTCTATTTTTCTCACTTTATTTTGGAGTATGTGATTTAATGCTTGTTTTCTCATGATCACATGCCTTAAATTCATATCTAATCATTAGATTTTAATCCATATTTTGGGTCAAGCATTCATTACAATGCATAATTTTTTTTTCTATAAGTAGGATTCCCAACATTGCTTACTATTCATCTCATCCTCACAAACAAACACCACCATGTCTTCCAAAAGATCTTCCAACTTAGATGAATCACCTAATGTAAACAATCCATTTCAAGAAATCCAAACTTTTGTCTTCCCGCTTTCTAAAATACCACAATCAAAATCTAGGATATCCGCACGGATTAGCATCCGGCCTTGTTGCTTAGCAAAATCATCATAAAATGGCTCATCACCAACCACTACCTCACCGCAAGATGCTTCCATTATAGCACCTCCTTCATCACCAACAAGTACACAAACTTCATCACCCATCAACTCACCACCTAAAGTCACTCTTTTGGAACTCCTTAAGACTCCAACAATATCTCAAAAAGAAATAGCCTTTTTGACACCTCCCACTTCTCCACACACAATTTTCAAAGACCTTGAAACCTCACCATCCTTAGCTCCCATTGAGCTACAAGAACATCTAGGTTCTTTTCCACAACCACTTCCAAACATTCCGGACTTTTATCCGTATTTTCCTATTTTTCCACCACATCTTCCGCATCTCACAAATCAAAACAACCCAAAAAACTTCCGCACTCATTACCCACATCACTTACATTGTCAACATTGCCAATCCACTAGGGATATTGCAATTGAAATTAGGGAAGAAATGCGATTCATACTCAACCTCATTCTTGATCGCATCAATATCATTACTCATCAAAACCTCCATCCATAACCTTATGCAAGCATGGAAGGAATCTTAATTACTATTTTTTTTTTATGTTTCTTAGTATTTTTCTTTTGAGTCATTTTTAAGAACAAGTCTTGTTCTTACTTTTACATGCTTGTATGTGGCATTAATACCACTACATTTTGTTGTTTTATTACAAGGCCTTGTTTACATACCTTGGCTCCCAATCTTGATTCTCGTCAATCACAAGATTACTTATGCGTGTTACTACTAACCTTTTCTTTGTAGGATTTTTTTTTCTTTTTCACTTGACGCCCCAAACTAGGGGGAGCTACCGTCAAGAGGGAGTAAGCGATACGTTGACTATCTTTCCACATTTTATTTATTCGATTGGTTAACTTTTTGTTTTGACAAAAAGGGGGAGAAGAAGTAAAACTTAGGGCTTTCAAAAAATACATCTAATCTTAAGTTTTACTCATCATAACATTATGTTTTGTCCTCAACAAAAAGGGAGAGATTGTTAACACAAATAAACCGTAAAAACGTTTATTAATATTTTCCGATCTCTTTGTGTTTTGTTGATAACAAGTATAATGTTATCATAAGTAAAATTATAAGGATACATGTTATTTTTGTAAAGCATTTACATATAGTCATTTAATACAAATTGTTGTAATAAATCATTTGTTGTAATAGTTTATTAGGATGGGTAAAAATCACAACCCATGGAGCATTCCATAACCCATGGTATTGACCCATACCCATTTGACTAGATGCATTGTATCTATTAGATACATTGTATCTAATGAAATACCCATGGACCAACCCATAACCCATGACCCATGACCCATAACCAAAAAACCCATGGGCAAAGAGGAGCGTCCCACGGATCCTTAGGTTTACACTAGACGGATCCCTTAAGGGAGGGATCCGTGGGATCCTGGGAACAGTGGCAAGTTTTGCCTATAAATAGAGAGCCATTTCTTCATTTCTCTTCACCCCTCTTCTTCATAAATCTCTCATATACTCTTACTCTCTTCTAACAAAAGATCACTTGATCTAGAGAGTTGTTCTTCTTTCTTCTATTGTGATTCTCGTATAGGTCCTTCTCTAAGGCGAGATCATGAGCTCACTACAAGTCATCCAAGCAAGGGGTCCTTGATTGATTTGTTCCTCCACAAGATTTCTGTAGCAAAGATCTTGTACTTGATATTTCACATAGTTGTTGTGTAATAGTCGTGTTGGTTTGGTCCTCCATGTTACGGACTCGGTATTTAGCTTTGTACCGGAAAAAGGTGTAAGCAACGTTGTGTAGGCTTCTCCGCCAAGTTGAAGGATTTTGTTGACATAGTGCTTGAACTCTCGAGTAGGTGACTCGGGGAGTGGAGTAGGGCAAGGAAGGTGTCCTTGTAGCCGAACCACTATAAATCAGTTGTGTCATTTCTTTCCCTTGCTTTACTTTATTTACTTTCATTACTCTTACATCTATACTTTATCTTCATCCATACGATTTCACATAACATCGAATCTAAAGTTTTTGAAACTAACTTAAAATCGGCAAAACTATTCAACCCCCCCCCCTTCTAGTTTTCCACAAGGGGGTTGATGTAGATGAGACATTTAGTCCGGTGGTTAAACAGGGCACTATTAGGACTGTTCTAAGTTTAGCTACTTCTCGACATTGGTGTTAGGTCACCATATTAGTAACATAAGCATCAATAGAAGAAATAGAAAGGAAGAGATCGGATGAACAACCACACAAACACACGTATAAGAATATTGAAGAGTTATGCGTAAGAGTGAAAGAGTGAATTGAACAACCAACCCTCAAGTGAGGGTATTACAAAGGTATTTATAGGAGAGGGAGCTAGGGCAACACTACTAGTCCCTTCCTTTCCTTATTGGACTTGAGCCAAGGCTCATGGGCTTTCTACATAAGCCTTGGCATGATTACTAACATAAAAGCCATATTAAGCTAACTATTACATATGAATCACTAACACTTGAATTAAGGTTTAGGAGTGATTCCAACAATCTCCCCCTAAGTGTTGGTGATGAATGAAAGAGTGATAAACGTTGTAGGTGCTGATGTAATAGTAGCTTTGACGTCTTCTGACATTCTTCTTTCTTGTGAGAAGAATTGTCTTGATTCGAACAATCTCCCCAGTGTAGAGTAATTGTTTCCTTTGAAGAGTTCTGCTTTGACGTCATCATTTTCTTTGTTATTTAATCTTTGTTCTTTGAGATGGTAGTGATAGTATGTTGTTGTTGTCTGCATCAGGTCAGCTTCGTTGCTCCAGTGTCTCCACGTCTTTCTTCAACATGCTCACACGCTCTTTAATGTTGGATTACAGTACTGATGAAGTTCTCTTAGTCTTTAACTTTGTAGATTCTTTGACTTGACGAAGAATCATTCATACTTTTGTGTTGACTCTTAATAGAACTTCCATTAGCGAGCATGTGAAGAATCTGCACGATCAGTCCGCTCCAGAGCTTCCATAAGAAGAAAACATAAGAAAGGTTAGTAATAAGCGGATTCCGGCACTTACAAGTTTGAACTTCGAGAGTGTTAACAGCATAGTGTGAAAACACAACTCTAATTCTTACAAAGGCCATTCCTGAACTGGAGTCCCACAAGTGAGATAACGCGATGTACCGAAGTACACCTACAGTTCAGATGAGTCGCTGAGGTACACCGAAGCATCACCTCACGACTGCAGACCGTTTGAGACACACTAAGCGTAATCCACGGGGAGTTACCGAAGTGACCTGCTGTCAGGGCTGTTTGATGTTGACCCTGGCAGGAGTTTCCATTCAATCACTGAGGATCACAATAGTGAACCTCTCATAAATGTTCTTGACAGATTGCTAGGATCTGTGTAGGACTCGATAACGTACCACTATTGTTCTTATTGTTGAACAACAAGTGATGAAATGTCAAGTGTACCTATGAGATCTTTTGATGAATCTCGTGGCTCTAGACTCAATAGTGCGCTTTGGTTTTCCTGAGCGGAGACTAGGGAAAGGGTCTCCTTCTTCAATACCAGCAATCTTTAAGAGAAATCCGATAGTTTACGTAGGGTTCCCTGTAAGAATGAAACAAGCTTCTGTTGAGAGAAACTTGAGTGGCTAAGAAGGTTTAGTGCATGTGTCACTGGGTCCATGACGACTTTTAATCTTCAATACCGGCGTCATCAAGTGACGACCAGTAGCATATGAATTGAACCCGGTGTCTGCCCTAAGTTGAATAATCTGGAGGGCTATTTCTCTTCACCCTTTTCTTTGCTTTTCTTTTTAATTCTTCAACTCCTTCTTTCTCCGATTCTCATTTTCTCCTTTTTATAATCATACCTGAGGACTTCTAATTCTAACTATTGGTAGTGTCCTTGGGTAGATCCCTCCGGCTCTGGCGGATCATAGGACGGTTATTCCTAACCTTAATCACCTTATAACTCCATTGCCATAAAACCATTTTTTCATGAAAATCTCTCGAAGTGTTTGTGAATGAAAAAAATGTTTGTACACTTCAAGAGTTTTGGATTTTTAGAAATACTCCCCCTCCACATGTGCTTAAGAGTTTTAACAAAAATCTGCACAGTGAGAGAAGAGCGCGCACTTTTTGAATTGATCGACTCAAGATAGACAATTCCTTGCGAGACACGATTACGTTGCATAGTTAAAGAGATACACTGTCAATTTTTAGGTGACAACTAGCTCTAATAACTACCTTGAAGATGTGGACAGCCCCGAAAGATTGTCAACCCCGTCAAAGTTCATGTCTATCAAGAGCTTCTCGAATGGGTACAATTTACTTGGATAAGGCTTGGAAGACAAATCTTTTCAATGTATGACTGTTCAGATCCCGTCAATTCATGGGTTGAAGTCTTTTCACACGAGGATTCAATAGCAAAACACAACATATTTCTTATCACATAAATTGTCTCCCCCTCAAAAATGGCATATAAATATGTTATTTTTGAAGAAATGTTGAGAATAAATATGACCATTTTGAGTTTTGTGGGAAGATTACAACAAAGAATAATTTGTGAACAAAGTTTGTAAGTCAAATACTCCCCCTCAACAAGTGATATAAACGGTTGAGGTTTTGAAAATCATAAGGGGAAGTACTTGTTCTTTTGAGCAAAACCTTTGAAAAATGAAAGGTTTGATAAGTTTTACTCAAAAGTAAGAAGCTTTCGCTCCTTTTATAAGGATTGTGGCACTGAAGCGTACCACAGGGTTCTTTCATTGCAAGAACGGGTTGTACATTGTTATGTGTGCACAAACCATTGTCATTAAGTGATCACACATCCAAATAAATATGAAATTGAGACAGTTTAAGGGGTACCAGGTAGTCTAGTAATATCACCAGGAATGCGAACAGGGCATTGATAGCCTGTGAGATTAATCCTGGGACGACCACCTACAAAGCTTTCCAGAGTTCTGAATTGGTCCCTTCTGTACAACCTTTCGTCGATACGAGTGATGATCCTCTTCACATCACGTCTTTCCTAAGAATTCCATCGCTTTGGTGAACCAATTCCTTCATGTATCGCCTTCAACCTATAAGCCAAGCCGTCCCTGACACTCTTCAGTGTGTGATCTCCAAACTTATGAAGATCTCTACATGCCATCAAGCAGTTGCGATGTAGTTCACTGCGGTAAACTACTCCAAACGGTTTGCTGACAAGAGTGTATTGTGGAAGATGGTTGATATCAGGAAGTTCTAGCTGAGGTCTAGTGAGGTTGACACGAGTCTGATACGATTCAACAGCTAATTGTAAATCTTCTACACGTTCCTGGATAACTATGCTTCTGATGAAGATAAGTAAAGACTAGATGTATTCACGTTTAACTTCAGTCGAGAATTGTCTCATTCGTCCTTGTACTTTGGCAAGATACAGATCTTCAATGTCGTTGAGAGACAAATTCTGAAAGTCCGCTTCACAGAACTCATAGTCCCTTTCGTCTTGTCTTTTAACCACGATAGACTTGAGAAAGGTGTAGTCCCATTTAGACGAAAGAGAGACATGCTTGATAGCAACGATCCCTTTAATGTTGTACACTTCATGTTGAGACTTTCGAACCTGGCAGCTTTTGTAGTAGATTCGTCGGCGTTCCGGCCAATGGTGAATCCCGTACATTGCATCAATGTCATACCGTTCCACACTGTTGGAAAACATGTGGGTAGCCTTTTCTTCGATGGCTATGCAATTGGAGTATATGGCTGCCGGGAACGGAAGTGTAAGTGATGTAAATTATTTCTTTGAACCATTGCTACCGTGTAGAAGAAATTCCAAGTCATTGTTGAAGAAGTAGCGAAATGGAATCTGAGGTTGATCCGGTTGGCCAATCGTTCGTAGGGGTTTAGACCAGTCGGTGTAGTATGGAGCTTTGTCTCTTCTAGAGAAGTGGATGTTTGCTTCAGGGTTGAGCCAATCAATGTTGTTAGACATGGCTCGTACTATGTTTTCAAGGTGATACTCAACTTCAATAGCACTTTCCGAGCTGTCTTTGAGTAGTTGAAAGGCTTCATTCTTGATTCATTTTAACTCTGATTTCGTCATCTTCATCACCCGAAACTTGTCTTGAAGTATTTTAGCATGCTCCAATGTTTGACCTTCTATCGCATCTTGACCTTTCGGTGGGTAGGGAGTAGAATCAACAAGATTAGAGAACCAGTCATATTCAGTGTCATCCTCGTCTAGCCATGATACGATATCAGTCTTTGGCGTCTTCTTCTTCTTTTTGTTTGGCCTAGAGGAGGATTCTGGTTTCTTAGCTGTGTCGGGAGAGGTGGGTTGTTGTTGGGGCTCAGGGACTTCCTCATCATCACCACCAGTATACTCGAAGTGATCATCGGTTTTCTCAGTCTAGGGTGGTAACTCAGAGTCCTGAGGTTTGTCAGCTGAAGAGCGAGGAGGAGATTGTTGTTGAAATGGAGTCCTTTGGGGTGGAGGTAGCATTGAGGAAGATTCACCAGACTTCTTTGGACATTTAGGTGCAGAATCATTGTCCTTATCATCGTCATCTATTGGTCGTTTTGGTTGACTTGCTGATTCTTTGCATGAAGATCTGAGTTGATAGTCTAATAGAGTCTCAAAAAATTTAGCTTCATCCGAAGTGAAGGTTCCAGCTCTTTTTGACATTTGCATCACTAATTTAGTAATCAACTCAGTTTCAGAGAGATCAGATTCTTTGGCCATTGTATGTTTGACCAATGTAATGATATTTGGAGTAAGAAGTCTGGAATATAACTCCCTTGTCACTTTAGGAACGGTGTCGAGAAGGAATTTGTGAGTATCTTCTCTTGCCGTCTTCTCCAATTCCTTTTGGAAATCTCCTTTGATAAACTTCTGGATTTGTTCCCTTTCATTCAACAACTCGTTTATCCCCTTTTGAAGAAAGTTGATTCTGTCAGCGAGTTGATTTAGCTTTTTGTTGGTTACATCCTTCTTCCGTACTTGCTTGACAGCTTTAACAATCTTGGTTTTAGCCCAAGATATCCAAGAGTCTGTTGGTTTCTTCACAGATTTAGATGTGGATGTGGTTGATCTTTTAGATGGTGGTGGAGATGAATGAGAGGATGAATCTGATGATGATGAGATATGAGGAGACTCAGGGTCTTTTGGCGGTTCAGAAGTTTGTTCCTTGGAACATATTGGGCTGTCTAGAAGAAAGTCATCATAATCAACTTCATCATCTTTTCCAGACTTAGCCATTTCTTCAGCCTTAAGCTTGGCTTCTTCATCAGCTTTAGCTTGAGCTTCCATTTCTGCTTCTGACTTAGCTGCATCTTCAACATCTTCATCGACTTTTTCTTTCTCGACTTCTCCTTTCTGGTTCTTCAAATTCATAGGTGATGGTATCCTCCAGTCGCTGTTGTTGTGGATCGTGGGTGGTGGTACCAGTTCCCTTATCGGGTTGATTAACCGCATCGGAAGCTGGTGTAGATAGTGCACCACCACTTGACCCTCTAGGGCCACCGAATTTGTTGTGTTTGAATTGTTCAAAGAACGTGTTGGAGTCTAAAATTTTTCACCTTTTTTCCTGTATTCTTTGTCTAGTTGCTCTTCATCTGAACTTTCTTTTTCTTCTTGCTCAAGCACTGGAGTCTTTCCCTTGTCACCTTTGGGACTTGGAGGTTTTGCTACTTTCTTAGTTTCAACGATTGGAGTTTCAGAGTAGAAAACTTCTTCGTCCGTATCAGTGTTTTCTGAGTCTTCACCGACTAGCTTTTGTTTCGGTTCCGGCTTGGGAATGGGAATGGGAACAGCTTCCTTAGAGGGAACTATCCTTTTGAGTGGAGGTTTCCTCTTAGGGAACTTTCTTTGACTCTCAGTGCTTTCAACACTTCCTGTGACCGCCTCCTGGTTTTCCTAGTAGGTGTGCCAGAAGATTTTTCATCGAGAAAACCAACTTTGCCTTCTTCAACTGCTACCAGATACCTTTTGTATGAATAAAGTTGTTTGATTGCATCAGAGAGAAGGTGATCCGGTAATACAGCACCTTGTTTCTTTGTTGTAGATTCCTTGAATCTGACTGTGAGTGTAGGCTCATACAACATGGAGTGATTGTTGGGGTCATTGAGTCTCTTGGGGATATCAGGATTATACCCTATAGCTCTTTGGATCAACAGTTTTGTATATCTAATGTATGGGATTTTGGAGCCAAGCTTTTTGAGGAATGACTTCATGTCATCCCATATCAGAGCTTCAACTTCGATGTGTTTCATGTTGACCAAAGCCCAAAAGATCTGCAGTTCCATGAGCTTGGGATGCTCATAGCCACTATCACATCCAGAGACAGATTTGGTGATGATGATGTAGAGAGTTCTCCACGGCTGAGGAATATTCTTAAGATCCACGTATGAATGCTTTGTGATTACTCCTAAAGCTTCGTCATAACCAATGTTGATCATGAATTGCATAACGGTCTCTTCAGTTGGTGCGGCATTGTATTCAGTTGGTTCGATAACAGGGATGGGAAGAATAGCCCTTAAGTCTGCATGTGTGATGGTGACTTGTTTGTCATTGAGAGTCACTGTCACAGCATTTTGTCCTTTGATCTTTTGCATTGTATTCCAGAACTGGTGAATGTAGATTTCCGGCACTGTAGCAGAATTTGTGAGCATGTTCTGATAAGGATGTTTCTTCAGAATATCCACAGCAATTAAGCAAGAAGACTCTGAGCAGGTGAGGGTATCAAAATCAACACGAAGGTTGTTCTTTCCTATCTTCATCGGATAACCATGAGGGAAGATATCAGCAACGGTGAGAACATTTGGTGCTTCCACATTCTGCATTTGAGCGTCCATGTCGTGATCTGAAAGATATTTAGCCAAAAGAACCAACATATCGAAATACATTATATTAGTCAACAGATGGTTTTATTGTCTAATTATTGAATGTGATATGTCGATGATTGTTACGAGTCCAATGTCACTTGTTTGTCCAATAGTCCAATGACGTTGTGATAAGTTTCGTGAGTTGATTAACTTTAAGTTTTAAAGTCCATGTTTTCACTTATTATTCACAACTTGTTAAACATTTAAGCTTAAAGTGACATTATTGGTTTCGTGGCATTGTGATTTATTTATTTACAAGTTTGCAAGCTTAACAATTCATAATTAAGGTTAAACTAGGCTTAGGCGTAAAATTGGCAAGCTTATGCGTAAACATGAGTGGTATACGCGTAAACGCAAGCTTATCCGTAGGTTCTTGAGTTACGCGTAAGAAATATTACGCGTAGGAAAAGAGGACCTTATGCGTAGAGCTTATGCGTAAGCGTATATGGAACCTTACACGTAAGGCTTACTCGTAAGAGTCGACCTTATGCGTAGAGGTCACTGTTTACGCATATCCTTCACAGGATACGCGTAGTCCCTTATGTAGAACCTTACGCGTAAACACTACGCGTAAGATTTCTCTTACGCATAACATGTTACGCGTAAGGTGATCCTTATGCGTAGATGGCAAATACCCTTGATTGTGAATTTTCACGCGTAATAAACCTGAAATAAGTTCATCATAGGACCAATATTAACACATACATTCAGTTATTTTCCAGATCAAATCATGAATACTCATATAAACGGTTACGCGTAAGAAGACTTATGCGTAGACCTAAACCCTAGGAATTACGACTAAGAATTCTAGTCATAGGAAATGCACAAAACTTGTTCTGGTACTACTAAGAAGTCAAGTGAGTTGTTCTGTCCAAGTTTTAACATCAAATTCTCAATGAATCAAAAATACCCAAATATCAAGAACATAAACCCTAATTTCTAATTAACTATCAATTAGTGTTTCTGGGTTGATTCTAAACATGGATATGATCAATTCATCTTGTAAACAACATCACACCAGTGTTGTAAATATCGGTCTTGGCGGCCGATATATCAGTGATATATCGCTTATCGGTGGTCGACTGATACGATATTTCGCTTATCGGTCAAATTTATCGGTTTGGTCAAAATCGGTGACAAATTGGTCAAAATCGGTCAAAATCGGTGATAAATTGGTCAAAAATCGGTCAAACTAGGTCAAAAATCGGTCAAACTAGGATTTTCTTTTGTTTTTTTATTTTATTTTTTATATAAATTGATAAATACTTATGGACTTGCGGCTTTTATTTTTCAAGGATGTTAAACTTTTTAGTTTTTTTGTGGTTATTGACTTATTTTGTTATAATATTGCTAATATTTATTATTTTTAAATAAATTCCTTTATAATTTATGGTCTCCGATATATCACCGTCAAGACCGATATGGCGCTTGGCGGTGGTCGACCGCCGAGGTACCGCCAAGCGATATTTACAACCATGCATCACACAACAATCTTTTCAACCAAAAACGTTCACACTTGTAAACTGTTAGGATCGTATATGTGGTAGATATGGTGATTCAGGAGGTCTTGGAAGATGGAAGAAACCCATCTTCAAGTTAGAGAGAGAGACTAGAGAGAGAAGGGAAATACTATGTGTTTATTGATAAGAAAGGTGAAGTTTACACAAAGAGATCTCACCCCTCCATGGAAGTATGGAGGGGTTTATATACCCAAACACATACATCTATGGGTAATTGACATAACAAGCCCATGTGTTTGAGGTAACAAAGATAGAAATAGTAATCCCGTCAATGTCGTTCCATTTACGAGTTAGGAGCGATTCCAACAATCTTCCCCCAATGGGACGACATAGGGGATTACTTACAACATTTACTCCAAATATAGAAAACAAATAAAGAAAGGTCTTCATATGCTCTTCAAGTGCTGAGGATGATGAAAGGTTACGCTCTTTGTCTTCTTCTGGTACCTTGACTTGAGAACCGTTTTCTTCACTTGTAGGCAAATGATGTAATATGCATAAATTGGATTAACTTCCCCTAATTCATGCCGCATGTCTTTAGCACTTCTTCGTACACTCCTTTTGGCGAAGTTTCGAATCAGCTTCCCCAAACCGACAACCGTCTTTATCAGATTCGAAACTTTGATGTAGTGAACATTTCCTCTAACTTTTGACGTTTTCAGTACGCAGCGGAATTTGTAGATGAGTAGTAAACCACACAAGGTAATCTGACTTATTGAAAATCCGTTCGGGGTAACATGCAAGAAATCAACAAGATCTTCTCACATATATAGATGCTTCACACCAAACAAACCACGAAAGATGAAATGAAACGACTTCCCCCGAATGTTGCGGTCTATCAGAATAGTAGTTACCAGTGAATCTGCAATTACTCGATAAAATGACCGTGTGTGAGGCATCACAACATCATATTTAGGTAACTTCACGCACGATAACTCTGTGAAAGTGAGACGATAACACCAAAGTGAGACGTTTAGACCACAGATCGCCTCATTTCTTCCCCCTGATTGAAGAAATTCATGAAAGGAGAGGGTTTTCGCAAAAAATACAAAAACAACAAAGGAAGCAGACACCACCTATACTCTCTTCCCCCGATGTTTTCAATGAATCAGAATCATACACCACGTATGTTGATGATGAAATTGGAGACATCGAAACCATGTATGTTCAATTAATCGAACAAGTGTGAAGTACCATAAATATCTCGTGAGAATCAATTGCTGATAAGACTTCTCTGCTCGTGTATACTCTTTCGCTAACTCTTTTACCGACCCCATTATCATTCTGACGGCTTTTTGTAGTAACTACTGATGGAGAAAACCCAATATGACGAACTTGAAACTGAAGTAGTATAACCCGAACTTGTGACTTAAACTTGCACTATTGTCAGACGAAGAACCCTTTTTCTTAACACCATCGAAAAAAGGTAAACTTAAAGTTTCTCAAATTATCCACACCTTAGTGTGACACTTGAGCACAACAACGTAACTCCTTAAAAGTGATAGTTATAAGCTGTGAGCACAACAACGTAACTCCTTACATCAGGTTCAACTAGATAACTCAAGTCTTTGTCATTCGTAACGGTTTAAACTCGAACAAGGATCTCGAAGAATCATGCATCCAACCAACCCCGATATCTTCAGATACTAAGTACACGCACCCGTGATATCCCACTTCAACCTCAAATAAATAATAATGAATTCGCGCCGTAGTCACGTCTTGCGGTTAAATTCTCAAAACTAGCCTTCATTAACGGTTTAAATGAACTTGATAATGGTTTTTTCGATTCTTGTCAAAAATTTTGTATCCCCGTGAATATTGTAATACCAAAATACAAATCATATTACAAATTAGTATCAAAATTTTTGGCTAAATATTAATACTAGACCAAAGTTCGGATACTAAATTTGTGTTAGACATTTTAATTTGCCACCAACTTTGACCTGATCAAAGTATCAAACCATACGAGCCCAAACTTCATGTGGCTGTTTAACTACAATTGGCCCGATCCAACTATCCGTTTATCACATCCAACGATCCAAGCCCAAACAACAAATGCAAACCCGATCCAACATCTGATTCATATCCAGTTATAAGGATAAATACACACATTTTATTAACCTAACCCTAAAATAACTCTCACACAAAATGTGCGCCCCCATCTAACTTTTCTCTCACCAAAAAATAGATCTCATAAAATCTTACACGTTATCATCCAATCTCAGTAAACATCTTCATCTTCTAACAATTTTAACACTAATCCTTTATCAACAACAACTAAATCCCAACAAAAATTACAACCGAACCTTACGAGTATTCACTTTTCTGCTCAAACCCAATCAAGAAACCATTTTGAAGGCTTCATGATCCTTTGGAGGGTCACTGTAGGTCGACATAAGTTTTTAGTTTAGGTTGTTTGTAGAAGAATGACCCCAAGAAAAGAAGAAAACATGTTTGCTTTATTTCTTTTTCTTATTTGGTTTGAATAATGATAAGTCTTAAAACATTAGATCGATGAGGAGTTTGGTTGATCTCTTTTACAAGAGCTTATTAAAGTATTTAAAAATCTCATATGAGATACGAGATACCAAAACTGAGATCCTAATTAATTGTTTGTTGATTAGAATGATGAGAGTTGAGGAGAGATGAAAGGGTCTTTTGAAGTGAGACAAGATGTAGGATAAGTTGGTTTTGGTTTTTCGTTTCTTTGTCATAACTGTTGAAATATGATGATGGACTGATGTTGAAATATGATGTTGGTATTGGTATTATGGTATATAGTTGTTGTCAAAGTCAAATATGCTTCATCTTCTTTCTTTTACTTATGCGTAAAGAACAAAACATCCTTAGGCGTAAACTGGGTCTAAAGACTTATGCGTAAGAAAACTTATGCTTAGACGAAAACCTTACGCGTAGCCCATTCTTACGCGGAAGCCTAGGCTTATGCGTAAGAGCATATGCGTAACTTTTCATACGCGTAACTTCACAGCTACGCGTAACACCTCTGTAGAAGCTTAAGAGTAAAAGCTTATGCGTAACCTTGTTTTTACGCGTATTCCATACGCGTAAAAATCCTTATGCGTAAGTTTAGGGTTTTGACCCTGTTGACTTTTTCCGGCGACCTTTTTCCGACCATATTCCGTTCAAATTCATAGTAACCCAGAAAAAGAGACATAAACCCAGAAAAATATACATAAAGACATCATCTTTTTGACCCATTTTGGACAATGAATATGTGACCAGTTGACCAACAATAAAATTCACGGATTGGAAAAAAATCATATAGGCTATAAAAAGTTAACTAGGATACTGTTTGGCACAAATAGATATTGCAAACTTTTGTAACCCAAACGAATTTTTGGACCAAATAAACAGATACAAAAAAAAACTTGTCATTAAATCTGTTTAGACAAAAAAAATGATAGAAAGGTTAAAACTTTGTTGTAAAAACAGATTGTAAGACAATATTTTGACAAGAAAGCATCACCAAAATCAACCACAAATAAAAAACCGACCTTGCTCTTGATACCAATGTTAGGATCGTATATGTGGTAGATATGGTGATTCGGGAGGTCTTGGAAGATGGAAGAAACCCATCTTCAAGTTAGAGAGAGAGACTAGAGAGAGAAGGGAAATACTATGTGTTTATTGATAAGAAAGGTGAAGTTTACACAAAGAGATCTCACCCCTCCATGGAAGTATGGAGGGGTTTATATACCCAAACACATACATCTATGGGTAATTGACATAACAAGCCCATGTGTTTGAGGTAACAAAGATAGAAATAGTAATCCCGTCAATGTCGTTCCATTTACGAGTTAGGAGCGATTCCAACATAAACCCCCAAATATACGCATGAACCCTAATATTCAAACTCAAACAATTTGTATTTCTGGGCGAGTATTGATGATAAAAATGGAATCATGGTGATTAAATAAACGTTTTGACATAACCATTTTAACCAAAAACACTCAAACACGATTATGTGTTCATACGCTTATGCGTAGAACACAAAAATCACTCAAACTCACGTTTTAACCGTTGGATGTTTATGATATTAAAAACCTTTGTTTGTAATCATGTTAGAAACGTGAAAACACTTACAGTTTGATGATCAAAAACACGGATTTGAGGATGAGTTTTTACGCGTAGGATTTGGGTGGTTGGGATATTAAATGTTGTAATAAATGAGTTAGGTGAGTGTTTTTGTTAAAATAACTTTAAGCTTTTGACAGTTTTAGCCCCTCCACCTTTTCCATTTACATCAAATGTCCATAACTTCCATTTTAGTTATCAAACGAATGATATTTTGGAAAGAAATTTGACGACACTCCCCCTTGACTTAAGAAATAATGAAAGTTTATAAATTTTAGTCCGAGGAGTGTCAGTAAACCAAAAATGTGACCACCATTATTAAAGAAACAACCGGGATAAAGTAACATGCAAGTACAAGGTTTTATGAACCTGTAAAATATTTGCTTTCTCCCCCTTAACACTTGATCGAAAAAATACTGAATTTTGAAAGATTTGAGTGTTGACTGAAGATTTGTACTTGCCATGTTAAAAGAAATATAGATAGAATAATATTTTTGTTGTTTTATCTGATTTTATAATTTTGTATTTTGTTTTTGAAAAATATTTACAAAAGAGGTTTTGGTGTTTGACTGGTTTTTAAGAATGTTTTAAGAGTTCATCCAGTTCCTCTTGAGTCAAACACCGCATACCAATCCGGTGGACCAACTCATTAAACCTAACAGGAGCTAAAGCTTTGGTGAGAAGATCCGCCAGTTGGTACTCAGTACCCACAAAATATAATTCAACAGTACCCTGTTCCACGTGCTCCTTGATGAAATGATATCGAAGATCGATGTGCTTTGATTTCGAATGTTGAACAGAGTTGCACGAGATGGCAATAGCACTCCGATTTTTGTAGTACATCGGGATTCTGTCAAATACGTAACCATAGTCTTTGAGTTGTGTTCTCATCCAAATGACTTGAGCACAACACGCCGGCATGGCTACCTATTCTGCTTCGGTTGAGGACAGTGATGTACAATCCTGCTTCTTCGATTGCCATGACACCATTTTATCACCAAGAAATTGTAACGCTCCTGAAGTACTTTTCCGTGAATCTAAGCATCCTGCGTGGTCTGAAAAAGCTATTAGTTCAAAACCGAATCCTTCGATACCGATTCCCAATTTAATGGTTCCCTTGATGTATCGGAGGATTCTTTTAGCCTCAGAGAGGTGGGTTTCAGTTGGTCTCGACTGATAACGGGAGCAGAGATATACGGAAAAAACAATGTCAGTCGCTAGCTGTTAGATACATGAGAGACCCAATGATACTTCGGTATTTGGTAGGGTCCACCAATTTCCCATGTAAATCAGCGTCTAACTTCTTGGTATGAGCCATTGGTGTGGCATAGGTGTCACAGGTTTGCATTCCGAATTTGTTAAGAATTTCAAGGGCATATTTGGACTGACTCAAGAAAATACCACGAGGTGATTGATGAACTTGCAGTCCTAGAAAGAACGTAAGTTCACCCATCATGGACATTTCAAAATGTTTCTTCATTAGTTTTGCAAAAGCGATTGAATACGTTTTATGTGTTGCCCCAAAAATGATGTCATCCACGTAAATTTGAACAATTAAGATATGTGCCCCGTGATATTGTATGAAGAGAGTTGGGTCGACCGAACCTTTGGTAAAATTATTGGCAATGAGAAAGGATGATAACTTATCGTACCATGCCCGAGGAGCTTGTTTGAGTCCGTACATGAGCTTTGTTCGTTTGTAGACATGGTTCGGGAACGCGGGATCAACGAATCCTTCGGTGGTGACATACGCGTTTCTTTCAGTTGACCATTCGAGCAGTTTTGACGTCCATATGAAAGACCGTTATATTCATATGAGCCGCGAACGCGAGAAATATCCGAACAACCTCAAGACGTGTAACCGAGCGAATGATTCTTCAAAGTCAATACCCTCTTCCTGTCTATAACCCTTAGCCATCAGACGTGACTTGTTTCGATTACGTTCCCTTCAAAGATCCAATTTGTTCTTCCAAATCCATTTGAGACCAATGACGTAGACCCCTGTTGGTCTTTCAACCCGTTCCCATACTTCAAGACGTTTGAATTGGTTGAGTTCTTCTTGCATGGATTCAATCCAGTTGTCTTTTGTCATTGCGTCTTTAATGTTTTTAGGCTCAGATTGGCAGACAGTGAGTGCATAAATGCAATGTTCACCCTCTGTGTGAAGACGTTGTCTCGTAACGACTGGTTGATTCGGGTTGCCAATAATATTCTCTAGAGGATGGTCTTTTGTCCAACGGTGTGTAGAGAGTTGATGTTGGTATACATTGTGCAGATTCTGAGGATTCAAATGGCTTGTGGATGATTCCGTGACATCAGGTGCAGCAGTTTCATTGGCGAACGGGTTAAAGAACGCATTTGGATCAAAATCTGCAGGTGGGGGTACTTCATTAAGAACATCATCAGCTGGTTCAGCGTCTTTGGATGCAGTTTGTTCAACTGTTGTTGTAGAGTCAACTGGTGGTGCTTCTTAAACAATAGTTGTTGTAGCAGTGTATCGGTATAAGAGTAGTATCAGGTTGAGCAAAAACATCGGATACACCCGAGCACGTTCATCAATATTGTCACTGAACAGAGGAGCAAATAGTATTTCCATTTGTTGACGTGTAAGCTGGGGGCTTGGTTCAGCTAATGATGAGGTTTGAGGGAAGTTTAAACGGTTATGACCGGGTTCCAAGCTGTTATGCTCAGAAGCCATTTCAGTAAGCTCATCAAAATTAGCATGAATCGTTTCCATAACCTGCTTTGTATGACGATTCCAGATCCGGTAACCTTTAGAGTTCTCACAGTATCCAATAAAGACTCCAATTTCAGCTTTGGCTTTGAGCTTTCCAAAGTCATCACGATCATTATTTGGGTAGCAAAGGGATCCAAATACATGAAAGTGTTTAAGGTTCTGTTTTCTGTTGTGGATAAGCTCAAAAGGTGTTTTGTGATGGCGTTTTGTAATCATTGAACGGTTCTGAGTGTAGCATGCAGTTGAGACAGCTTCAGCCCACAAGTAATCTTGAAGTTTAGCATTGATTAACATCGTTCTGGCAGCTTCCACTAACGTACGGTTTCATCTTTCAACCACTCCGTTTTGTTCTAGGGTACGTGCAATGGATGTTTGATGCTCAATTCCCACTTTCTCATAATATTCCCGAAGAGTTTGATTCAAAAATTCAGTTCCTTTGTCTGTTCGAATTTGTCTGACGGTGTTCCGGTGCTGAATTTGAATTTTCTTGAGAAAGGTGATGATCATCTGTGGAGCTTGATCTTTACTTCGAAGAAAATAAACCCAAGTCCATCGTGAGTAGTCATCGACAATTACCAAAATGTAGCATTTGCCATTAATCGTTTGCACGCGCATCGGGCCACACAAATCCATGTGAAGAAGATGAAGCACATGCTGAGAGCTGTGTTCCACCTTTGAAGGAAAATGAGCACGAGTGCTTTTCCCTTGTTCACAAGCTGAGCATAGGTGATCTTTGGAATACCGGAATCTCGGGAGACCTTCAACAAGTTTGTGTCGAGCAAGGTTGGTGATGGTTTGAAAGTTTAGATGTGAGAGACGACGGTGCCATAGCCAGGATTTTGTTGATGTAGCCTTTGAGAGTAGACAGATGGGAGATGAAGCAACCATGTCTTGCATTGAGATAGTGTACAGACTAGAATTGCGAGAGCCGGACATAAGATCGTTTCCTTGTAGATAACGAATGAAACACGTTTTCTCCCGAAAAGCAACTTCCAAGTCTCCATCACAGAATTGACCGACTGAAAAGAGATTGTGACCGAGGCCTTCCACATAATAAACCCTGCTAATTTCGATATTGCCATTGATATAATCTCCGTAGCCCATGATAGCTGCGAAGTGATCATTCCCGAATCTGACAGTGCCAATGAACTTTGCAATAAAGTTTGATAACAGTTTAAAATTGCCTGTCATGTGTCGGGAACATCCGCTATCAACAATCTAGGATGATCAGACACCGCATTACACACAGATGACACAGATGGAATAGAAGTAGATGTGGAACCCGAAGTGTTAGAGGGTTCCGAAGCAGTTATAGTAGAAATACACACATCACTGACTTTAGGCATCCATTTAAATCCTAGTTTATTATGTATCCATTTCTGCCATCTCCAACTAGTATTTGCTTTAGTTTTAGTGAATGCACTAGGTGGTACTACAGTCCTTGGAGGTGATACTGGAGCTACAGGGACATCAATGCGTTTCTTAGAATCTAAAGAGGGCGGTTTACCAAGCACAGACTTAGAAGCATTAGTGGGCCTAGAGGTATTCCGGGTCTTAGGATTCCGTAAACGAGACAAGATAGCTCTAGCAACACATTTGTCATGACAATCAGAAAGCATACTTTTACGACAAATAAAACAAGAAGCATCAGACTTAATATCAAAAGTACTTAAAGGTTTAGCATTCGTTACAACACTTTTTCCATTACATTTGTCAGACGCAATATCTAAAGTGGGTGCAACGAGAGTCTTATTCAAAGTCCTAGGGTGTTCTTCTACTTCAGCATTCTTTATTGTTTTTTTCTTAGGTCGCAACTTCCTATTCTTCCTTGTTTTGCTCCTAGGCTGTGAAGTGCGGACATTAGGAAAAGAGGCAATTATTCCTGTTTCAGTAGAGGGAAGCACATTAGTAACTTGTGTTTTGGCAGTAGGCAATCTGGGTTCACGTTTGCTAAGTGTTACAGGTGCAATTCTCTTAATGATGGTAGGCTGAACTTGTTCATACTTTCCTAACATTTCTCTTAACGTAAAGATAGTGTGCACCAATTCTTGATTTTCAGAACGAAGATTTCCAGAAAAATTCATGACTTCTTTAGTGTGTGCAAGAAAATGGTCAAGTTCATTTGATGCTTCATCACGAGTCTGTTTAAGTAAATCAAATATGACACCATATTCCTTTTTAACTTTTTCAAGTTCTTGTTCATATTTTGAGATTTGACATTTCAAAGACGCGTTTTGATCATCCAGTTGCTCAAATTTTGGATTAAACGTTTTAAATTGTAACTGGTTGATTTTGTTTTGCAAAGCAAGTTCACGATTTTGACAATCTTTTTGACACCATTGAAGACGACGTTTTGCATTTGAAATCTCGTTTAACAGTCGTTCATTTTCAACTTTTAAAGACTCGATTTGAGGCACATTATCAGTATTCTCAACAATTACAACAGAAACAACAGTATCAGCAGAGATATAATCAGATGCATATGGCAAAGAATGCAATAACACAACATTATGGATATCAGCACAGATAACATCTTCCAAGAGTCGATCAACATCTTTTTGTAACATTTTCTTTTTACGTTTAGTATTAGAAATAGATGTTTCTGTTTTCTCGAAAATGACTTTCATCAATCCAAGTTCCTTATGAAATTCCTTTTCCCAATACAATGCACAATTTTTCAAATTTTTAACATGGGGTAAAAGTCTTTTCTGAAAAATATCTCTTTGTTCTCGCGCCAGAGGCGATTGAAAATTTTCAACTTTTATTTCAGAATGAAATTCAATCTCATGTTCTAAAAGTTTGAGGTCAGACGTGAAAATGTCAAAATATCTAAGAATATAACGATTTTCAGGTTTTGAATTTACTTCACTGATGGAAGGTAAAGGACCATACATTTGTGCATAATTTGGTTTGGGAGTAACATTAGAAGACTCAGATGTTTTTGTGATATTCCTTGGTGTGTTAGAAGAATCATTTGATGTGACGAAAGTGACAGCTTGTGAATATGTAAAAGGTTTGTTGTAAACAACATTTTCTAATTTTGATCGACTCTCGTCTTCTGCATCTAATTCCTCTTGACTATGATATTCAAAAACACTCATAACAGAATCATCAATTTTATATTCTGCACTGGAAACTTCAGGATTTGGTTTGAATGCTTTGGTTGAAAGCTTAGGTTTGTAATCAGCAAGATTCGGTCCATATCCATCTGGATTGGGTTTTAAAGTAAACTTCTGAATAGTTGTGATTGACTCACCATGTTTGTAAACAACATTTCGAAACTCTTTGAGTTTGTTTTGTAAGCCGATAATTTCTTCAAGATGGTCATCTATTCGTTTCGTTGAATGCTTTTTGTATGCAGAGAACTGTTTTTGACAATTTAACAACTCAGCCTTAGCGTTTTGAGTTTCCAAGGTAAGAGCGTTAATTTGTTGTTTATGTTCATTTTTCAGTTGTTCTATTTGAGACAACCAAGCATTCTTCGAAGCGGCTAGATCACGCATCTGTCGTTCTAAAGATTGTTCATTTTGATGAGATTTAGCAAAAGCGGCTTCAAAACCTTTTTCATGTTTTTCTTGAGTTTTGAAAAAATTGAGTTGTCGTTTTAAGCATTCAATATCCCTGGTTAACAGTGCATTTTTACTTTTTTAATGCTGATTTAATGAACGAAATTCTTCCATTCGGGATTGTTGGTCTTTAAGTAACAGATCAACATCTGGATTAGGCAAAGGTTCAGCGTGTTCAACGTGAGGCACAACATGATGATTATTCAGATCCTCAAGTATAACCACGGAGTCAATTTGAGAATCAAAGGAAACCAGAAGGTCATCTTGATCGTCAAATGTAACTACGGGGGTTGAGAATCGTCAGAATGAGATGTGGACGGCTCATTTTGAACATCGAGCCTCGCCGGATTCGGATGTTGGCGGAGATATTAGATCGAGATAAATATGGTTTGTTCGGTACCGAGACAAGCCATCGTGTCATACACTGGCCTATGTCACTCATGTGTAGCTCGTGCATATTAGCCATCAACATAAGCTGTTGCATTGGCCGCAAGTCCTCCATATCATCATCTGAGTCTGCATTTGCCATAAAGCTCTGTTCTTGGTCTATGAAAGTTCCACCAGCTTCATCCTTAAGAGCTAAAAGTAAAGCCTCCTTGTGATAAGCACTGCCCCTAGTCCTCGGCTTTGGGCATGCATTAGCCAGGTGTCCCTTCTCATTACAGTTGTAGCATCGAAGACCATTTAACCCATTCTGAGCATTACCCTGTTCAACCACTTGAGCTCTGTTGTTATTCCTACCCATAGCATTAAACCCTTGACCACCGCCCATCTGACGACCATAACCACGATTCTGAACTTCAACTCGTCCATTGTTAACAACAGCCTGATTCCTTGTGTTTGATGAGGAACGAATACGATTGTTGGATTTGTTTGTATAACGGCCAAAGGCTTTAGCAATCATAACAAATCCTTGTTGCAATGCATCGAACGGATCGGAGTCCTCATTAGCTTCACTGACAAATGCTTGATCATTGTTGTTGTTGTATGGAACCAATTGAGTTTGTTGAGATTGTTGCTGTGATGGATCATATGGTGTGATTGTGGCAGTTGGTTGAGGAGATGGTTGAGGAGGATAACTAGTTTGAGCGCACAAAGCAAGTTGTTGATTATCCGGAAGTGAAGGTGAAACTGTTTGGCCACGGATAATCCTTTCCTTATCAACTTCTTTTTGATGAGGCTTCAAGTAGTCGTACAACAATCCGTATGTAGCATGATGCATATTCTTCGCTTGATGGAGGAAAATGACATACTTCTCCCATTCAGGACCAAGACTACTCAGGAACTTAGTATTAAATGCAATTCTTGGCATGATGATGTTGTGTTTATCCAAATCATTGATGATGTCTAAGAATCGATGATGATAAGACTCTAGTGTCTCTCCAGGTTCAATCATGAATTGTTCATAAGCCAAGTAAATTTTGGATTCCATATCCTCCTGATTGAGTGCAGTGCCTTCCATGAGAAGATGAATATGTTCCCACATTGCTTTTGCAGTCTTTTGAGCATCAACACTGCGAAGAATCGGGTTTGGTAATCCTAAAAGGATATATTGCATTGCAAGCTCATCAGCTTCATAGTGTAGAAGTTCATCTCCAGACAGTTGAGCAACAGTTGCAATGTTAGTGAGATCATCTCTTGGTGGAACAGCATTAGGATCTCTGGGTGTAGTGATAAGAGGCATCTGAAATGGACCTTCCAAGATGACCTTCTTTAAGAACTTTCCATGTGGCTTCTTTAGATCACAAAACCTAAAGAACCTAATTACCCATTGATCGTAGTTTCTTGGAGTGAGCATTGGAGGTCTATCAAGTGATCCAGCCTCATGAATGGATTGCTGGCTACTTAAAGCTTCGCACATCTTTGCAAACCAAGTCGGTTCCTTGATGGATGTTGATTGTAAACGTTTGTGTAAGGTTGTACTTGAAGACTTGGTGGTGGTTGAACCATTTGAGGTTGTGGAATTGCTGCAAGTTGTGGAGTATGTTGTTGATTAAATTGTTGTTGATAAATTTGTTGTTGATGATTAAATTGTTGATGTTGTGGACTTAGTTGTTGTTGTTGTTGTTGTTGTTGATTATAAGTGTAAGGGAAATAGCTAGAGTATGGTGGTTGTGACATGTTGAAAACTTGTGTTGTTAAATGGATCTTTGTAGTCGAGTGAACCGTTGTTGATGAAGTATCCTTAGGCGTAGAAATCACGTAAAGGCAAGGTAACACTTAGGCGTAAAAACACCAAACTTACGCGTAACAGCAATAGTTACGCGTAGGATTAGCTTACGCGTAAGATATGAGAAACACTAAGGTTACGCGTAAACAGAAAGTTAGGCGTAGAAAACTTAGGCGTAGGATTAGCTTATGCGTAAGACAAGGCTTAGGCGTAAGAATAATCTTAAGCGTAAAGAGTTCTACGCCTAAGCTTAAGCTTATGCGTAAAATTAGGGTTTTGCCCAAAAGATCTTTTACACTATCACAGTGTAAAGGATATCCAAAGTCGAAGTGTTTTAAGGCTTAATCCAATCAAGAAAACACTGAGTAAACCACGAAAACTGAAGATCAAACCAAGGATGAGTTACGCGTAAGATTAGGGTTTTCTTACGGGTAGAAATAAGCCAAAAATTGATTTCTGCCAACTGATGTTTCCAAACCAGATTTCTGTGATGAAATAGCTTCAATATCACCAAAATAACACAAAAGTGTGAAACTTGATGATCCAAAGCCTATAAACAAGTTACGCGTAGAACAACTCCCACGTACAAAACCAAGCTTAAAAACAATGATCCATGCGTAAAGTTTGAAACTTTTTGCCAAAAACAGATATTTTAACACCTTAAAACATTGAAAGGACAAGAATCTTGGATTGAAAAGTGTAAAAAATGAGTTTTTAAGCGTGACCAAGTTTGGAACCGTATGCTTTACGCGTAAGACCAAAACTTACTTCAAAAACAATACGTTCACCCAACTATTTGGCGATTGATACCACTGTTAGGTCACCATATTAGTAACACAAGCATCAATAGAAGAAATAGAAAGGAAGAGATCGGATGAACAACCACACAAACACACGTATAAGAATATTGAAGAGTTATGCGTAGGAGTGAAAGAGTGAATTGAACAACCAACCCTCAAGTGAGGGTATTACAAAGGTATTTATAGGAGAGGGAGCTAGGGCAACACTACTAGTCCCTTCCTTTCCTTATTGGACTTGGGCCAAGGCTCATGGTCTTTCTACATAAGCCTTGGCATGATTACTAACATAAAAGCCATATTAAGCTTTCTACATAAACCGATTCATCAGCTTGATTTCAAGAATGCTTTCTTACATGGTGACTTATCTAAGACAGTTTATATGCACCAGCCTCCGGGGTTTCGGGATCCAGTGCATCCGGAGTATGTGTGTTTATTGCAGCGATCTCTGTATGGGCTCAAGCAGGCACCTAGAGCATGGTTTCAGCGATTTGCATCCTATATCACTCGAGTTGGGTTTTCTCATAGTCGTTGTGACTCATCTTTATTTATATACAGACAGGGGACGGATACTGCTTACCTGTTATTATATGTTGATGATATTGTTCTCACTGCTTCCTCTGAGAATTTGTTGCAGTGGGTTATTGAATCCTTACATCAAGAGTTTGCTATGACAGATCTGGGTCCTCTTAATTATTTTCTCGGTATCTCTGTTACACGTGATTCTTCAGGGTTGTTTTTATCTCAGAAGAAATATGCTATTGAGATTTTGGAGAAAGCACATATGGTTAATTGTAATTCCAGTCGGACTCCTGTTGATACTGAGTCTAAACTGGGGGATGATGGTGATCTGGTATCTGATCCTACTTTCTATCGGAGTCTTGCAAGTTCTCTTTAGTATCTCACATTTACTCGCCCAGATATGTCTTATGCAGTTCAGCAGGTTTGCCTTCATATGCATAACCCTCGAGAGCCTCATTTCTTGGCTCTCAAACGGATTTTGCGGTATGTTCGGGGTACCTTAGACTATGGGTTACAGTTGTTTGCATCTTCTACTACATCCTTGGTTGATTATTCAGATGCGGATTGGGCCGGTTGTCCTACCACTAGGAGATCAACTTCTGGGTATTGTGTATTTCTTGGCAACAACTTACTCTCGTGGTCCTTTAAGCGTCAACCAACGCTTTCTCGTTCTAGTGCAGAAGCAGAATACCGTGGGGTTGCCAATGCTGTTGCTGAGACTTGTTGGTTACGGAATTTACTGTGTGAGCTACACACACCCTTATCTTCTGCTACGCTTGTCTACTATGATAACGTTATTGTTGTTTATTTGTCATCTAATTCGGTGCAGCATCAGCGTACGAAACACATTGAGATTGACATCCATTTTGTTAGAGACTTGGTTGCTACCGGTCAGGTTCGAGTCCTCCATGTACCTTCTCGTTATCAGTATGCATACATATTCACGAATGGTTTACCATCCGCTTTTTTTGAGGAATTTCGCTCCAGCCTGAGCGTTGGGTGTCCTCCCACTCCGACTGCGGGGGAGTGTTAGTCCATTATGTGATATGTTGTTGTAACGGGCCTAGCCCGATTCTAAAATTATCTTAAGTCTCCTATTTATTTGTACATGCAATCAGTATTGAATCAATAAAACAATCAGTATTGTATCTTAATACCCAATATTTTAAACCACCCTCATGTTTCAGGAAAAAACAATGGAAACGGGGAATACATTTTTGAAAAAGGTAGCAAGCCAAAAAGCACGCTCGTCTAGTACTACCAATTATAGAGGAGTCAAGAAAGCTAGCAAATCTCACGCCACAAGGGAAGGTAATACTTCACTATAGACATAAATTGAAAGTTGTTTGTGTAGAATAACGCAATCCCAATTTACCATTGTTTTCCCGTTTTAGTCCTTGTATTTTAGTGTACTTCGGAACTAAAAGATGGCTTCATGTAATGTTTGGGTCATTTTGAAAAGACTGAAAATAGTGTGTTTGTTTGAAAATTTTGTGCCTGCCAATATCTATGACCGACCAAGAAATAGTAGAGATGGTATCATTTCCAGTATGAATGAGGCAGGTCGTGTTCTATAGGAAGGAATTGTTGTTCAAGCATCTGACTTTGACATTGCATCTGTTCTTGGGATGAGTTTCCCTTCACATCGGTACACACCCCATATTAGTATTAGAGGATAAATACGCCCAAGCTCGGTCTATGGGTTTAAGGGACCATTATAATGGTAAAACCCTATATACCTTAAACCCACAGACCGAGCTTGGGCTATTTATCCTCTAATAATTAGCCCCTAGCTTTTTCACTTACCAATTATTAACATCTATCAGTGGTGCTTTAGGCTCTTAATTTGTTTGCAAGATCATGACTTCAGCTCCTTGTATGCAACATGTGGTTGTTCTCCAGTTTTTAAATGTGAATTCCTATCAATTTTCATATGACAATACCATAATGCAATTAAGTATTGAATGACTTTGTGAGCCTTGAAGCTACTTGTAATGTTATTCCTTTGTGATCTAAAGATAGTAGACTGCCCTTAACGGCACAATCCTTGCGAAGACGAGTAGCTTTGGCCCCTCAGGAGGATAGTGCTCCTTATGTTTGATTTTATATTCTCGATAGAGCAAGATCATATCTTTGGTATATTTTTTATCAAGCACGTAATGAAGTTGACTTGTTTCTTGTAAGGATGTTTTCTTCCTTCATTCTCTGGCTTCTCTTTCTCGGTTCTGTTATTTGGAACAATGTGGTCTAAGCCTAACGCTCACCTTGATGATATTGGTCTTCTTATATGGATTGCTCAATAAGTGCAAAATGGAATATAATGTTTATGTTTTCAAACTGGTGCCTATTTGCTCATCTACCATACAAGTCTAAGCTGAGTGTGGATTGAAGAACACTAATGATTAGTAGTTTACATCCATTTAGGTTTTACCATTAATGTTTGGCTTATTTAAGCATTTGAGAGATTAACTTTTGAAGACGTTTTGTTTAGTTGCTTTTTTTTTTAGTATACTCGACCTAAATTTTTGGTTTATTCTGGCATTTGGAGATTTAAATTTTTGAGACGTTTTTATTTTGATGTTTGTCTTTGATATATTCGGCTTTAATGTTTGTTTATCCGTTATCTAGTTATTTAAATAATATGGTGGTGTTTGGTTTAGGGATTTTTTTGAATTTCGGTGTTCTTTTTAAGATGGCCCGTTTTGACCCGAGCCTTTTTTTGACCTGAGCTGTTTTGACCCGTTCCTGTTTGATTTGATTATAAATTTGCTTGTTTGACCTGTCCCAATTTTGATCG
The DNA here is from genome assembly GCA_910596185.1 of Chrysanthemum makinoi. Classification (NCBI taxonomy): domain Eukaryota; kingdom Viridiplantae; phylum Streptophyta; class Magnoliopsida; order Asterales; family Asteraceae; genus Chrysanthemum; species Chrysanthemum makinoi. The sequence continues at coordinate 2,572,175 of OU343221.1, read as the reverse complement.
TTTCCTGTGCCTGCCTGACCCGCCTGTTTTATCACAAGTTCTTGCTAATCATGATAACACAAAACCATTCATTCCTAAAAACACAAACTCTTGATTCATGAAAAAAATGCACCCCATATATAGAAAAGCCTCGTGTACTATCTAAAAAAAGAAAAACCACAAACAAGAAAATGTGGCAACATCAACACGAAAAAACGATCAAGTACTAGATTCTTGTCATTGATCAAATCAAGAATGCTTTCTTTTTTTTTCACAGAAAATTTTTCTAAAAATTTCCCAATTTTCATTTTCGTAAGGAAATCAGGTTTCTATAGTTTTATACTTTTATTTACATTTGTTTCATAAGTCAATGTCTCAAAATCTTCATGGAAAATAGGCTTGTATGAATCTAAATCATGTTTGCATGATTCTTCTTGGAAAGTATTGAAACTTTTTTACAAAAATGGCGGATGAAGAACAAACATCGGCAATCCCTGAGGAGGAAACAATGGATGCTGAACAATCTACAAGCGTTACGAATAACATGTCAAATTCAGATACTAGTAAAAAACAACAAAAGCAGGAAAGTACCAAAGAGAAGCCGAAAAGCGCAAAGGAAAAGCTTAAAGCGGGTGAGTTTTTTGACAACTTTTTTTCGGTACATTATGTACGATATCTTATTTTAAGAAAGATATCGGGTTTTGTAGATTTGGAACAAATGAAGGAAAAGTATTCTAAGTTGTTATTAGGAGAAGATATGTCGGGTGGAGGGAAGGGTGTTTCATCAGCTTTGGCTCTATCAAATGCCATTACAAATCTTGCTGGTAAATTCACAAGCTTACGAACAGAAGCTCGTTCAATTCATTAATTGGTTAAAAACATGACGATTATAAGTTTATATTTTTCGGGCTTTTTGTAGCTTCGGTTTTTGGAGAACAGCATAAACTAGCCCCAATGAAAGAAGATTCAAAAAAGAGGTGGAGAAAAGAAGTTGATTGGCTTTTATCTGTGACTGATCATATCGTTGAGTTTGTCCCTGTTCAACATACCGCCCGTGACGGGTCCAATATGGAGGTCATCTATCTACCTTCGTGTTAGGATATGGTACCCAAACTGCTCAATATAGTTACAAAAATGCTCCATATCGAGGCTAATAAGCAATAAGTTGACCCAAAATGAAAGCGTAATGATCAGAAATCGTGGCTTGATATTCGAGCCCATCACATTGTGACATTGGTTATAAATGAGACTTTTAAGTACTTTATAGCCCGGTTGGTTTGTTGGTTTGTGCTTAAGTTCTTAGACCGGTATATTGACCTCTTTGGGTACCATGTTTTATGGTATTTGTGTGTACATTTTAGTTTGGGTTCCTAATACATGATTCAGATATGCAGATTATGGTGACAAAACAAAGAAAAGATTTGCTCATGAACATCCCTGCGCTAAGAAAGCTTGACAAAATGCTCACAGTATGATTCCTAATGCCCGTTTATTTAATATATGAATATAGCAGGAGGATCACATAGATAAAACATCTACGTAAAAGCCAAATTGCTCCATTAGCTAAAATGACAATATGAAATTGTTTCAGGATTGTCTAGACAACTTCAAGAATCAAACTGAGTTTTGGTATGTTTCAAAAGATGCCAACGAGTCAGAAAAAGGATTCCAAAGAAGTGATAAATGGTGGCTACCAACGGTGAAGGTTCCTCCAGGAGGATTATCTGAAGAGTCAAGGAAATGGATGCAAAAGCAAAAAGATTGTGCAAATCAAGTTTTGAAAGCTTCAATGGCTATCAATGCTGAAGTACTTGCAGAAATGCATATCCCCGAGAGTTACATAGAGAATCTCCCCAAGGTATATAGCTATGTATGCAACGCGTTTTTGTAAGGATTTTAACTAGAAGTCAAATGCATCAGTTTGGGTTGAATTATATCGATGACATGTGTATAAGTGGTCTAAAACTCAACCAAGTAACTTGTTCAGCCCATTTGACTAATGGGTCGAAATTGTCACGTCTAATATTATACTTAAAAGTCAGTCTAAGTAGCTTAGTAAATAAACTACTCTAATATGCTACCTGCATTGATTCTGGACAGAATGCTCGAGATAGCCTTGGAGAACCAATCTATAAGAGTATTACAGTCGAGTTTTTCGACCCGGGGCAATTCCTATCATCCGCTGATTTATCATCAGAACACAAAGTACTTGACTTAAAGAACAAGATCGAAGCTTCAATGATTATATGGAAAAGAAAGATGAATCAAAAGGAGTCGAGATCTTCGTGGGGTTCATCCTCTAAAATGGAAAGAAGAGAACTCTTTGAAGAGAGAGCTGAAACCATTTTACTACTAATTAAACAACGGTTCCCGGGTCTTCCTCAATCATTACTAGACATCAACAAAATCGAGTCTAACAATGTATGAACACAAAAAGGCCAAACTTTTTTCGTTTTTCATCATGTTCAATTACTAAAGATCTGTCTTACCTCTAATGGGCCATAAAAATTTGCAATAAAAAGTACTATCAAATACAACAAAAGTGAACTTCTAATGCATAAATCATTGTTATCCATATGAATACAATCTTTTTAGAAAAGAATAGATTTTGTATTAATATTTAGAATTTTGAGGTCAACTTGATCCGGCGCGTTTTGACCTCTACCTATTGTGAACCGTTACCTAACCTGATTAACCTTTCCCTTTTCTAATAACTATGTAGGATGTTGGTCACGCAGTCTTGGAGAGCTATTCAAGAGTATTAGAGAGTTTGGCAAATACAGTGATGAACCGTATAGAGGATGTACTATCTGCAGACGATTTGGAACATGAATCATTAGAGTCAAACAACGCAAAGTCACCAGCATCTGGTCAAACACCTGAAAGAGCACCTACTTCAACAACAATATCGGATTTCATGGGTTGGGAGCCTGATCAAGAGGATACATAGACCATGGATGACTTCTACGATAGCAACTTAGTAGAGGACATAGCCAACGATAAGGTTATGATCAAATCTATTAGCATTCTGACCAAACAAATATGAAAAAGCAAAAGGTTTACTAACCAAGAAGCCAAAAATCAGGTGATTAACAAGTTTCTAACTACTCATAGGCGCAACAGAAACGAGTAACCAGCAAAAGACAGAACACAAAGAGTAGGAAACAGGAATAAGGAATACAAAAGTACATTATGCATCAAACGTGTATGTACATACTTGGTATGATCCAAAACTGTAAAGTGATTTATAGCATTCGCCCGTACAGTCATGCAAAACATTTTTATACAGCTACAAGAGAAGGATGAGTTACTTACCTCGTTAGATTCGAGTTGTTCACATATTAACTTAAGTTTCGTTGCCTTAATACAAGGCAGTGCAAGAGATAGTGTTTAAATTGGCTTACGAGTCATATAACTTGGTCGAAAACACACAGCTTACTGAAAAGTCTTACATACTGGTGATAAGGCTAATCTGTTTTAGCTCTATCTAAACACTCAAAAATGCTTATTAGTTGTACAAAAAATGTTTTCAAAGAAAATGTATCGGACAACTATTTTTGTATTAGTTTATCTAACACAAGATACTTGCTACATCACAAACTAGTTCATCAACAACAAAAATTGGGTTGTTTATCATCAGTAGAAATTTTACCTAGTGACTTTCATTTGCTTGATTAGTATCTCCACGCCAAACATCTCTTGTGACAGGGGCGGACCTAGGATGTTTCACGGAAACCCGGTTGATGTTTGCCGTCTAGTGTAGATTTTCGTTAAAAATATCGATTTCTTCGATAGAAATTTTGTGTCACGTAAACGCATGTCGTGTTAGTTAATCTACTAATATATCAAAAGAAATACATATCTTGTTTTCGTAAATTATTTTTCGCAAAATAATGACTTACGGTTCTGGATTCGCCCTTGCTTGTGACAAAAGTAGGAATGGCAAGTACATTTGCACACATCAATAATCTCATTGCACCCTAATTTCATTTTAAGAGCCTTAGGTGTGGTGAAGAGAAATTATTTTTATTTGGGTCTCACGAGGTGCCACATCAGCATAACAAACTCCTTTTACAGCTCTTTTTATCACAACTAACCGCAACTTACTCATTTTGGTCCTACAACTTCTTTTTTTTTTTTTTATTCATTCATTAAAATTAAAAATACAATACAACATATTAAAAACCATATGAAACTTAAAATAAAGATATGAAGAAAAAAAAACGATACGGAAGCTTCTCCCCCCGTTAAGCATTTGATTGGTCGTGCTAGAAATCGTTGTTCAAAACCTCACATTCGGGGCACTGGCTCAAAACCTCCCACCCGTGAACATAATGGAATCTTCTCCCACCCAAGTGTTATTCAAAAATGGTCTTTGGAGATATCACGATATGATCACTGTCATTTTCCCCGCTTGTACGCTGCAAATATTTGTAAATAGCGTTGAATTTTGGACAACCACCGTTAAGCCTTGTCCATTTACCCATGACCATATTTTTGGTACGATTGTCATGGTCAGACTGACTGTTGAACACGTCCACAATCTGGTTCCAAAAGAACTCCTCGGAATTGTCATTTCCGATGTTTTTGTCTTGAGAAACTTCGACCCAAATTCCGGCTAGCAATTTTTCTTCTTCCTTTGGCCAACGAGTATTCACACGCGTCTCTTCCTCCATGTTTAGACTTTGGGACAGTTTTTTTTTTACCAACGTGTGTTTCTTTTTTTTGGTTTAGAAGTGTGTGAAAAATAGTGTGTTATTGCATGTTATTTATAGTGTTTAAAGTTACAGTTGAATTCAAAATTCAATTTCAATTTCAAAATACAAATTCAAATTCAAACTCTACAGTTACAGTGTGAATTCAAATTCAAAATCAAAATTAACTAACCCAATCTTTTTCCCCTATATATACCCACTACATTTTCAACCAAAAAACATATCTCACACACACAACTTCTTATCAAACTCTCTCAAGAATGTCTCCAGAAAACACGGTTAATACTCCACCAGTAGATATCTTCCCGTTATTTCCAACGGAAGAGGAACCGGTTAAGGAACAAGAACACAATCCGTTTCAGCTTACTGAGGAACAGCAACAACTACTTCTTCAGGATGAGGAAGCATTGAGAGAAATGGAAGAAGAATAAGTACGGGAGGAAGCAGCTCGTAGGGAGCAGGAAGCAAGGGAAGAACAGGGACAACTTGTTTGACATCTTGGAACGAGAGCGGGAAGGAAGCAAGTTTATGGACCGGTCTCCTTACGACGATGGTTATCTCTCAGATAACTCTGAAACTTGGAATAACTTACGTGTTTTAATCTATGTGTTTTATTTTATGTATCGCAATTTTATTTTCTTTTCAATGTGGTACTCTGCTTTGTTTCTGTAATAAATAAAAGTTTGTCTTCTACTTTGGTTCTTCATACTCGAAAATAAGTTTCCGTTCATGTAAATACAAATTAACATTACAATACCAAATTTATAAAACATTACAAGTTTTATTATTATGTTTATCGGAAAAAAACTACTTTGAAACGTTCGCCTGCAACTCATTTTCCTGCGTACAAGATTTAGCTTCGTCGTGCAAACGACGAGGTAATTTTGGTCGAACGATGGCGAGGCAGGCCGGTGTCGTGGCTAGGGACTGCGAGTGTGCCATGTCACTTTGGCGAAGGACGACGAAGCCCACACCTAAGGCTCTAATAGCCATGCTCGTATAAACTACCAAACTAACGAAAGATAGATAAGAAAATATTTAGATGTTTTTGCTATATCAAGCATATATTGTAGAAGATTGTAGAGAGATGGTAGATGTAATACTCTATAGTGTAGCAAAGAAGAGGTGTGTGCCCATAAATAGGCAATTATTTGTGTTGCATTAAAGTTAAGTGTTAATACTAATAGACAATAAATATGGCCCAAACCCGATGGTTTGGGTCATATACATTGTCTTATAAATACTATAAAAGTTTCCTTCCTTGTAAATCGTTTAGATTTATAGTTTTTTTTTTTTTTTTTTTTTTGAAAACTGCATTTCTTCATGAACTTATAACTTTAACTGAAAATTAAGTTTTAAGCAATCCTAATTGGCCCACTTGAGACCAACTCAAGCACATCATGTGATATGAGATCAAGTTTATTTATCAAAACTTGCTTAAATAGTGGCTCATCCAACTTTTGTATCTTCAGTCATGAGTTTCCTAATAAATCGGATTTTTTTCTTACTCTTTGAGTTACTTCGAACCCCCATAGGTAAAAGTCAACAAGTCACAAATTTGACACAATTGCTTAGAAGGGTCATATGGCATGACAATGTATTTAGTATTAGCATAAAATATCATACTTGTCACTTTTTGTCATTATATGTTGCATATTTTTCTTTTTCTCAACTTGACACCAACTTTTTAAAATTATGATATTGTGTGTATTTTGTGACCATTTTACCCTTACTTTTTTCAAATTTTGAAAGGTGAAATGGTCATTTTCATGGCTGAAATAGTCGCAAAGTACACACAATAACACGAATTCAAAAGGTTATTGTCAAGATGAGAAAAGAAAAAGTACGCAACATACAATGACAAAAGTAACAACTATAATGTCTTTTTATGCTAATAACCCAAAAAATAATCTAAAAACTATTACACATGTGCAAAACTTTATACAAACAAGGAGACAACAAAGAGATGGGCTTTACAGAGTATAAACATAATAAATACGACTTCTAAACTTTTTTTCTAAAAAAGGCAATAAATATTATAAATAGATTAAAGTAGCTAAATGCTAAAAGTACATGTTACGAACATTAACAAACCGACCAAACTTTCAAATTACGACACCAAGTACTAAGATACAAGTCATACAACCCATACCACTAAACCCACTAAACACAATGACACAAAGGTCATACCCCTGGTAGAAAACATGACAGGGTTAAAAACTGACCACAAGCACGCGACACTCACACATGAAACACAACAACCTCAAAGCAAACCGTTCCGAACACGTATATAATCTAACCAAGTGGTGACACCGTGCAAGTAAAGATGACAGATGAAAGAAAATGCCTCCCATAGCGGGATAACTATCACGAAACCCTAGGAGTGATGAATTAAGGATATGCTGACGTGGTCCTCGCCTGCCAACACTGCCGAGGCCCCAAACTCAAACAAGAAACCATTGTCTACCCCTAAAAAGTAAATGTTGGACTTTAGAACAATATCTTCTAAACGCTTTTCATCTAGATTGTCTTTACCACTGGGAGTGAATATTATTCTCAAAAGTGGGCTTGGAGAATCAATGGGTTTATATGCATTCAAAAGTTCACGCACTACATCGATGAAGGCATCGCAGTCACCAGTCAAAAAGCTCATGCTTGCGTATAGTATCACCGAGCACGAGCATATCTTTTTAAACAACACCAATACCATATAAGTAGCGATATAACACTTGGCAAAACTAATGAAACTCATGTTAGACTTACGAGAATATCTGTTGTCAAAAAGCTCATGCTTACGTATAGTATCACCGAGCACGAGCATATCTTTTTAAACAACACCAATATCATATAAGTAGCGATATAACACTTGGCAAAACTAATGAAACTCATGTTAGACTTACGAGAATATTTGTTTGTCCATGTCCGAAACAGAAAACAAAGATCATATCTTTCGAACTCGACAAGATTACTTTCTTGTTGTTTCCAACCTTTTGACGAGTTTCTCTCTAGAACAGCACCAGATTAGTCGAGTTCACATCAGTAAATGTGTAGTCCTACACCAACAGTAATTTAAGGTCAAATTGGAGGAGAATGATATTATTGTGACATTTACAAAAATCTTCAACTTTATCGTACCCAAGGTACTCCAGGATAGAAATCCTCACCACCGTCCACATGGTGAACAATCATCAATTCCACTTTCTTGTATTAGTTTAGAAGCATGATATATATCCGCTTGTGGTAAGAAAAAGTAATATGGAGTCAATTTGTAACCAAATATGTTTCAAAATGAATGCGCTTTCGATGCAACTCGAATGGCCAAGTTTATATTCTTTAAATGTAACTCACCAAACTCTAGGTAACCTTTTTTCTTTGGGTTTTTTCGACTTTGACATATTCAAACTCATTCTTTGTAATTGGATCATATGATGTAGATGTGAAAAATCTAGATGTTGCACCACTTGTGTAACGACTCTTTCCCTCAAAGATAAGTTCACAATATAAGAGATGTCCAATAGTAAACGCGACTACATTAAGCATTAGAAACCGCTCATAGATGTTTTTATTCAAACTATGAAAGAATCATAAAGAAAACCAACCATCTTATCGTTGACCGGTGTCCCAAATATATGCAGGTTTCATAGGCAGTGATGAAGGGTCTGGAATAGGATTCCGAGTTTTACACAGCTAACTAATGAGGGTGTATTATTATGGAACAAATTTAATGATAAACTATACATGATAAAGATTTGTAATAAATTATGTATGGTAAAGATTGTGATAAACTCTATACATAGTAAAAGTCATTATCTTGATTGTTTAAAAATCAGTGTCACATAAGCATTATTAGGGAATGATAGGATAGTCACATCATCGTTTTATTTGGTGTCATCATTAACGAAATCTTCTATCATATAGGTTTTGATTTGGGAGGTGATACTTACACTACACTTTTTGATTAATGCACCATAATCTGTGCATTACAATATTGTACGGTACAAACTGTAATGCATTGATTGTGGTGCATTAATCAAAAAGTGTGGTGTAAGTATCAATTCCCTTTTGATTTTCGTCTCTTTGGTTTAAAACCAATAGTTAAATTTTACATTTTTATCCACGCCTTTTGCTAACCAACACAATGGTTAATTGGTCAATAACCCCATGTGACTTTACTTCGGTTAGTGGTTATAACCACATTTTTTGTATGATTTGCAAAACATAACATCAAACAATATAATACTCCGATGTTTCTGATTGATTTCACGTGCCTTTGGATTCAATTGCCAATATGTATTATCTGATTAAGGATTTCATGAACCAAATGCATATAGGGTCGTAATACTTTTATCAGTAAGTGATTCACGATTCAAATTGATATCTTGTTTATAACCATTCACACGCCGCGAATTGTCTATATATACATTAGGCAAATATTAGGCGAACTGTGTATATATACATATATGGTCGAAAATACTTTAATCCATAAGTGATTACATGATTCAAATACTTTCTTACTAGATTTCTTGTTAACGAGAAAACTTGGAGAAGCTTATGTTGGAAGAGAAGTGGAAAATTATGTTGTTTGGGCTTAACTTGAGCTTAATTGTCTTAATAGGAATGTACATAAAGTTGATAAACGTATAATAAGAAAAGAAAAAATAAAATGATATTTCGTATTTCTTTTTGTTAAATTTGAAAATTTTATATACACACTTTAAAATTATTGTACATTATGCATTCAATTCAATGATTGTATTTTAAGTATATATGAAATTAATCATGAAAGTAAGAAGATATATGAAATTAATTCTAAGAAAAATGTTTGTTGATAATATTTGTTATATGATAATGCAACGCGCGGTATCAAGTTGGTAAGGTTGAGCACGGTCTGAAAACCTGACCGGTTATGCGTAAGACTGGACCGGACCAAACATCAAATATGAAAAAAATAGTAAACCAAAAACCGGGTTGAAATATGTTCAGCCACTTTATCTGTTTTGTTCGATAAACGGGTCTATTGCTCAGCCATACCTGCTGTTACAACGAAATCCATTAGTTTTGCATTATTATTACCACTAATGATAACCCTACTAATCAATCATTTAAGACACCCAATCCACATGCACCGAATAACATAAATTAAAAATTAATCAAAGCCAGCTAACATCCCAACATTTCCCACAATAATTTTATTCTTTTTTATACTCTAAACAATACCATAGAGTGAAAAGAAAGAAATTCTTCTACGTTGACGGATTAGTTTATCTAATTTCATCATATATTTCACATAGACTTATTAAATTTTGATTAAAAACTTTAAAAAATGAGTAATTCTGTTGGAAAAAACATTTACTTAAAAAGATACGGTATGTAAATTATTTAAATATTTAATTACACTTTAATTCACAAACTTTCTGCTACACTTGCTTACACACGTAAAAAACTTAAAATAAATGTTAAATACACACAAACAAATTACTCTCTCCGTTCCAATTATTTGGATTGTACCAAATTAATTGTTCACTGTTAAAAATATGAGTCTTGATAAATAAACCTAATTAAAAGGGCTGTGACTTAATGCATAAATAACTTATACAGCCTAAATATTCACTATTAAAAATATGAGTCTTGATAAATGGATCTAAAAGACTTAATCAACTGTACAAGTCATTTATGCATTAAATCATTTTTTAGATCATTTAATTAGGCATATTTATTATTTTCTAAAAAATATATATTAATATTTGAACATAAATTTCTCAAAAACTTTTAATAAAGAATTAACTATTTAAAAAAAAAAAAAAAAAGTTTTCACATTTTTTATTTTTTTGAATAAAAAACAAAAGTATAAATAATAAACCCCAAATATAACCCCATTTGTTGAGGTTTTATATCATTTCATCTACAATTAATGAAGAACAACAACAATAACAACAACAAATCAATCAAACCCATCAAATCAATCCAAAAACAAATCAATTTTTCCCAATTCACATTAACCCCATCACCGTTAACTAACGGCAAAGTTAACGGAGCAATGCAAAGGATTAAAGATTCATCAAGATCTGTACCAAAACCCATCACAATCCATGCTTTATGCAACTCCGGTGATCTTTCCGGCGTAATCAAGCTTCTTAGAGATAACCCATCACTTGTTAATGATCGGAACCCTGTTGTAAGAAAAAAAAATGGTTTTTTTTAGCTTTTTTTGATGAATTTGTGTGATTTTATGGGTTTTTGTGGGAATTTGTGATATGGGTTTTTGTGGGTTTTGTGTGAAATGAAGTGGGTGTGTGTTTGATTGGTTTGGATTTGGGTTTATTGGGTGTGGTTTGGGGTTTTGTGTTGGGATGTATGTAGATGAAATGCCTTAGGGGGTGTTTGTTTCGGCTTATATAGTTGGCTTACGCTTATTTGGTTTTAGGCTTATGTTTCATAAGCTTTTTGTCATGGAGCATTTTGGTGGAACAAACCTATTATTTGGAATGAGCTCAGGGTCGACTTTGGCTCGTGCTTAGTTTCGGAGCTATAAGCCAATCTTATATAAGCCAATTTTTTCCCAAAATAAGCCACAAAAAGTGAGCCTATGAAAGATAAGTCCAAAACCAAATAAGCCATCAGCCGACTATATAAGCCGAAACAAACACCCCCTTAGTGAAAGATTGAGTTTTTTAACTGGCTACGTGGTGAAATGCTTGTGACTGTTATTACTGAAATGTGAGAGATCGAATTTGAATCGTGGCCACACCAACTTCCCATAAGGGGAGGGGAGGGCTTTACCTGGTTTAAGCCTGTGTGGCGGTATGCTCAAGCCCTGTGGATTAATGGGTTAAAAGGTCGTAAACCAGGGTTACCAAAAAAATATTAGTTTTTTTTTTTTTTTTGATTTGGTGATTGTTGGATTTTGGTGTTGTGCAAGTTAGATGATTTGTAGGAAGAATGTGGTTTTTGTGTAGTTTGGTGGTGTATCGTTGAATTAGGCTTGATTGTGTATGATTTGAAGCACATTGTAGGTTAATTAGGATTGCAAACTGTAACTTCTTAGGGGGTGTTTGGATTAACTTATATTTCCAGCTTTTATGGCTTTGAATTTGAAAAAGGTTATAAGCTCAATATTGTTCGGCTTATCAGCTTACCAAGTTAAGCTTGTGGATTTAAGTAAGCCGAAAAAAGTGGCTTATGAGCTTTTCCAAATTCATAGAAGCACATAAGCCGAGAAAATAAGCTAATCCAAACACCCCCTTATTGAGATATCTATCAACCAATAACGGTAAGATGATTATAGGTTGTTAGGAGTTAGGACTGTTGTTTGTGGTAGTGAAGATTCATCCGTAGGAGACATTGTTTTGATTGCATTGGCCGAATTTGTGATTCTAATATGTTATATTGCTTATGGTTGAATACTTCAAATGATGTCTAGTTTAGTTAACTTTAATGCATTTACTGATATATCTTCATGCAGATGGGGAATACTCCTCTTCATGTTGCTGCTGATAAGAACAGGGTTGAAGTGGTCAAGTATCTGTTAAACTTGTCTGGGACTGAAACCGTTGAGTTGGAAGCAAAAAACATGGTGAGTAAAATCTGATTCTCACCCTAACTATATGTCGTTTCAATTTAATATGTTTTTGTTATGGGGCTACACGAAATGAGTGATACTTATTGTTTAATCATATTCGGTTTTGTAGTATGGAGAAACACCATTGCACATGGCTGCGAAGAATGGTTGTAATGAAGCAGCAGGGCTTCTTCTTTCTCACGGTGCTTCTACCGAAGCCAAAGCAAACGTATGTGTTTATCTCTTTTTCTTGATCATCACATCAACAAAATTGTCAAAGTTTATATTTCTCATAAGGTCATGTAGTATAAACGTGATAAAGATTTACTCTAATTGTTTATTTTGATGCAGAACGGAATGACTCCATTGCATCTTTCTGTATGGCACTCACTCAGGGCCGAGGACAGTTCAACTGTGAAGACGTTGCTTGAGCATAACGCTGACTGTAGTGCGAAAGATGATGTATTATTCATTCCCTTTTCTTCTACATTTTTCTGATGCATAAGTTGGTACTAGAGGTGGTATAGTTTGTAGGTTCGGAGGGTTAGGCAAGAGTAAGTGCATTTGTACAGGGCTGTTCGATGCACTTTTTGTCCAAAAATTAAGTTTTTATCATACAAAACTAGCGTGTCCCGCATTGATCACAATGATCATTATACTGTCTTGTTGATAGATTTTGATGAACCTAATTTACTAGGTTTTATGCTAAAAAAACACTTAGTTTGACATTTGACCCATCAAAGGCAGAACTTAACCTGGATCAACTTATCCTCAAAACTAGAGGCTGAGTTTACGACCTCTAGCTGTTACTTTTACTGATGCATAAGCTAGGATGCTTTATATGAATTGATCTGATTATGTCATTTTTTTCCCTCACAGGAAGGTATGACTCCTTTGAACCATCTACAAGGACCAGGACATGAGAAGCTACGGGCACTTCTCAACTCTTACTTTGAAGAGCAGAGAAAGCGTAGAGCCATTGAAGCATGCAGTGGAACACAAGCTAAAATGGACAAGCTTGAAAAAGAATTATCAAATTTAGTGGGCCTCAATGAGCTGAAGTTACAGCTTCGGAAATGGGCTAAAGGGATGCTTCTAGATGAAAGGCGAAGGGCTCTTGGCTTGAAAGTTGGAACTCGAAGACCGCCTCATATGGCCTTCCTTGGCAATCCAGGAACAGGTGAGTATGGCTTTCTCGAACTGGGAGAGGGGGGATGGGTTGGCCTGCATGGAAGCTAGGGAGGCATTTGCATAATATTGTAGTGTAAGAAGTAAAAAGTTATTACTACATTGCATCCCTTAAAAATTTGTGCTGTGGTAAATATCACTGATTCGCCCACTACCACCTAGGGAGGTAGGTGAAAATATGCTTTGTATCTTTACCTCATACACGGTGGCAAAATTGGCAGGTTGGCCATTGGGTCAAATACTCCAATGGGTTCAAGAAAACGGGTTCTTCTTATATGATGTTCAAAATGGACTGGTTTGGGTTTGTCCGGCCTTTCAACACATACTGTATTTTGTAAGTAGCTAAAACATTAGTTAAATGGATTTGGGTCACTAAGCACTTGAATGCACGCTGGGCGATTGTTGACTCATTTGTTTCTTTTTTAGCTAATTTTTTACATTTGAGCCATTATCAATAGCGTAGAACCTGATTCATTCAAATCCATATAAATTGAAATTAGAACCTAATTACTCTGTTTCCATATAATTGGGGGTTTAAAACTTGAAATTATCTCATACCGACCTACTTATTTTGCAGGTAAAACCATGGTAGCTCGGATTCTTGGGAAGTTACTTTTCATGGTTGGAATTTTACCAACCGATAAGGTAACAGAGGTTCAAAGAACTGATTTAGTTGGAGAATTTGTTGGTCACACGGGACCCAAGACTAGGAGAGTGGTATGCATCCCTCATTCGATATTGTGCTTGCTTTGTTTTTTTAGGATTTTGCTAGTATGGTGTGAAACAGCCAAACTTCCCTCGACGGGAAGTATGGATCCTTGCGCACATGACCAACTGTTGAAACAACCCCTTATACCGAAGAATTAGCTTTTTACATGTTGTTAATTCAAAAGACCAGTTACCCTGGACTAGAAGTATGGATCTTTTCTCCCTTAGCAGTTAGCATAAAAGGACCAAACGACCATTCCTGGCAAGAATGGATCTTTCCGTACGACACACTTTGTTCTGTTGTAGCAACCCCTTGAAAGTTATACCTCATATTCCGAAGATCTTAGTTTTAACATTTTGTGGTATTGAAAGACCAAATTAACCATTACAGGTAGCTTGAATCTTTTTTGCTCTTGGGCAACTATTGAAATGACCCCTCATACCACATTACCACATACTAGTATTAATTTATAAAGTCTTATCATGTGAAAAGACCAAGTTACCTTTTATGGGACGTATAGATCTTTATGTGCGTGACACAACCGTTGAAGTGACTCCTTGAACCCTCATAATCCCGAGTGCTAATTTTTATCATTTGAAATGCAGATTAAAGAAGCTGAGGGCGGGATTTTGTTTGTGGATGAAGCATATCGATTAATACCCATGCAGTAATCAGATGATAAAGACTATGGATTAGAAGCACTTGAAGAGATAATGTCGGTTATGGATAGTGGTAAAGTAGTCGTTATTTTTGCAGGCTACAGTGAACCAATGAAACGTATAATTTCTTCCAATGAAGGTTTTTGTAGAAGAGTGACCAAGTTTTTCACCTTTGATGACTTCAGTACCGAAGATTTATCCAATTTTCTTCATTTAAAAATGAACAATTAAACTGAGGGCAGTTTATTATACGGGTTCAAGTTGCATTCATTGTGTACAGTTAAAACTGTGGCAAATCTGATAGAAACAGAAACAAGTGAGAAACAGAGGAAGGAGATGAACGGAGGGATGGTGGATCCTTTATTAGTTAATGCTCGAGAAAATCTGGATTTGAGGCTTAGCTTTGAATGTATGGATACCGAGGAATTATTGACAATCACTTTAGATGATTTAAAAGACGGGCTTAGGTTATTTTCACAATGATAAAGAAAAGTTATTTCCTTTTTGATCTTATTCGTTTTGGCAGCCTCACGAGCATAACATGTCAAAGATTTGAAGACGGGCTGTCGTATTCTTGGAAGTATTTTGTGATTTTCGATTTTTATGTTGTATAATTGATTTATTATATATAGAAATGTGTAGTCCATTGAATTGAGAAAATGAACTTAATGAAATTTATAGATTTGATTAACAATTTGCTTGTAATTTCTGTGTTTAACTCTCATTGAATTAGTAATAATGTTGATGATGTCCATCTTCATTTTTTTAAGCCTTTTCATTTGCTTTCAGCTTCTTTTTTATGGTGTGTTTATATGCTTGTTTTCACAATGTTAAATTATTACAATCAGATTGCGGGATGCATGCCTGGAGCAGTCTCTCTACCTTCGGGTTCACCAGGGGTAGGTGTATGATCTGTTTACATTCTACCTCCCCATACCCCGCTCAGGGGGGATTGGGTATCGTTGTTGTAGATTATCGGGTCTAAGAAGCGAGTCCTAAGAGCACACGGTATGGTAACTTGGACTTGTGTGTTAACCCTTAACATTGTGGCGTTAAGGCATGTTAACCACACCGTGTGTGGTGTTAAGGGGGGCGTTAACGGAGCATGTTAAGCCCCTAATGCTGCGTTAAAGGCCTTTTTTTTTTCTGCCGTTGTTTTTGTAAATTGTTGTTGAGTTAAGGTTTAACTTGGGTAAGTTATGATAAGAGGTGTTTTTTTTGTTGAGTTAAGGTGAAATGTTAAAGGTGATGTGACGCTGACGTGATGAGTGTTAAACCTTAATCTTAGGTTACCACACTTTGTGCTCTAACAATGATGTTATGTTTGTTCATAACTCATGTTTTATCTGTCTGACGTGTAATGATTCAGAACTCAAAACAATAACATTAAAGTGTCAAATGTACCTGTGTCTATTTCATTTGCAACAAAAAGTGTTTTTATAGATATATACGTTTATGTGTCAAAATAAAACATCAAAGGACACTTTGGCCGAGTGGTTAAGGCGTGTGCCTGCTAAGTACATGGGGTTTCCCCGCGAGAGTTCGAATCTCTCAGGTGTCGCTTGCTTTTTGACTTTTTTTTTGCCTTTTTTAGTTCTTCATGATAAATTATTTATTCGGTTTAGGTCGCAAAATAGCAACGAACTTTTTAGAAAGTTTCATCTTGGTACGTGAACTATAAAAAGTATCACTAAATGCAACGAATTTTCTTAAAGTGTTCCAATATGCACATTTTGATGTATTGTTATTATATCAGAAAAAGCTGACATGTATCACCTTTTTTAACGGGACAACCATCATAAATGTACATATTTGAACACTTGATGAGAGTTCGCATTTAATGATATTTTATGTAGTTCATGTATCAAGACGGAACTTTGAAAAAAGTTCGTTGCAATTTGTTGACCTAAACCCAAGAAACAATAATTTGAGGACCGAGAAGAAAAAAATACTCCAAATGTGCTCTGATCACCTTAAACCCGTTTAAGAAAATGTATAACTCCTGTTTATAATCACAATGTTAACTTTGGAAATTTATTTATTTTTTATTTTATTATTATTATTATTATTTATAATGATCGGGTTGATGATGGTCTAAACTCGGGTCTCGGATATCTGGAGATTGACATGACTAAACGATGCCACTGGGCGTTTGTTTGTTTTCTACATGAAGAGCTTTTTTGGGCTCGTATGTCCGCAAGAAAGTAGATGTTTGAATGTGATGCCTTGTTATCAAGGCAAGAAAATACGCATCTATGAAAAAAAAAAGACTTTGTTGCTCGATCTTCTGATCTTTTGAAATTTAATTGCTGGACAACTTAAATTAACTACTATCTATTGTCAAATCAAGCTTGCTAAATTCTCTCATCATGTCAAAACACTTCAATCTTTCTAAGTCCGGTATCACGAACAATAGATCTTCCTTTTCTTTTTTTTTTCTGAAGTAGCAAACGGCCATCAGATTATTTCGTTGGTACATCTTTAAACAATAAAAACACATTCGATCACAATTTTGTATAGCTCGGTTTGTTCAGCATGATAGGGTATAGTTCTTGTACAAAGAAAAAAGTAGTAAAAAAAATGTAAAATTTTCGACACCTGAGAGATTCGAACTCTCGCGGGGAAACCCCATGTACTTAGCAGGCACACGCCTTAACCACTCGGCCAAAGTGTCTTTGTTGAATACACTTGAAAACAAAAACATGTACTATATATGCTATGACTTGTATTGTGTCATTCAGACAAAATTGAATATAAGCATATCAAACATCAAAAAGAGTAGTAAAGTTCTATATTGTCCAAAAATAAATATAAAATTCATCATTTACTCTTTAAAAATGTTTAGATCGGTGGGAACCTGACTTTGTGCGTTTTTTCACTTTTTTTGTAATGTCAACAGATCTTTCTCACGAACCTGGCCCGTATAATGAGCATATATTATAGTGACCTTTAGTCATGAGTTAAGACTGAATTCATAATCTATTTTCTTAGAGAATCTTTAACCCGTCAAACAGTAGTTAATTTCATTAAATATTAAGCCTTGAAAATGCCGGATGTCCATCTGGAAGCAGTCTCTCTACTGTCGGATTTATCCTTATAGTAAGGATAGGATCTGTCTACTTTTCACCTTCTCTTATCCCGCTTCAACGAGATTGGGTTTGTTGTTGTTGTATTAAGCCTTGAAAATGCTAGTTAAACTAATTACTCATTTCAAACAGATTCCTTCTTGATAATGGGTTTTGTGTGTATCTGGCTGCTAATGACTTAGTAGTTGCTTTTGTCAACTAGTTTTGGGCTTCTTTTGAATATCGAACACAACACAAACTTTCAAGCATTATGGCCACTAAGATTTGAGTTACACATTACAATGACTTAGCTAGTTATTCATATCTTTTAAAAATCAGTGCATTTGTATTTTTTTTATGTACATTTTTGGCATGTAGTATAATAATGGAAATATCACGGATAGTATAGTGATGTTGTGTACAAACGGCAGTGGACAAAAGGAGTGTTATTTCAGAATGCATGCATAATTGTGGACTCATATGCAGTGTACCTGAAACCAACACACATGTTAATTCCATATTGGTTTTTTTACTACACATCTTTCACACACCTTAATCATGTGTCTAAAAATAGATGTCTCCCGAAAGAAAAAAAAAAAAAAACCACATTTTAAAATGGTCGTCTCTAAATTAGTACTATATCCGTTTTAAAATAGTTGTCTTCGGAAAAAAAAAATGCAGTTTAAAAAAATATAATTATTATTGCTTTCTATTTTTTATTTTTAACAGAATGACAGTTTTATCCGTAACTAATTAATTAAAGTCATCTTCAAAGTTTATAATAATAATTTCAAGTAAAGTTAAGATGGTAAACTCAATTAAAATTCTTTATTTATTTTTGTAGTGAACAATTAAATTGTAACATCCCCAAAAAAAAACATGAACTTTTAATTTGAAACTAAGAGCACAAGGTATGCAAAGACTCAATAACACGTTATTGGTATGTCATCTCAGCGCCACATCATACACCTCTCAATAACACACCAATAACTCAAACAACTCTCCCTCGTAACACACCACTAACATCACATGTAGGTCCCGCAAAATACCTCACCAAATATACCACTCACTCACAATACAAAGAAAAAAACAAAACATACACACACACACAACAAGATGCATTTGGCTTGAGTTAGTGCATTGGCTCAAAACACAAAAGTGTGCATTTGACACAAGTTTGGCATGTTAGCCGGTATGGTTGGCACACAAATGGCTCACCAATAGCTCACCAACGGCACCCCATACCTTGTGTTCTAAGTGAGAATATAAAAGAAGAGAAATGATTTGCACACTTCACTTTTTAATTGACACACTTCAATCTGTGCATTAAACATTATATTGCATATAAATTATGCTTTAACTAGTTGTACAAATCATCTGCCATAAAAGAACACTAGTGTTAAAGACCTTGAGGTCAGACATAATATCTTGTTTAATACTTAGGGATGGGGGAGTGGTCACCTAATACCCTAGGTGCCACCTCACCTCCATCCAATAAAAACATTACACATCAAAAGTACCCAATTTTACCCTAATACTACCCTAAATGGAGGGAGTGGTACCCGATCCTACCCAATTCTACCCTAACCCCATAAAAGACACATACACTCACACAAACAACCCTTGTTTCACACACAACTCAGTCGGCTTCCAAAACCGAAATTGATACCCGATTTTGGTACCCTAGGTGGTGGCGGCGGTGTTACCGCTCGGGTAAGGGTACCCGAATCCCTTACCCGAGACCACTCCCTCCTCTCTTAGAGATAATCTTTTATAAGATCAATGTACTGATAAGATCTTATATAAGATCATGATTTTGACAATACAATGCTATGATATTTATTATCTCAAGCTCAACTTTAATTATGATACAAGTTATTGTTGGTATATTTTTCTAGTCAAATGAGTTTAGATTGAAATGGCCAAATGGGTGGTTTTAAACTTGTCTTATGTGTCATGTTTAAAAAATGGTTGCCATACAAAAAAAGTTAAAAATGTGTCATGTGACAACTATTCCAGAGTGGTTAAGGCACACTAATGTTTTCAAAAAAGTTATTAGGTTCAAACCTTGCAAAATATTTTTGAGAGTGGACATTGAATTGAAAGAGCTAGAGACGGTCACAAAAATGTGTCCTTTAACCCGCATACATCTTAATTCTTAAATAAAAAACTTGTCGTCCCTAACATAACATTAATAAAGAAAGAGTCATCCTTTTAAACTAGTGTAGCTAAGTTGTACTAACATAGCTAAGGCCAAAGTCATAGTTGGGGTTTTTAGATAGATAGGTTACCCAACTTTTCAACTTTATTCGCCTAAGTTACCAAACTTTTTTTTTGTGCAAACAGGGTATTGGAGTATACGGGTTCGACATTCAGGTTACTGAACACTAGAACCTTGTTCATTTAGGTTACCCCAAAAACTGGTAAGGAGATTGACTTTTACCTTGTCCACCTCAGCTTTTGTGGGCCCCATTGTCCAACTCAGATATCCACTTACCATTACTAAACAAATGTTCTCAACTTTGCGATTTTGTTCGTCAAGTTATGAAGTTTTTTTTGTTCAATTGGGTTACTAATATATATTTATTTACATGGCTAGCACTCTCCTCTTTGCTTGATCACAAAACTCATAGAATAGTTTAATTAGTTTAATTTATCGTTTTAGTAGTTATAATTAAATCAAATCAAAACCCCTTTGAAACTTGTAAAAATCACTAGGTTAATTCTAGATAACACAACTCATGAGAACGATACTACATGATCGGGTACACTACCTGTGAAAGTGTCTTTAGGTACATCCCAAAATATAAATTTAAAACTTGAATTTAAAAATACCTACAACGAAACACACATTTTTGTACGTTGTTTTCATACTGTTCATCCGTTTTATACATACATTTTATAATAAAATTAAAAAAAAGTTTTTTTTGTTTTTTTAATTTTATTTTAATTTTTTTATAAGAAAAAGCTGTTTTTTTTTAAAAAATTTATTATAATAAAATTAAAATTAATTTTTTTTAGTTTTATTACAAATTTTTGATTTTTTATAAAATTTTAAAAAAAAAATTTTTTTTAATTTTTTATAATAAAATTAAAATTTGTTTTTTAATTTATTATAATAAAATTAAAATTAAATTTAAAAAAAAAAGTTTTTTATTAAAAGTTTAATCGTAATAAAATTAAAAAAATTCAATAATAAAATTAAAAAGAAAAACTTTATTTTTTTATAGAGTAAATTACATAAATCGTCCCCGTGGTTTGTATAATGATCGTTAAAACTAAAATACAATGTTAGCTCTTGTTTTTTATTTCATTTATTGTAATAATATATTTTAGCATTAAGTTATAATATTTATTTGAATATCTAAACCAAAATCCTACACCAAATCCAAATCAAAATTCAAATCCGAATCCAAATTTAATCCCGTGAACAAACCAAACGGGCCCTTAGAACAAAGTTGCATAGTTCAGTAACCTAATTGAACAAGAAAAACTTTAGTAACTTAGGTGAATAATTTAGTTTAGAACTTATTTGTATAAAAACCCTTTATATAAAGATTATTTTTAAATTAATAAAATAAAAAGTGCCAGCGTGGCAGGCAACTGGGTATCAAAGGTTAAAAATAGTTCGGTCTCTAATTTGTCCGGTAACGATAGTCCAATACCGTGTTTGCACAAAAATAAAGTTTGGTAACTTAGGCGAATAAAGTTGGAAAGTTGAGTAACGTATCTGTCTAAAAACCCGTCATAGTTGTATCATACATTTGTATGGTGCATTTGTATTTCACTTACTAACTTGTGCTAAATATGTGTTTAGGGACGGAACCAGGGGAGTTTCGGGACACTCATGAATATTTAATTCGTAGTGTTAATTTTGTTAAAAAACTTATATTTTTTTATAAATGCATCCGGTTTCAAAACGTTGTGCATGTAGTCTTGTTTAATATCTCGTAAATGCACCAAATGACTTTATTTTCTCGTTCGATCCCTGTATGTGTCAAACTAAGTTGAATAACATATTTGACTTATTAAACATCTTCAGAGGTTGACTACTTTTCAGAAAAACAAGAGTACCTTCACTGAAGACAAAAACAAAATAATGTTGCATACTACAAAAAACAAAAGTATCATACTCCTCCGTCCCATATTAAATGTCCAGGTTTGACTTTTCAAGTATTTCTTTTACAACTTTGATTTTAAATATTTTTGTTTGTATTACATAGTATTAGAAAAAAATAATACGTAATGGAAATACATTTAAAACTAAATATATTTATATTTTGCATCAAATATTATATTACGCAACCAAAAATATTTATGGTCAAAATTAAGAAAGAAAGACTAAGAAAATTCAAACTGGACATTTAATATGGGACGGAGGGAGTAATATTTTTGTGAAGTGTATACGATTTTATACAATTGAAACTCTTTTAAAACTATATAAATAATAACACATCAAATGTTTATTTATCAAGAAAACGCATCAAATGATTAAATTTATACGAGTAATTAGCTAACAAAGATCCAAAAAGTATGAACTGCCCCTTTTGTTTTCTATTGCAAATATAGTAAATAATTTGTCCAAAATTCCAAAAAGGAAATGTTACCCATGTCTTGAAATGTTAAGTTTCATTAATTTACCAAATATGGCGAATCTCTATATCATTTCATTTTGACAGTATTATACAGTGTAATATAATGTGCAAAGTTATTAATATAAGTTTGTTAAACAGCTCACTACTGATAAAACTGACTATATAATCACAAAATCTTAATTTTTCTAATTTTACTTGTTAACAAAAAAGTCAATAATTTGAATTGATGTAGACCTAAAAGGACATTGTTAAAGCTAATTTTAGTTGTTAACAAATACATGTGAGTGTTGAATGATTTGTAAATAATTTACATTGATGTAGACCTAAAAGGACATTGTCTTGTTTTATTTTTCGGAATAAGATCCTCTCAAGTTGTGTATACAACTTGAGCAAGTTATGTCATTATGTGTCATTGGATTTGATCCAATAACACAACTTGAGAGGATCTTAGTCCTTATTTTTCATTGTTGAAGCTAATTTAAGCATATAATCTAGACAAGGCCATCTCTCGTAATTTCTTTCGTCATTCAACCTGTAAGTTCATAAAATCTAAAGACAGTCGAGCAAAAACAACATAAAGAATATAATTGTTGACCTACATTTGAAAACAACCATTTTTTTTTTATATAATGAACTTTATTTTGAATCACTATATGCAATACAAAATTTTGTCATGTATCATTCAAATTGTGTTTCAAAATTTGTTTTTGAACATCATACCTAAAACATTCCAAGTTCTTTTATGTCTTCTTTTTAATTTTATAGTGACCATATGTTTTATTTATATACCCATGAAAATGACCTAGATTTATCCATAACAAAAAACAATGACCCATGAAAAACATAGGATGCAATTTTTTAATAAAAATTCCACAATTTGACCACTTTCTATCTGGATGTACAAGTACTGATGCAGTAAGTGCAGCTTGGATAAGAGTCCTTTTTTACTTTTTTCAAAATTTTTGGAATATGGACAAAGAAATATGAAGGAAACAGCAAAAAAGCAATTTTACCAAAAAGTCACATAAAAAATAAATAAGTCAATTCAACATTGTATTATTAGTATTTATTTCAACAAAGTATAACAATACATAAATAATTGGAAAAACATTTTTGTATCATATTTAAACTTGGGGTGTTCATGGATCGGCTAATATCCACATTAACCGAAAACCAAAACTGAACCGAACTGAAAAAAGTGAATAGAATTCGTAATTGAACCGAATTGGTTAAAATCGAACCAAACCTAACTAAATATTCGATTATCGGTATCAATATGGTTTTGCAATGAAAATCGAAAGCAAATCGAAAACCGAATTTATATAAATATATATTTTTTTCTATGTGCTAAATATAACATTATTTATATATAAAAAAAGTTTGCTAAAACTCTTTCTTACTATAAATATAACATTATTTAAGCTTAAATAATGTGCTAAATATATATATAATTAAATTAAAAAAAATTATTTAACTCAGGCTATTTAGTTCGGTTTTCGGTTATAAAGATTCGATTTTCGGTTATAAAAATTTGATTTTCGGTTATTCAGTTCGGTTCAATTTTTGGTACGACCTAAATTTTTTTTTAATCAAATTAAATAAACCGAATAACCCGATTTTTGAACCAAAACACCCCTGATTTAAACTATATAAAGCCAAACCTCACACAAAAACACACAAAAACTTTGAAAAAAAAAATGGAAAAACATTTCAAATCACACTTCTCCAAACTCCTCAACTCAACATTCACATCCTGCCGGAAAAAATCCATTTTGGACGTCACAAACCCACCCGAAAAACCCGAAAACCGTCGTTTAATCGATCTTTTCTCCCCGAAACCCCAACCCCATATCCCTCCCACCACAAAAACAAAAACCCATCTTTCCCGCCAAAAAATATCCAATTTTCCGGCCAAAAAAAGCTCACACTCTGTTTCACCAAATCACGAAAAACGGGTCAAAACCGACAGGAAAAAGAAAACCCATGTCAGAAAACGCCCCAAAAGTCTAAGTTTCTCATCAGTTACTGATAACACTTACTATAATTGGTGGACTAGTGATGATGAAGATGAAGAAAAACAGAGTACTCTGTTTTCGCGGCGGTCTTTTTCGTCTTTTTCCGGTGGTGACAGTGGTGGTGGTGGTGGTGGTGATCGGAGGTTGATGGATGGTGTTGTGGTTACGAAGGAATCGAGTGATCCTCATGAAGATTTTAGGGTTTCAATGGTGGATATGATTGTCGAAAAAGGGATATTTGGAGTTGAGGAGTTGGAGAATTTGGTTGAGTGTTTTGTGAAATTGAATAGTGAAGAGCATCATAAGGTTATTTTTGAGGTTTTCGCCGAGATTTGGGAGAGTTTGGTTTCGGATAAGTGATTTTTTACTGTTGTGGTTAATTTTTCGATGTAAATTTGGGTCGTCGTGGTTGTTCTAACGAAAAATGAATACTAATTGATGTTTTAGCACTTCTTTTAGAGCATTGCGTATGCAATTTTGAATTAATCATAAACGGATAATCTGATAATCAGCTGTAACAAAAAACAATGGAAGAGCTTTTTAGTTCAAATACTTGAAACTACTTATAAATTATGCTAAACTGCAATAAGCAGAAAAACCATTAGTAATAAGCAATGTGAAAGAAATCATGAAAGATATAAACATTTTAAAAAATCCGACACTATGCAACTTTGAAGCGCCGTGTTCATTTTGGCGAGGCGTTTATGTTAGCCAAATTGCCGGTTATCGACAAATTTGAATGTGTACTTAGTGTCTCAAAAGTGTTGGTATCTTTACTCACTAGTTATTGAAGTTCATATAAGATTTAATTATACAAGCACATAATCTTTAGGTATTTCATTAATTGATGTGATCATTGTAAAAGGGCAAGCCATGGTCATGTATATAAAAGGTTATGAAACATGAAACCATGAAAGGTCTCCATTTTAATGTAGAAGTAAAGGTGATGAAAGTGATAGGTTTATTAATTTATTGTACAATGTATTATTGAAGTGATGAATGTGATATTCAAAATGTTATGAATTTTTTGTTTCTTTGTAATTGTTTTGTTCTATTTCAAATACTAAACTAACACTTTAAGAATCTTATGAGTTATGACTAGTTTAATTTTGAATTAGTTGTTAACCATTATTTATCTGATCTGTATCACACTTAAGTTAGTTGTTTGGAGTCTGGACTTCTTGATGGGCCTAATGATGCTTGGCAGAGCAATGAGCATGGGCTCATATTCTTATTGCTCAAAACCCATTTCAGCCCATTTTGTTTAACCATGAAGTTACATTGTGTTCTCGAGTATCACTTAAGAAATGAGAGTAAAAAAATGAAAGAAACAAAAATGTTATGTTCTCGAGTATCACTTTAGGAGGAAAAGAAAAGAAAAATGACTTAAAAACAAAAGTAATTTACCTGATTTTAAAGTAAAATGTTTTCTCTCAAAATTTAGTGAAATGTTTACTTTTTTTTTTTTACGGAGTAAAAAACTTAAGAACTAAGCATTATGCACTCTTTTCTTTTATTTTTTTGTTGAAAAGGTGAAAATATATTAATCACCACAATGAAGTTTACAACTTACAATTCAAGGAGCAATGGACAAACCAATGCTTCCAAAGTGACTATTCTGCACTCTTTTCGTTCACCAAAGAAATTACATGTTACATGAAACAAATACAATTATATAGATGTTTTGCTCAAAGGGTGAATCTATAGCATTTGGTAGCTACATATATTGTTTTGAAGTAGACAGAAAGACCATGGCACTTAGTACATCACAAGTGTTCTTTATCTTGCTATTTAAGACTAAACACATGGATAGAAGAACCAAACAACAATAGTGACTAAACACATGGATAGAAGGACCAAACAACAATAGTTGGTGTTCCATCTTAATCTCATATCTTCATAACCACTTCCAAAGTTCTTCTTAAACCCCATTCATCTTCATTCATTCTTTATGACATTTCCACTTTTGTACTCTAGCTAGTCCTCCTTTTCATTCGTTGTAGAGAAACACACAAATTTGCAATGCTTCAAAGGACAAAGAAGTTCTTCAAGAAAAGTATTCAAACGGTCAAGTCATACTTCTCAGACGAAGGCTATGAAAAGCTTCCGAAGAATCCATCATACAACGGACATCACAATGGTCGTTTTAGCCTTGAGAACATCTATACTGAATTTGTCGATCACCAACGGGAGCCCAAAGACCACATTATGGCAATTACGTATGAAAAAGATACAAATAACTTGAAGCACGAGAAACCATCCATGTTGATCAATCACCATGAAGTCCTAAGAAATAATCAACAAAAACACGAAGAAACATCAAGTGAAATTGAGGAAAAGAGACGTTTCGTAACTAAAAGCTTGAAGGAATTGGAAAGCCTGGATAGGGATAATGTGGATCATGTTTATGATATTCAAGAAATTATCCGTTGCTATTCTATGTTAACATGTCCGGTTTATCGTGAAATGGTTGAGAAGTTTTTCATGGAGATGTACTCGGAAGTATTTAGCATACGCCGTCCTGATAACACAACACCAAGAAGATTGTCTACTCATTTTTAATAACATGTAACCATTTGTGCATTTACATTAACCCTTCAAACGTGTGCAGCTAAAAGCCCTTCAATTTTTTTTTTTTATTTGATTGATTTTCCTAATTGCTACGACTTGTCTATTTACTTTTTGAATCTAATGGTAATTGGTAACGATAGTAGTTGAGTGAATCATGTACACCTCCTACATTATGGAAAGGCAGCCGATTGTTGGGCCAGTTCAGGGGACCAGTTATAAACCTTGCACCTGCGATAGTAGTTGGACCGGATGCTACACATTTTGTTTCTTTCACGTTCTATTGTAAACAGTTTATACCAAAAGGCTTGTAGCCGAGTGGTTTGTTGGTTCAAATCCCGTCTAAAAACGTGTATTATATTTGTAGTGTTTCATAGTTAGGTTGTCTTTACAAAAAAAGATCGAACGATTTAACTAACGTATAATGTACCATCTGTATCTTTTTAAATCGTAGAAAATACAGGTTAATATGCAGATAATATGTATTACTATTAGGTATGCTTATAAAATTTTAAATTCAAGCCTAGCTTTGAAGCAAAGGTTACAGATGGAAAATCAACATCACAACATTCCATATTGGTCCATTTACTTGCATCCTTTATTTGAGAATGGCAATGGGGTGAGAAAACCCGTAACCCGCGAGTACTCACACATGAATGGGTGGGTAACTCTGTAAATTTTTATTCACGGGTGGGTCGTGGGTGGAAAACCGTATCCATCAATGGGTGATGGGCAGGTAATGGATAATGTATACCTGTCATGGGTAAACCATGACACTCATTTAAAATACTCACGGGTGTGCCTGTCAAAATATCCGTGGGTGTAGACGAGTAAACCCATGACACCCATTTAAAATATTTTAAACTATTTTACTTATATCTTGAAATGAACTATTATGAGAATTTGCTAGTTTTAGACATATTTTAAGTATTTTGTAAACTTAGTATTTGACAAATTAATATAATATGTTATTAAGCGGATTTGATAGTTAGTTTTCACATCATGGTTTTCTGCATTTGTTTCACATTACTAACCTATGGGTTTACTCGTGGACAACAAATACTCGCGGGCATGGACAGAAAATTATACCCACTAGACGGGTGAGAAAAAACCACGAGTGCGGGTGACAGGTTAGGGGTACTCGTGCCCATTACCCACGAGTGTCATCTTAAATTTGAGTATCAAGATAAAAAAAAACTGCAAGATATTAATCTTCATATTCTTAAAGCTGTTAATTCTCAAGTTGGTTTTTGGCGATTAGCAAACTATATATGAGACTAGTAAACTTGATTCGGATTATAAGCTTTTCTTATGCCGGTCATATTATTAGCTATTTTACACTCTATTCCCGAGTTTATTTTCTGAAGTGAAAGGTTTGGGATGGTATTAAAAAAAATTGTGTTCCTGAGATTTTTTAGGAGGGGAGAGGAAAGTAAAGGATAGTAAATTACACCAAAATCAATCTCCTAATTTTATTCCCAAATTGGGATGAAATTGAGTGAAGTTGATTTTAAAGTTTTTTTTTTTTGTTACATCTTTCTCTTTTCTTTCTAACTCGGGAACACAAGATAAAAAAATAATTTTCTTATTCCTCCCCTCTTTACTTCTCTATTTTTTTCCTATCCGTCTCGCTTCTTTCCGTTTTATACTCGGGAACAGAGTGTTAAAGAGTTGAGTTACTTGAGTAGAGGCAATTTTTTAAAGTAACGGTGTTAAATGGTTTGGTTATCATGTTGTTCGATTTATTCGTTTAAAATATATTTTTTTTGTTAATATCGAAAACAAAACCAAATTCAATTTGGATTAAACCAAAATTTTGTTTGATTTTCAGGTTGACCCGGATAACTCGAATTACATAACTTATATATTGTTTTCATTTAGTTAGATATATTTCTAGCCCAAAAGGAAATTTTCAAGCATAAAAAATGTTATAAATATAAGAGAGTTATAATGGTTTTTTTATGTATATCAGTATATAAAATATATATATTTATGTGAATTCAGTTTTTTATTCGGTTCCGTTCGTTTTACACTTTGCCAAAGCTATACCCGAACCAGAACCGAATGTTTAATTTAGTTTGGTTGGTTTTAACAGATACAATTCTGTTACAAATTCGATCGATTTTATTCGGTTCAGTTCGATTTTTGTACACCTCAATATACACCAATTAAAAAAAAGTGGACGTTAACCTTTTTTTCAGCCCAAATATGGAAGTGTGTAAGGCCCATTTGGATAAAAAGTCTTGAGCCTCTAAGTTTTAACACCAATATTTTACATGCGCATAGCGTCATATAGGAACTTTTATCATTTTTGTTTTCGTATGAAACTATATCTTCGTGAAACATAATATTGACTGTTACTAACTTCTTTAACTATGCCAGTATAGATTGACACATCCTCATATCGTGTGTATATCTTCGGTATGATACTCGCAACAAGCATTTTCATTATGATAGCTTGTTAAATTCTCATGAAACAAATCGATTGTAAAAATGCACGACACAGTGTTCGTTTATAAACACCGTACTGCTTTCTATAACGGAAAATAAAACATGGGAATAAATGAAACTCATCTAGAACCGATTAAACATTCTGTAAATCTAAATATACCCTGTGTGATTCTTTACATGCAACGTACTCGATCTTTCAATACACAATCCTATAAACGATTATCACCAACAATATCTAATCCCGCCGGAGCAAGGTACGGGCGAGGCTAGGTGAGATGTAGAATAAGTGTGGCAAACAAATAGACTTTTGCCTGTGGTGTGTCTCAGGGTCAAAAAGATAATGACATAAAAGAAAACTATATAAAGTAAAAACATACAAGCGTGCGTATTTCTAATGTTTTTTTAAACACCCTCAATATGATTGAGTATTGACGTTTAAACCTGATAAATCTAGTAGTAGTTTAGCCAATATTATACTAGTAAATTGTTTATGATAAAATAAGAGACATAACTAAACATATTTAGTTAAAATTCGGGTCAAACTTCAAAACCCTTGAATCCGGAAGCAGCCACCATGCCCAATGTGGAAAGGAAGGACCACAAACAGCCCACACATCGAAACGTGTCAGATATAATACGTGGGACCAGGTTGCTATTTCTTACACGTGTCAATGGATGATTGGATAGTCCATAGTACTATAGCAGTTAGAGCACAAGGTATGGATGCAATTCACATGCCAAATGCACCTTAATATTACCAATGGCTAGCCAAATGTCATACCATCACTTGTGCCATTGGTGAGCCAAAGGTATTTGAGCTAGTGAAATGGCTCAAGCCATTGGGTTTTTTGTATTGTATTGTGAGTGAGTGTGTATTTTTAGTGGGGTAGTTTGTATGACCCAATAACATGTTAGTGGTGTGTTATGAGGGATGGTGTTTTAGTTATTGGTGTGTTACTGTGAAGTGTATGATATGACGCTGAGATGGCAAACAAATAACGTGTTAACGGTTCCTCCCATATCTTGTGCTCTTAGGAAAAATAGACAAAAGGTTCTTGGCCTTTTATTTGAGCAAGAGGCTCTCGACTTCTTCTTGCATCGTATTTTGAGATTTTTAGTGCGCATTGCTAGTCAGTTTTGTAAGAGGACATATGGTTTGTATTAGGAAATCATTATGGCTACTAAGTATGAGAATGAGTTTATAAACTCATCCCTAATAAAGAGTATCAATACTACTCCCTACTTATAAAGCATTTAATATTTTCTCTTTTTCAATTTTTTAAAATTTTCATATATAAATTATAAGCAAATATAATTACTTAAGCTATATGTACAATTAATTTATGTATAAACACCTACACATATTGAATGGTCAATATTTTGTAATTAATGTCATATTTAAAACACTTATTTGATAAAATGTATAATTAAACGAACGAACGAAAAAAAATATAATTAAAAAAAAACACAATGTACAAACTATTTGAAACACAAATATAACTAAAAAACATTATTCAACGCATACAATTAATACATTATTTAATTCACTCATTCATTAAAATATACAGCCATTTAATCAAAATGTATAATTTAATCAAGCTACTAAGTCAAACACTTAAAAATAAAGCCATTAGGCTGCCCGCAGTGTTGGTAGACCTGTTCGGTCGCCGCCATTGCAGCATTAGGGTCGAACTGGGCCAGTCGGCTCCAAATTGACGAAGGGTGATTGTGTTGAGCGAAAGAATCAAGATTTTGTTTGCGGTAGCTTCGGTTAACATGAGATGAAATTATTTCCACTGTCTTAACTAATGTTATTGTTATTTGTAAATTAAGTGTTTTATAAAAGTAGTCGCATAACATCACATTGTCAGAAAATATAGTCATAGAGTACCCTACTAGTATATAATGATGTATGTATATTACAATAAAAAAAGAAAAAAGTTAAGGACACACAATAATAAAAAGTAGCTGCCGCATCACGCAGGTACACTACTAGTATATAATGACGTATGTATATTACATTGCATATATTAAGTCCTTGTTACCTCTACCACATAAACCATTCTCTTCACTATCTTCTACGAGGTAACACGGAGGTACCACATAAAACCATCTCATCATCCTCGCCTACGAGATAAGACGAAGGTACCCGGTCGATGCTAGTGTTACCCCGACTACAAGAATATCATCCTTCTCACCCGGTCCATAACGTTCAACACGGGAAAACGAGCATCTGACCTCCACCACCCGACTTATACCCGCTTTACGTACAATACGCAAACATGGCGCCACTGTGAGACATGACACAAACAAGCTCGTTTCGCTCTTCCTTGTCTCGATCTATTAACTGTGGGTTTCAATGTTACATACCTATTCTCGAAAATCAATGTTATAAACCAAACAACTTTATTGAGGATGAAAGTTAATCCTTCGTTCTCATAACCCTAAACCATACACACCCTAAAATTTTCGCCAAAATGTTACAAAGACTTCTTCAAATTGTAGTTTATTTAGGATGTCGATGCATGTTTTCTGCGGACCGAATAGAGTTATCATCTAACCTATACCCTGTTACGTATTATAATATTTTATATGTTATATAAGTAAAATCGTGGGAGTTAATTATAAACATTCATAGATTTTAAGTTAACTAATTTATGACACACGAACCATCATGAGCTATTATCGAAACTTATCAATGTTGTGACTGTTTACGTATGATACGTAAAGCAAGACTTATAGTAAGTTTATGGTGTGAGATTAAGCTAGTCGTATGTTCGGTTTTTCTTGAATGGTAAGAAACCATGATAAGAGTGTTTATCTAAAGTTGAGGTAACGCTCATATACAACTTAGGGCGCCTAACATTTTGTTCAACTAAAATCGTCATACAAACTTAAACCGTGTAAAGATTTTTCATTTGAAAAAGTTGGTGTGGCCGCTTTATTTTTGTATTCCCCAAACGTAGTACAAACTTGCCAAGCTTGACTTGATTATTGAATTGAGATATCAAAACTTCACTTGACTATGAAACTCAAAGATCAAACCTTCACTTGAGTTAAACCAAGCTTTCATTTTCATGCTTGAGGTTGAGTTCAATGAGTCAAATGACACTTTCTACATAAATGGTTTGAAGTTTGGTGTAGCCGTGTAGGTATTAAAATACTTCAAAAACTAGAAACGCAACGTTAGTATAAATCTACATAATAATTTTGAGTTTGTAAAATACGATAATAACATATATCGAATATGTTAGAACTCATATACTTTATGTGTCCTATAAGGTCAAAAGTACAATAGGGAACCAACGAGCTAGTACTAAGACTAAAATATCAATTGTCATATCAAGTTTCTTTCGTCATAAAACCCCTAGTAAATAAATGTCTTACAAATCTGATTTAATACAACATGTATGCTAAGTGTTCTATTTTAAATTCCTCATTACACGACTACACTAT
Organism: Chrysanthemum makinoi; assembly: GCA_910596185.1. Lineage (NCBI taxonomy): Eukaryota > Viridiplantae > Streptophyta > Magnoliopsida > Asterales > Asteraceae > Chrysanthemum > Chrysanthemum makinoi. The sequence goes on along the minus strand of OU343221.1, from coordinate 2,539,217 downwards.
ATAAGTTTCCTAAAAAATCGAATTTAATAAGACGCATATATCTCTGTCATATTAGATTATATATATAATATGATCTCTACGGCTTAGAGTCTTTTAAAATTTAAGATAATATAACTTAAATAGCAAGTTTCGTATTATGTTATCATAACGAGACTAAAATGAGTAAGTATTTTATAAAACTCATCTAATAAAAAAACAATATATGAAGTGTCATAGTATGTTTCACGATAACAGGACTCATAAACTAACTCGTCATATTAGATGTGACGCGGGTAAACGGTTTACCTCCTTAATGTTGTAGTGAGTCATGTATTAAAATAATTCTTATTCCTTACCAAGTGATTGATATAATTAAAATAATTAAACATAGGACCACTTAAATCTAATTGGTGGATTTTTCCATAGTTGTAAGGTTAAAGCCATGATTTAAAAATTAAGCCAATGAGAAGAAGCCAACATTGCTCTAAATTGCATGGCTATCGTTCATGTCTTCGAATTTTAAAAAGGTAAATGTGTTTTTATAATGTATATTATTAGCAACCCCGTACCTCTTTGGGTAATACTTAATTAAACATATGCTGTCAACGATAATGATAGGTACAAAAATTGTATTAAAAACTAATAGAATATTGTCACACATGTTTTTTTAATTAAAGTAGATCCATTATTTTCTCAAAGGGGAAAAGGACCACAAAACAACTCAAATTAAAATACAATTAAGTTGGATTTTTCAATTTGCTAGATTATCTTTGAGTGGAATTTTGATAAGTAACATATTTGTTGCAAATTCATATATGAACAGGTTATAACCGGGGAAGGAAACAGGAGTTTTCGCGAGGTTTTGGGACACTCATTGATTTTTTTGAAGTAATATTAACTTTTGAAAAAAACATTAATTTTTCCGAAATGTGTTTTTGAAGTTATTTAGTTAGTATACTTACAAAAGTTTTTGTACTCGTACTCATATTTGGTCTTGATTTCGTCTATGGTTATAACAAATAAATATTTTTTTGATGAAAATGTAAATTGACACTGAATTAATTCCTACATTTGTATGTTTTCTATATATAGAAACAAAAAAAAACCTAGGTATACAAAAATAGGTGTCAACTATTTTTATTCCGATTTATAATCAAAGCAAATATTATTAGAGTCTTAAAAAAAATGTAAATGAGTGATGTAAGTATGGAACAAACCTGTCACCCATGAAAGAACAAATGCCACAATTTTTGTTTTATTTATTTATTGTGCCACATAGCAAAAACTTTATTTCACCTATCTCCCAAATTTGCACAAAATAAAGCTGGTTTAACCATTGTATTTGTTGCATGAAGTCAATTATTGGCTTGTTGAGTATCACTTTGATTGACTTGTAAAAACTCTATTACCAAAAGAATTGAAACACATAATAAAAAAGTATAGAAATGATTAACAGAATAACAATGTTTTGTATATCATATCATAACATGCATATAAAATCATTACCATTTGAACATTTAACATTTTAACTCGTTAAAAGTAGCAAATTATATGATACGGTTGCTCAACCGTACCTTATTGTTAGCTATCTTTAACGATAAAAAACACTTATAATAAACCTATGCAAATTACATATCATATGATAATTCATATTACTAATTTCTGATTAATAGGGAATTCAACTAATTATAAAATCCGCCACCTAAAAGAGAAAATGGATATGGTGGCGGAGGTGGTCTTACATCAGAATCCACTGATCCGCCACCAAAATAGACAGTATCACCACTGCCACTACCACCAATGTCGTTATTTCCACCATGACCATCCCTATTCCACAACCAAACGGTCGGAGGAGACCTCACCTCTCCTCCGAGGTAGCATTCGTCGTCCTCATGCTTTATGTCTATACTTGACGACGACGTAGAGCACGATGGCACGGTTTGTGGAGTGATTAATCGTTGTTGCTTCTTTTTATCCACTAATCTTTTGGATCTTTGTCCTTTTTCAAGCTTCATACGTTGCAATATGTTTGGATCTTCAGCTACTTTACTAAGCAACGCCATCATTTGTTCTGGTCGTCGTTCGGTTGCTTCAAGCCGTTTATTCATATTCACAAGCTCTTGTTCTAAGAGCTTTTGTTCTTGTTTTAATCTCGCGATTTCGTTCACCATTTCTTCCTCTTCTTCGTCTTCTAATCTAGTATGTTTCAACCTATTATTATTTGTTTGCCTTTTTCTTCCAATGTTCTTTAGCAAATGAATTTGTCCTCTTAGAAACCACTCGTTCGCGAATTCCCATCGATCTGGATCCACTTTTCTAAAACCCTAAGATAAAACACAACTTATAATTAGAACACACATGTACACTAAGAAACTAGCTAGTAACACACATGTACACATATTTATCACTAAAACATATATACACACATAAATTTATCACTTATAATTAGAACACACATGTACACTAAAAAACTAGCTAGTAACAAACACGTACAAATTTTTATCACTAAAACATATATACACACATAAATTTATCAATTAGACACACTTCAATTAATCATAAGCATACATACAAGCTCATATATAACTAATAAGAAACTTTATAGCTAATATATACATCATTTATGAGACAGATTTGTGCTTACATAAGTATTGAGTTGACGAATAAAACTCGAGAAATTATTATGTTTAAAATACGCAGGCAAGAGTCGTTGTGAGAAATCTAACGAATCAACGACGATGAAGCTATTGTTCGATGTCCCCCATCGAATTAGGTTATCTAACGACGAATCGTTGACCATTTGGTATGTTTTCATAACAAATGGCGCGATTATATCGTTAGATTCCATTATCTCATGAGCATAAATTTTCAAATCTGATCAATATTTTCTTGTACTAGAATTAGAAGCAAGAAAAACAAAGGGTTTGTGTCTATGTGAATATGTTTGTGTTTGTGTTTGGTTTCACAATATTGATTTGTTGAATTGGAGAAGCATATCTAGGTGTTATAAGTGGGGGCCAATATAGCTATCTTGACACGTGTCGAGCAGTGATTGGTCGGTGGACAATATAGAAATTAGGTAAGAAAAGACAAAGGTTCTTGCATGTCATTGGATATTTTACAGCGTAGTTGTCTCTTTTATTATTAATTTATCAATTTTTTTTCTTTTTCTTTTTCTTTTTTTTTTTTTTTTTTTAAATAGTTGATTGAAATAAAGTTTTGTTCTAGTGAAGTAAAATGACGATTAGTCACGTGCAAACCGTGAGATCTTAATGAACCTGGTCACGCTTTACAGTCCCATATATCCCTAAATCTTTTATACGTTACAAATTTAAGTTACATAAAAGCATAGTAGAGCCAGAAAATTATGAATGATGAGACAAATTTTAATAGTTTTTAAAAACTAGATTACAACTCATGCAATTAATTAAAAAGATAAATTACAAAAGTAATCGGATGTTTCTAAAAGTTTACCCTTAATTTTTCGCTAAAGGCAGGTGCCCGCCCAGCTCTTCCTATCTCCGCCCATGTATACAAGTACATACTACAACTTAATAAGCATGCGCACATACACAAATACACTCTATAGTCGATATATATGTAACGCCTCTACAACAAGCACAGTGTTTTTGCGCAGACTCGCTACCTTTTGGCAACAGTGTGAGAACTTCCGCCGGATACATGAGCTTCTTTGTAAAGCCTCCATGTTCTAAAAACAATTAAACTACTATACTCCCGAATGAGAATACTTGATTATAAAATTTAAGAGTGTTAAGCATATGATTAATATTCCTCACTGAAACACGTTGTGTCATTGTAAGATGAAACTTTAGTTGTGAACCCGACACATTAGTGGCTATAAATATAAATTTGTGTAATACTTTGCAAATTTTTTCTACATACGTGATAGTACGTTTGTATTATTTATGTTATGAGAGGATAAGAGTGGTGGGTGAAGTTGCACCATATAGGTTTTTTAAGGCGTCGTTACGTCACATCTAACCTATAATACTTCTATAACATAAACACATTCCTTAATAATATTTTAATAACACACCACCACAAATACTGCACTCACTCACAAAAAGAAAAAGAAAAACTACGGATAACACAATGGCAACCCAACCACATTCGTCCCTGTAACAAAAACACACGGTGCAGTTTAGCAATGCTATAGGTGCATACAAAAAACCCTGTGACATGTCATAGGATTACTGCACCGAGCTCTCTAAACATATTTGTTTAGAAGTATGTGATAGAGTTTGACTTGCATTTCAGGCCGATATCTGCTACTATATCCACCTTGATTTTTATTGATTCCTGCCCACCGCAAAAATTATTGTATCTACCTGTTATTTTATACTACAATTTATGTTTGATTAACAATAAGGAAGGATGATTCTTTATTTCCTATATATGGCTATATGTATACATGTGTTTTCATCTTGCTAGATTATGTAGTTTCTACTTTCTAGTCCTATAACTATAAATCGTTACATTTTAATAAAGAAGTTCTAGCTAGCTTGGACGCGCCTCGCTTTTGAAACCATTCTCGTGTTGATTTTGCTTTGATTTGTATGATTTAAAATGCCCATATTATTTATTAGTCCTACTATCCTCGGCTCTTGAAATCATTCTCAAATGAAATGAACAACGACACACCTTGAGAATGAAACCCTAAGAAAGCAAATTCATGTAAGCGATGGTTGATCCAATACGGTTATCGTGAACCGTCCAACACCTGAAAACGACAATTCAAGAGAATTAAAAGCCGATGTGAAAACAAAAACCGATTTTCTCTAAATTTTTTGCATATCGTTATACCGAATGGTCTACATCATTGCAATGTCACTATAACTAACATACGATTGAAAGTCCTTTCAAGTGAAGTGACACACGACAATTAACAATAACTAATATATTGTGCAACTAACATAGTTTTCAGTTAGACTACTCCCGTCAGTTACACTATTTTACCTTTTACATCAGCTTTCTTTTTTCCTCCACTCACTCTCACTTTTCACTCTTTATGATCACCACTCCCACACATTTCATTAAAATACCTACTTTTATACAAACATACCCCAAATATCCCATACATACTCACAAACCAAATAATTAATAATAAAAACATTTAGAGGAACCACTTTGCACGAAATCCTATTTGGTGAGACCTCACCATCGTCCATGTTTTTGGCTTAGGTCACGCAATGCACAAACACCACCCAGTGGGGTCTCACGCGTGAGATGGTCAAAAAAATGCTCCACGCTTTTGCTGGGAGCAGTCTTATATTAAGAGAAATTATATAGTAAAACTATGAAAAGTTGAGTTATTGTGGTTAGAACTTAGAATGTGTACTATATTCTTTGAGGGTTTTATAAATTCCAATGCATAGAAGATGTTAAATATTGTTTGATTTTATGTTTTTGTGTAACTATGTGACCACAAGATGTAGAAATAAGACAAGTAATGGTACAAGGTCGGTTGATACAAATTACAACGTTTTGTAATTGACAAAAGATGGGGACTGCGATGAAAACGAGGGATAATAATAATTGTGATATCTCTAAATAATTATCTTTTCTTTGTCAATTCTTGAAAAAAATATTGATGTTGATGTTGCATATTGATTTAAGCCACCGTATTTAGCCACCATACAGGTTGTTTTCTACAGATAACGGATCATGTTTACGTTTCGCAAGTTTTTTTTTTTTTTTTTTTTTTTGAACGGCATCATATTTGAAATCCAACTCTTGAGTTAAACCATCCAAACAGACAGGTCTTGGGACCCGAACCACTAGGAGAGACCCGCGAAAGAAAACCTCTAGAACTCACGGCTTCACACTGTGGGAAATGGTGTACACTTTTATTAAAATAATCAGATTACAATAATAAAAATTAACAGAATGTAAATAACAGAAAATTAAAAATATACAATAAGGGGTAGAAGCAGAACCACTAGGAGAGACCCGCGAAAGAAAACCTCTAGAACTCACGGCTTCACACTGTGGGAAATGGTGTACACTTTTATTAAAATAATCAGATTACAATAATAAAAATTAACATAATGTAAATAACAGAAAATTAAAAATATACAATAAGGGGTAGAAGCAGAAGACAGACACTATAAACGATAAACAAAGAAAACAGTAAAGGTCGTGGAACGAGGCTCGTGTTAAACATGATTCCCTTAAAACAGATCCGCCGTCTGTTTTCCAGGGTACAACGTCCAAAGCTGTTGTACACCGATATGCAAATCTGTTAAATATAAAACACGATTTGAATTTCTTATATTCGTGTCCGCAGGTCGCGCGGGCTCGCATGAGTTCAAAAGCTTCGAACCCATTTTGGCCCAAAATCCTGAAATCTGCACCCTCTGCGCGCGCGCACATAGGTGTTGGAGTAAAACCAACAAATCAATTTAAAGGTTCATATCAAGATTCCTATATAAACAAGCTTTCATTTCTTGTTTTGGGCGATGTGGGATACTCCCACTTTTCCAATTTTTGTGTTTCAAGTGTCTCACTTTGAGACACGATATCTCATTCATATCAACTCCATTTTTGACACTCTTTAGCTCGTTGCGAATCTCTCGTCAAGGATAACGCAAAGCTACCAAGAAATATAAATATATATAACATACATACATACATATATATATATATATATTAAATACTGTCCCAAAATTGCAAAAAATCATTTTGTAAAACATTTTTTTCAACACGCACTAAGAGGAAAACCTTGAATTTTTATCTCTTTTGAGATTTGAACCATAGATAAAACGTCCCACAAGCTTCAAAAAGAGCTCAAGTGGCCAACTGAGCTAAACCGAAGCATCCCAGAGACCGTCTTCAACCTTCGTTCTTATAGTTTTCGTCGAGATGTGTATATAATGTAAATGTTAACTTTTTAGTAATTTTTTTAAATTATAATAATAATAAGCTGAGTCAATATTTCTAATACCGTCATTTACTTTAGCTGATTCGTTTCTGTAACAATATAAAAAAGACTGACTGACCAAACTCATATTTAACACCTATCTTTTGATTTTTATTAGATTCGAGCCTGTAACACTATTTAGACATGTAACATGAAAAAATATTTTGCAACAAATAACTCGAAATCTCGAATGATAAAGTCAATAGTATAGGACAAAAATTGGAGACATATTTTACAACTTGACCAAAACTTTATGACGGGACCACTGGCAACAAGTGTGTGTGTGATTGCGTGATTGCCAGGATATTTTCATTGACGTGGGCCCACTTTGGTGGTTTTCATTAGATTACTACCAATAGCCACATCCAGTGGCGGAGCCAACGAATCTAGTTAAAGGGGCCAATCGAATACAAATTTTTTGTAAGCAGTAAAATTTTGAAATTGTTCGGGTCAAGTCGAGTCGGGTATTGCTTAAAACAAAATTCACTATGTTAGTTGTTAACGCAATGGGAGATGATTTGCACACTCCCAAATATGATTGGGACACTCAAAATATGAGTGTTTTGATATTTATACCCTTATATTATTTTTAGTTATGTTTATCCTGTAAGGGTATAATTGTCTAAACACTCGTATTTTGAGTGTCTCAATCAATATTGAGAGTGTACAAATCACCTCCCTACGGCAATGCATACCAGCCACAGGCGTGTGTTTGTGATGTGTTGATAAATGAAATCAAATCAAAGCCTGTCAAATTTATAGATGTAATTTTAACAAGTTAATCTGTACATGGTTATTTTATGTTAGTTGTATTAAGAGTAGATTTACTAATTTACTTGTATGTAAGTTTGGTTTTAGACAAATATGGACTTGAAAGAGAAAAAAGTATAAAACATTTTTCAAAGTTGAGGGTACATCTCATTTATGTACGAGGGCACACTTGTAAATTCAGCTTATTTCTAATGTTTTCCTGCTAAATTTGCATACTAAAGTACTGTCACAGCCCCGCATATCTAACCATATGGCTCCACCCCTGGCCACATCACGGGTATGTTAAGCATGGAGAGGTGTGGAGCTTTTTGGAGTGATGAGCGGTTAGCATGAGCCTTTTGATTTTTAGTAATTGTTTGACAAATGAGCGGTTAGCAATGGTCACTTCCTCACATTTTATTAAAACTAGCAGGGTACCCGCGCAATGCGGCGGCGGTTACCCTATAACTAAATTTTGTGGCGAGCAAATGTTTTTCATTTATATGTTTTTTCTAACAACAACTTTACGTATTTTAATTTCCAGTAGGCCACGTATTTTAAATTATTACATTTTTTTACAATAAATATACTGAAATTCATGTCGGAACAACTTTTTTTTTTTTTGAACGGCAACTTTTATTAAGAACTAGCAAGGCGCTAGACAATTACAAGGAAAGAAATTTAGGATGTTGGAGCCAACGATCCCATGCCAACGATCCCATGTCTGAACAACTTTAATTCTTTAACAAGAAACAACGTTTTTCATTCTATAATGCATGATAATTTATTTTCTGGTTATCAATGATTTTTTCGTTCACAAACGACGCGAATCACAAACAGTGAGAATTATTATTAGACTCAGAAAGTGCCTAATTGCTTATTGCGACTTCGGGGATCAGAAAAACTAAATCACCCACATTACTATACATAGGTTCAAAATAAGCAAACACAATATTTACATGTTCAAATATTTTCCTACATGGCAGACGTTGCAATGGGATTTGATACTCCTTTTCTGAATTCTATAAATGTATAACCTATAAAAATTAAGACTCACAACATTTTATGTCAAGTTAATAGAGACAAACAAGATGTCATAACTATCTTACATGTACTTTTTAATTGTTTGCTAGTAAATCTAAATTTTAATAAGTGTAGGTTTCTGGTTCTTTTAAATTTGATAAGCCCAATTTCGTATGGTAGTATAGTAGCCCAAAAAAAAAAAAAAAAAAAAAATTAACCTTAAATAAAAAAAAGTGATATGTAACACTGCCAATGTAGCCCTAAATCATTTCAACCCTAAACTCCATTGTTATCAAATCCGCCCCTTTGACTCCTTCCTCCCAAGATATAAGGTTGGTAACTATTTTTTTGGGAACAAACACAAATCCAGTGGCACTTATATCCATTCAAAACAAACACCCTTCGTTTTTTTACACCACAACCCGATTATTTTCAATCCTTTAATCATCTCCGACCACACTCCGATCACTTTCCGGCCACAATATAATCAGCAACCATCCCCTAGCGCCACCGGTTCACCATCACACCCACCTCTCGTTGACCAACCATATGTCCACCACGTCTGACCGACTTTTTTCTCCTTAAGGCGACTTTTCGGTTTTATTTAACAAAAAAGAGTTTTCCTTTTTTCTCTCAAGATTTCGAATAGGGGAATTTTTGGGTGGAATCGATATCTTTAATAGGTTAGTGCACTTGCTTTTTTATGGTGTTTCATGATGGATATGGTGCTTCATGAGGATAAAGATGGTAAAAAAAGAGAAAGTAATGGTGCTTATCTCATTCGGTGTTTTTTTTTTTACTTTGATCAATGAAGAGTGAAATAGATGTTATATAGGGTTATGCGAACCTTGTGGTTAGTTGTAATCATGTAGGCTGTTGTATATGATGTTAAAAATTTATGTTTATGATGATTGTACTTATAGCTTTATGAGGTTGTATATTTTAGTGAAGAGGTAATTTAAATAGTGTATTAATTGTGTAGGTTGATAGTGTTTTTTTAGTTTTATTTGTGCTTCAAATAGTTGTAAATAATGCTTTGTCACTTGTATTTGCTTAAAATCTAAATTAGGAAATCTTAAAAAATTAATAGGAGAGAGGGTCAAAGATGAATTATAAGTAGTATAGATATAGATATTAACTTTTATACAAACATATACCACTAAATACTCTACACACACTCACAACCCAAATAATAAATAATAAAAACACAAATGGGCCCAACTTTGCACAAATTCATAAGCGATGAGCATGTCACTGATCATTTTTTTACCCTCGTGCGTGAGGTTGGCTAACCCAGTGGGGGTGGCGCGTAGTTGAGTTGGTCACAGAGGCTCACTCCCTCCACTATGTGCAGTCTTAGAGCATTGGGTACCTATTGGTGCCATCAAAGTGTTGTCATCTTAACATTTTTTTTCCCATAACATAATAATATATCACACTACAAAAAACACAACTCCCTCTTATAACACCATAATAGCACTTTTCTTAGTTATAGTTATAGCACTTTTTTTAGTTATGTTACTTTCAGAATTATGTTATGGAAAAAAGTGATAGTTATAATGGAAAAAAGTAACTAAAAAACTAACATTATAAACATAAATAACGATGTAAGAATAATGGCATCAGAGACTTATAATGTAAGCATATATAAAAACAAGGTTTAAATGAAAATTTTATAAAATTAAATAAAAATAAAATACTTTCTTCTTCCTCCCTTTCTTTGTCGCTACAACTTTTAGACAAGAGAAAAAAAAAAAAAAAAAAAAAAAAAAAAAAACCTTTCACAAACCAAACACAAAAAATATAAAAAAAATTGCACAACAAACCAGAAAAATTAAAAAGAAAAAAAATAAAAAAGAAAGAAAGAAAAGAAAAAGGATCGTTTGGGCTGGTGTTGACAACGCCAACCACGAAAACGCCACATCTGGTGTGGGTATCGCGTTTTCCCGTCGTGTTTTGGGGACGGCATTGGGCGAAATCGTCCCGTATCTTATGCTATCAGGGAATTGATTGGTACACTTTCTTTTCTTATTTGCACTATCAAATGTAACTTTGGTGAAAACAGTATATAACAAATGTACAACTGCTTATTGCACAAATTGGTGTGTGCAAATAAAAAATAATAGTGTGCAAATCACTTTGCTTTTCATTTTCTAATGCTCATTCTGTCTCAAATTAACAGTCCACGTTTCCTTTTTAAAACATCCCAATTTATTTGTACATTACGAAAATAGTTTAGAAATTTTGATCAAGTTTAGCATATTACGCTTGCTTGAAATTATTATTACAAACTTTAAAAAGACTTTGATTAATTAGTTAATGATAAAACTATCATTCTAATAAGGGTAAACATTATTGATAGTGGTAAACTACCTAGGTCACCACAGGGGAGCCTCATAGTGAAGACCCATCACCATCACGCTCGGTGGTGGGATTTTCGTTCCTTTTTGTTGGTTTGCACCACATAATGCAAATTAAAAAAACTGGGGTGGTTTGTAAATGTGTTTGGGGTATATTTTAAGAGCACAAGGTATTAGAGGAACCGTTAACACGTTATTGGTATGTTACCTCAGCGTCATATCATACACCTCCCAATAACACACCAATAACTAAAACAGCCTCCCCCATAACACACCACTAACATGCTACTTGGTCTTACAAAATACCCCCTCACTCACAGTACACTAAAAAAATAAAAATAAAAATATAACAATTAACCAATAACGTGAGCCACTGAAACTACTCAAACATGAATGGCATATTCCTAGGTACCATCATTGGCGTGTTATTGGTTTACAAATGAGTATTTGGCGTGTTAAATTCAATGCATACCCTCTGCTCTAACATGGGTATTTTATGTTTTTGGTTTGATGATAGGTTTGGTGGCGACCATAATGAGTAAGGCTACCCACAGTCGTGACCTGGGTCTTCGCCTGCCACATCATCTTTCTCTCTCCGATGACCAGACACGATCAAGTTACCATCGTCTATAACCGAGGTTTTTTTTTTTTGGTTTAAAAGATATAATTTTGGGGGATTGTAGTTGTGTGCAAAATCGGTCAAATATTAGAACGATTGTATTTTTTTTTCCTTTCTCGACCGACTTCCGACCCAACCACCACAGTGGGAACGATCGATGTTGAAATCGGTCAAGTTGGGTGACCGATCGATCTTCTCAGGTCCACTATGGGCAGCCTAAAAGGTGTGAGTTTGGTGGTGTGTGAATAGTGATGTGTTGCTGATATAAAAGTGATTGGATTTAGTGACTATATTGCTTAGCCTAGAAAGTATGAAAAAGAAAATATTTTACGAGTAATAATTATATTTTTTTTAACTGCATGTTTTTTTGTCGGGTACAATTATTACTTTGAGAAAAGTTTGGTAAACATATTTCATCAAAATTTTAAAAGTTATATAACGTATTTTTTAAAAAAACAATTGTGTTTACTTTCCTTTAAAAGACAAGTGTGCATATCTTTCTCATGTACCTTATTTTAGTTAGATTGAGTATCGTTATTGTCAAGGTTACAAAAATTGTAAATTGATAGTCGGGTGGTCAATATTTTTGTAACTGTTAATCAGTTTAGGCGGATTAATCGGTGGTTAATCGGATTGGCAAGTTTTGGCTATTTCTGACGAGTTTTGGATATATCCGACAAGATTTTCTTAAAAAAAAACATCTTATTATAAATATAAACAGTGACTATAAGTGATTAAAAACTAGTTTAGGCGACTTTTGGGTATTTCCGGCAAGATTTGCAAATTCCGACAAGTTTGACCATCGTTGACTGTTGACCGCTATTGACCACGATTGACCAATTTACGCAAATTGAAAAGTTTGATGGCCCAATAGCGCTTGAAAGGCGATTAATCGACCTTGTAGGCCTTTTTTACATCGCTGATTATTGTCTACGACATGGTCGAACTGAGGGGGGTTCCTAGGGGTGCACGAGAATCCCATATATTATTCTCGCATAGTGTAAAATTATGTTAAATATATCGATTTTAAAAAAATGAACATGGTCTTTAATTTTTGAGGTATGATAGTTGTAACATTTTCATAAAAACCTGATGATTGTTGATACCGAGTCGGCCACCTGTACGCATGTTAGAAATGAACCAAGATTAAGGGCCCATTTGGTTTGTAAATAGATATGGAATTAGAATTGGAATTGGTATAGGTTTGAAAGATAGTGGGATAAATGATAAATATAATTAAATATAGTATATTGTTTTTTATTTATTTATCATTAATTTTTAAATTATTAGTTTAATAAAAAAAAATGAAAAAAAACAAGTAAAAAAGGACAATGGCCCACATAAAAAAGTATCAAAATTTGAAACCAGCCAAATGGGCGAGGTTTCAATTTTAGGAGTATGAAACATATACTACGTGTTTAAACAACTTACCAAACAACTTACCCGTATTTCATTCCTATTCCCTAATAACAAATACTCCTAACCAAACGGGCCTTAAAGTACTAGTAGAAATGTAGAATAAAGATATAGGGTTAGTTATATATTCCCTCTAATGTGGCTACTCTTTTCTTTTTTAATTTTTTTAATTTTAATATTTTGAACTATATTATAAAACTACAGAAGTAAAAGTCCAAAATATAAAATATGAAGTTTATAAGTAAAAAATATTAACAAAAAAAAAAATACAGAACAGAAAACGATAAAAATTGTTTTTTCCTATCCATAAGGTATACGTAACGAGTAAAAGTAGTTTAAGGGGAAGTGCCACTAAGAGAGGTACCCTAACAACACTTTAAAATAATGTTTTGAAACTCGGGTTGACCCGGTCGGGTTAACCAGTTGAACCGATTCCGACAAAAAAAGGGTTAAAAAAATCGGGTTTTAAAAAATGGGTTAACATGTTAGACGCGTCGGGTTTTAAGTTACCCGGGTCAACCCGGTTCTCGAAACCTGGCCGAATTTAGTTTTTTTCATTTTTTTAATAGAAAACCGGGTTGACCCGGTTAATAAAATAGTTTTTTTTAATAGAAAACTAGGTTGACCGGCGATCAAATCAATTAAACAAATAACCCGATGACTCGACCGGGTCAATTCAAAATCTGGTTTTTAAAACATTACCCTATAATGAGTTGAGATCCATGTAGAACTCATATTTATCATAGAACCAATGAACCAATCATAGTCATCCATTTTTTTTATCCAAATTAATAAAAAATCATTTTCCACTTTTTTTTAAAAAAAAACAACGTATCTTACAAAAGGTAAATCTTCAAGCTACAAAAAATACACCATCGTGACGAGAATTAATTATCTTTCTATATATATGGATTGTTATATACTTTCGACGAAGTTTTTTTTTTTTTTTTTTTTTTTTTTTTTTAAATTTCGCCCAGAAAAATCACATGTGATTTGTAAAAATCACATGTGATTCGTAAAAATCAAATCACATGTGATTTTTCTGGATGAAATTTAAAAAAATAAAGTTCGTCGAAAGTATATAACAATGCATATCTATAGAAAGATAATTTAATTCTCGTCGTGATGGTATGAATTTTTTGACGTAACGATTAACGGTTTGTGAGATATTTAATTTAAAAAAAAAGGATGAATATATTTTAATAAAAAAAATGAGTGGCTATGATTGGTTGATTTGTTTTATGACAAATATGAGTTTTATATTGAACTTTTCTCACCCTATAATATACTCGGTATTACTATATCAAGAAAATTTATCTTTACTTTTTATATTTTCTTTACTATATATGAATGGGATATGTGTACTTTTTTCGATACCATGAGCACTATGATTTGCATTCCTATATTATACTCTACTCGTATAAAAATACTCAAAAAAAAGGACCGGTAATTAATACGTATGTTATTAAATTTAGTTTAAGATTTTAACCAATAATAAGGAACCACCACCACTATTAAATATTGATTTTTTTATTCTCCAATACTATTTTGGGAAATATAGTTTTACTAAAAAATGCTATCGACGATAATGGTAGGTATTAAAATAATTGAAAAAATTAAACTATATGGTTACCTTGATTTTTTTATTAAAGTTAGAGGTGGCAATTTGTGCCCAAAATAAAAAAAATGGGTTAAATGGGCTAACTTTTAAAAGATTTGGGCACATTTGGACCCCTCCTTTTTTTGAAATGGGCATGTATTGCCCATTTAGAAGTTAAATGGGCATAACGGCCACATGTTTTTCTCGAACATTAGATTGTTTTTAAAGAAAAACTTATATTTAATTTTTTAAATATAAATGAGGTGTTACGTTCGAGAAATTTATATCATCGTTTTGGGTCTTTTTAAAAGCGATTCGTATAACATGAGCCTGTTTGGCCCGTGCCCGTTTAGCCCGTGCCCGTTTAGCCCATAGCCCGTTTGACCCGTAGCCCGTGCCCGCCCGTTTTGCCACCTCTAATTAAAGTTGATCCATTATTTGTTCAAAGGGGAAAGGGTCCACAAGATGATTATATTATAATGAGCACGTCATCGGGTGTTAAAAAATCCGAAAAATCGACGAATCGAGCCGAACCCCTTCAATCCAAAATAAAAAAACTCGAACCCGAACAAACCAAAACCGAAATAACCCGTTTTTCACAGTTCGGTTTCGGTTTTTACTTTTAAATATATGTGGTTAATCGAACCGAACCGTGTATAATATAAAGAGAATTACATATATACCCACTAAATGTCAAATATATTATTGCACTACTTTTATTTTATAATACTCCCTACGTCCCAAATTATAAGTCAATTTTCCTCTTTTTGGTTGACCCAAAATACATGTCTATTTTCTTATTTTAACCAATCAAAAAACACTTTAGTGGAGATAGAAGATACTTGATTGATGAATAGAAAATTGAAAATAGAATTATAATTTGGGACGGAGGGGGTAATATTTTTGTTCCTAATGTAAACATTCCCTAAACATTATGTGTGAAAATTGTTTAAGATGGTCGTAACTTAAAAATGTCGAACAAATAATTATTGTTAATCTATTATGTATGATTATTTGAATACAACTATTGTGACCAAATAACTTAAATATATTGAATGTGATTTTATTTAACTAAAGTACATTTTAGGCTTTAGAACAAATTATTATTCATATACATTAAACTCGATTAAGTTAAACTCAATTAAATGTCTAAAATGGTTAACCATGACCCGAACCGCGGGTAACCGCTCATTCGAGATACTCGCGTGTCTGGTTAACCGCCTAATACGGTTCGGTTTCGGATAGTAAAATGAATTACGCAACTCACAATAGATAGTATGAATCTTACAACTAACCGAACTGACCGCCCCGTGAACATCCTTAGCACGTCATATTTAAATATTATCAAGTCACCATTAAGTAAAATTTATGTTCTTAGATTTTACATGAACATTAGTGAATATGAAACTTTTTAACGGTGTTCATCGGTTTTGGATTATTTGATTTATTCAATTTGGTTAGTTTGATTACTTTTTTTTTGGTAAAACTAAAAACCGAACCTCCCCGAACCGAATTCAAATTTGATTAAACAGAACTGAATACCAAATTGAATTCAGTTCGGTTTTCGGGTTGACCCAAATAACCAGAATTACATAATTTATATATATTTTTAATTTTATAGATTTTTAGAAGAAAAAAAGAAAGACTTCAAGCTTAAAAGATGTTATATTTATACTAGAAAATAGTTTTAATGGTTTTCTTTTTTATATAAATACATAAAAAATATATACTACCTATATTTATGTGTATTCGGTTTTTTGTTCGGTTCGATTTTATTTTGTCAAAACCATATTTAAAACCAAATATTTAGTTCAGCTTTGTTCATTTAACAAATTTGGTAGGATTTTATTCTGTTCGGCTCGGTTTCAGTCTTCGGCTCTTGTAAGTGTTACCCGATTTGTGAACACCCCTAATTGTTTTTTTTATATATTTTGAAGATTTGGGCATTTGGCAAAACCTTTATGGACTACTTTCACCTTACAAACAGTTTTGAGTTGGTTTGGGCTTAGGCCCACTTGAGGTCCAACATACAGTCATATGCGAGTCAGTGAAGATTTGAATTATTTTTTTTGAATGAGAAGATTTGAAGTTGTAGCATATGTTTCTTAACTTGTGATCAACCAAAACATTAATGAAAAATCTATTTTTGCTATTCAACCTAAGAAAACATCTTTCCATCAAATCTATCACTCAAACTCATTATTTAAAAGGTATTTTTATTTTTTAGTCCCCAATTGTTGTGACTTGAGTACACCATATGTGTTTCTTCATTTGTCATGTAAAACCTTTTGTTTGTCTAGTAATTGGCATATATCTCCTTAGAAGGGGACATGGGCAATACAAGTGATGAGGTATGATCTCCTCCGGATACTTTGGAGGAGATAATCACAATTAGTCTTTAATATCTTTAAGACAAAGCTTCTCTACAAGATAGTAGTATATGCCCAAGAAGTATAGCTACGGAGCAGTGCCTCCTCAGGAAGTATAGTGACGGAGCAGTGCCTGCTCAGGAATCATAGTGATGGAACAAGCCCTGCATCGGAGCTAGTACACTGACAGCTGACATACATAGTACGATGATGTACGAATAGCACAGACGCTTGGTCCACAACTAGCATGGAGACAACCTTGACTCCGAAGACCAAGTCTGATACTTATCAGCGCTGTATGTGCTGCACCTAGAAGACAAATTAGCTTCCACAAAGGGTTTTGTCATGGAGCTAGTCACAGGTAGTATAAAAGGAACTGTTCACACACATGAACAAGGACCTTGAACACACACACACACTCCGATACATACTTCTCTCCCCCTTTACCCTACTTTACTCATAACTTATACCAAGTACTTATCCTCACACCGGAGCTTGGTCTCGGACTAAAAACCCGGGACGAGCTAACGGTGTTTTCTCTTATTTCAGCCTACAAGAAGAAGGAGCTGCTGTGGAGTCTCCTGAAGCTTAGGGTTGAAAAGCATCCACGAACTTTTGTTCAAACAACAAGGGACTTGTACAACCTCACTATATTTGGAAGTTGGCAAACAAGAAAAAATGTCAATGGTTTTGTGGGATCATTTTACCTAAAAAGGACTAAAAAAAATAAATAAATAAATAAAAAATAATAAAAAAATAAAGTTGGATTGCATATCTGCATTTAGATTTGCAAAGTTTTAAAATGCACAATGTATTCTAACGAGGATAATAAAACTCGCACTTCTTTGCGGTATGCTTTTGCTCTAATCTAGTTGCGTATTCTATCTAATAAATCAGAATTATTTACATTACATAATTGTAAATAGGTCGTAATTATTACCTGGATTGCTATTACATTTCGGTTTATGCTTAATACCCATTGTTAAAACATGTAATTATATACATGTTTGCATTTTTCAGGTCATTGTGGACTTGTTTTGCTCAGTATCAGTCGATAAAATTTCTTCATGCGTCGTTTAAACATATATAGCTATAGGCTACATTGTATACTTATGATACTTTAGTAAAAAAATTTGCAATATTAGGCCAATTTGGTTCGCAATTTAAAGACATTTTCACCAATATATTTTTTATAAGGAAATCGCTATATATTTGTTAGATATATTATAAATAAAGTTTGTTATATAAGAAAACCATAATAGCTAATAGTACAGGGTAATTTTCGTATCTCGTCACATAGTCAACTGAGCGGGCTGTGGGCTGGCCAACTGAGCGGGCTGTTGTTGGGGAATGAGCTATTGTTAGGGGGCTGTTGGGCTGGAGCTTGTGTCGCAAGATGGGCCTGAGCATAAGCGACTGCTAGTCAAGGTGTAATGGTTTGTGAGGAGTCTGCAAAAAACTATGTCCCATACAAATAACATGTATAGATTGGCCATTTCCAACATATACACAAGAATAAATACTTAAAAGTACAAACAGAAGCAAGTGTAACTATGTTGTCCGCCAAGTGTGATGATGCTACCCTTTCCGTATTCCATGCGGGATGTTGTAATATCATATTTTGAAAAGCTGAGGGAAGCATGGTAGGAGTCGGCAAAATTGTTCAGGGCCGTCTGCAAGTAAACATAGCGAACTATTGATGGTGTTGGGCCATTGAATGAGGTGGAGTCCGGTGCAGATTATGTCATAGAGTTGGAACTTGAAAGTGTTTGGTTGTGTTGGACTGAGCCTGGTTGGATATGCGGTTATTGGGCTCACACCCTCGATTGTTGCCAAATTGTGAATTAGGGATTCGATTACTAGCATAGGTTTGAGAGGGTATTATAGGTCTATTATCAGTTAAGCCATGAACGAATTTTCACCTTCCTCTATACGTGCAAGCACCACGTTGAAAGTTACGACACACCTCAAAACCAGAATTTCCCATAGTAGTAGGTTGGATGGAACCCGAAGTAGTTGTCATTAAAACGGTAGGGGATGATTGTTGGGATTTTAGATCTAGTTAACCAGTAACCTCTACGAGTACGCAGCGGATAATGGATCTAGTTAATATAATTATGTTAACACGTAAATAATAAACATATAATTAATACATTATTAATTAATTAAAAGGGAATAAAGAAGGCTAACCTTGCTTGGCAATTGAATTCTAGTGACGGAACAAGAAACCTTACGAAACCTTAAGTATCTAAATTAGATACCTCGAAGAGTATCACACACAAACCCGATTCACGTATACGTTCGATTAAGACGCTAGTCGAGAACGTATTAAAACCGATCAACAAGTGACCCACTTGAAT
This sequence comes from Chrysanthemum makinoi, assembly GCA_910596185.1. NCBI lineage: Eukaryota > Viridiplantae > Streptophyta > Magnoliopsida > Asterales > Asteraceae > Chrysanthemum > Chrysanthemum makinoi. Next base: position 2,519,801 of record OU343221.1, on the reverse strand, counting down.
TTTACTTGAATATAATATGAACAAGAAAACCCACAAAGAACTCGTCTCTTTCCTGCTCAATATATTACTGTCCGAAAACAGTAAACTACCAAGAAGTTAAAAAACCTTCTTCACCCAATATGGATAAACCATATCCGAGATCTTTCTGCTTTTGTTGTCCAGCAAGACCAAAACCAGAAAACCTATCACTTCCTTGCTGTTGTTGCTGCTGTTGATCAGGAGGAACAAAGACAAGAACTCACCAAACAATTAAAGTCTAAACACTTGAATCAAAAGAGATTGATGCAAGTTTAGGATCCAAACTTAACCAAGAACCCTAATTGATTTGAAAGCAAATCGACAAGGCACAGGAGCTGGGATTAGAATCGTTTAGTGATGTTTGGGATATATTAAAAATCGTCAATTGGTGAGGAGGGTATGATTTTGTTTTATAGTAAAACTAACCGACTCCTTGGTTGAGCCATAAGCTTGTTCGACAAGTCACAACCCAAGCAAAAACCCATTCACTTTCTGCCTTGCCCGATCAGAGAACCCAAGGCCCATGTCATGTTCATTATTCGACCCAATTAGCTATCAAGAACAGCCCATGGATCAATAATTGGATCGGGTCAAGTAATGCATAATATATCGGGTATATAATTCAAGTTATAATATGTTCGACACGTATACTCGTGTTCATCGTGTGTGCCCCCATCGGCTCACACACTTCTAGTCGTTTTGTCGTGTTTATAACTCCCACAAACCAACAGCTCCCACTTGGGAGTTGGAGTGTCGAATGACACACAAAACTAACGACGGAAACGCCTAGCAAACGCTCTCACTCGCTTTTTAACTAAAAGTGTCTGAGAGAATAGTTTAGTAAAAGTTTCTCAGTAGCATGGTCATTCAATGTCTTGCTCTAATCATCCTTTGTTATAGATACCGTTAAACCATGGATTATGGATCTCAAATCATTCCATATAGTTTAACCATTTAGAATCTCGTTATAGATTTTAATTCAGATATACCAAATGTAATCAAGAATTATATTGTATTACCCTTTGGGTCGGCGAACAGTTATCCGATTAAATGGAGAGCGCCATGGTATCTTTCCGCACATATCAAGTGGAGTAACAAATCCTTTATTGATTACAAGTGTTGTGGATCTTTGCTCACATCACTCCGAAATATAGCTTTTATAACTACCTTGTTCAGATAGCGTTTTGCATATACTTACAAAAAGTGATATCCACACATAACAGAACTTGCTTGTATCTCAAGTCTAAGGATGAAGATAACAAACCATTTTCAATATTTTACTTATGACAAGGATCCAAAAGTAAATGTTTGAAAGTTGGGGAATCTAATATGCATCTCTAGTGAATACATATGAGTTTGGTGGGAACAATCCGAATTCTCGTTAGAATTATAACCAACACTCACATTTGCCTTATCATAACAATACTCCCATATTGTTAACCGACAATGGACATATCTAGAATAATAAAATTATTCAAGGATTAAACATGCAAATATAGGATAACAATTATTATATGAATGAATAACAAATACCAAGTATCTTTATTCATCATAAAGTAAAATTTGTCTATCAATCCCAATTATCCAAATACTAAAACAGATATGCATGAAACTCATTTAGTAAGTTGAATCCTAATGTTTCCAACATTATCAACCTTTCTTTAAAAGAAAAACTAAATAGTCATCGAGTAAACTTTCGAATACTTGTTTCAAATTTCACATATAGCGAGTGATTTGAAATATAAGATGAGTGTCTAATCTCATATGCTCATACTATTGCAAGAATTATAGTATGTAGATGTTGTCTTACCTTGCATGAGGTAGTAAAAGTCAACAACATACTGACAGTCATCTTTACAGTTTCTAAAAGTGTAAAGTATTCTCATTCATTAACGTGTAATGCAACAATGCTCTATGTTGAGCACAACTAGTTAGCAGATTTTTCATAAATGATAAAATCCTACTACAACTAGTATAAATAATCCTCTAGCATCATTTGTACTTATACAACACTATGCTTTATAATTCATAAACATTTATAAAAACAATAATCTAAACACTCTCGATTAAATATTGTTGTTGTCAGCTCATTTTGTTCTTGTACAAAAGCAACAACTAGTCTTATACACAATATAATATATATATGACGAATCCTTAGTTTAAAAACACAAGGTTTCCATCCATGTAAATTATTCCAAGTGAAATATATCATTGAAGACTTGCTTGAATAATATATTGCATTTGTGTTAGACTTTATTTTCCGCATTTGTTTATTCCATATAAACATCTATTCCAAGGTTGTTTGTTTTATTCCGTAAATTCCAAGTGAAGTTTCTCTCCAAGCTTAAGGATCATTATCTAGCTTAAATAGAATGATATCATCAACATGTAAATTTTAAGGAAAAACACAATGCTCCCACTCAATGTCAGATGTACTCAAGAGTTATCTTAATTCAACCAGAATCATATTGTAATTAAATTCAAGATCTCAGCTCCTAGATGCATGATACAATCCAAAACTTGGATTGCTCAAATTTTGTATACTACATAAAGATAATGTAGATTCATAACCCTTTTGATTACACACCGTCCTCGCAAAAGATAATCATAAAGAAAGAGTTATAAAATCTTAATTGTCATATTCCACATACATATCACATGTATGACAATTAAATATCTTTATATAATTAATGCGTGTATTATATAAGAGAATTTAATCACAGTCAATAGTTTAAGTATGATTAAAAACTTCTTATAAAATGTCATGCATTAATATGTATACAATTTTGTCCTTGTGAGTCTTTCTTCAAAAGAAACTCATTCCAACCTCATAGGTTAACAGTTAGGCGAAATAACAATCAAGCTCAAAACTCGATTTGCCTTTTAAGGAATGCATCTCGTCATTCATAATTCTAAAATATTTATCAGATTCAAGATGTGATAATATATTTTAGCAATTAGCAGATTTACAATAATCTCCTAACTAATATCCCTCAGCATTGATATAAAATATCACTCAAGTGATGAGGCATCCTTTCGGATTTATGAATGAGAGTAATCATTATACTTCGGTCAACATTTTCATGTTTAACCTTAGTATGACATTAATAAGTGCATTTTAGAAGGTTAAGTATTTTGTTCTCAAAAACTTTGAGATATGTATATACTCCCACTCACTTTTGTAAATAGAGACAATTCTCTAAATACTAAGTATTTAAGAAACAATAAATTGTTCTTTATTGGTAAACCATAAAATACATTTTAAGTTCTTATTACAATATTTGTTAATAAAATGCTTCATAAGTTTTAACAAATTCAGAACTTAAATCAAGACATAATGGAATTCCTTCCAACAACTCAAATTAGGGTTTATAGAAAAACTCTAATTTAGTATCACTCTATAACCAAAAGTTCTAGCAACAGTTTTGTGTTTCGTCAAGCTAGGAGGAACACCAAAACTACAATCTTCAAGCTAGGAAATGTAGAAAAATCAAAAATCCAAAAGGATTTAGGATTCAATTGGTTTGAGTGGTAAAACCTCAAATCCCTAATAAATTAGGGTTTCAAGGTATGGGTTGTCTTGAATACCTTCTAGGTTTGAACTATATTGAGTGTATCAATGACATACGCAATTTCTAACCTTGATATGTTTTTGGAGGTAGAGTAATTAAAGCTATCAGGAACCAAACTATATGAATAAGGTTTGATCCAACACATTAGACATACCATAATGAAGTGGTATCCTATGAGTTATTAGAATTGTGAAACTATATCAGAATTCTATAGATAACTTAATTCTCTTTGAACTAAATATTTGTCAATTGGGTCAAGCCAAATTACATATAAAGTATTTATGAACCAAGTGCATGCTATAATGTATATTCATTGAATAATACAAGAACCTTATGTTCACGTGTTCACAAGAAGACAGAACTGCTCAAGGATTATATGTTCATGTGTTAACAAGAAAACATAACATTTCAATAATACATTATCAGTCTTTGAATAATTCAAAGCCTCATGTTTATGTGTTAACGAGAAGACATAACACATTTACTATATATACTTTATGTTATAAGTAATTGATAAATTCAAGGACTTTATAATTATGTCTTAACATGTAAGCATAATTATACTAACAAAAGTAATCATGAACACAAACTATTGAGTTCTATAGTAATTTCAAGTTAATTTTATACTTCAGAATTATGATCATTATCATATAACCATAATTACGTTGACTAAAATATGTAGTCAAATGTTGAAGTATCTTTACACTATATCATGACATTTGAATTTAGTAGGGCAACAAACATCTAGCGTGTTCAAGTCCTAGTAAAATCATTATTAGAATGTAGTAGGGCATTAAACGTCTAACGTGTTTAAGTCCTAGTAGAATTATTATTTCCATGTAGTAGGGCATTAAACATCTAACGTGTTTAAGTCCTAGTAGAATTATTAGTTTCCTTACCTTGCAGTCAAGAGATACCAATAATATTGTTGTTCCGTGCACACACTTTGAGATTTCTCCCACTTGTGTAAGGTACAACATCATATTATGAAAACAAACAACACGTGATTGATTGTTCAAACGATATGATAATGTCATAGATATACCATAAGTAGTTTAGAACCATAACCTTGTAATAAAATTGTGGATTATTATTCTATAGATAATGATTCAGAAGCGACAACGGGAAGACAACGTGTTATCTTATAAAATAAAATGCAATTTTCCTTTAAGCAATGGTTGTTCATATTAGGAAAGTAATGGATTATTTCAAAGCTAGTTTGAAATGATATGGGTGACTATCAAGGAATAAATCCGTAGCTCCCCTTTGAAATTGACAACATTACATGAATGATATTTAGGTCATAAAATGCAACCTCCCACTGAATTTGTCAACATTGTAAGTGTTATATTTCGATAGAAAGCATATAGCGCTTTATATACTTTCCTATTCTCTTCAATTGCCTACGAGTAACATGTACTTAGGTATTGAGCAGAGTATATGAAGTTCTACTTATGTAGACAATGGACTAGCCATTCTTTTATTCAATTAACTTGAATCTTTAGCATGCAATTCCTCCTTTATAGTCTACATAGCCCCAAGGGTAATTAGCACTTCAGGAATAATAAGAGTTCAAGAGATTACCTAGCACATATGCTAGTAATTCCTTTACTCTTTGAGGTTTAAACTCATACATCGTGACAAGTGCAGGATGTTATTTATTTTGGTAGCTCTAAACACAATGTTTCCGGTTACACAAAATATTCTATCTTTCAATTAACTCTAGACCACGAAAAGGGTAATGAAAGATCATATAAGAGTTTATCAATTTTGGAATCCTATCTTAGTTAGTCAACTAAGGAGAAAAGATAGGTATAAGTCTCACTCTTCTTACTAGGAAAAGAGACTAAGTTTGTCTTTCGAAGAAAAACAAATTTTGTTTCACAATTAAGTTGCAATAACACAATTAATCAGAACATAAAAAGTTCAAATCTAGTATTTTCGATAATTACATTCTTAAAAGAATTAACTAACCAATTAATTACTAATTAAGACTAAGATCCATCTTGCAACCCTACTTAATTACCATAGGTTCCGACTAGTGTGTAAAAAATAGGACAAGAGGTAGCGCGGCGTTAATTACAAATGCAACTCTTAGATTTATGAGACTGTTTAAGGCATTAGTATCAAGTAATAATGTCAAAAGCATGTTTAGTTCTCAGCTTATGCCTCGGGTCAGAGCGACCAGTTAACTTCGATATAAGTCGACCAAGTATGAGCGTGTAAAAATAACCGAGAGTCGACCGGTGAGAAATAATTACCATGGGTTGGAAAGGCCCTTAGGTCGACCGAGAGAAGCCAATCAAGTGCGCGTGTCCATAGTTGGGTGGCATAGACTTAATATTAACAAATAGGTATGCACATATAAATGTGGTAAAAGTCGTGTACAAAGAAGCAAGCAAAACAACTTTGTAACACTAATTTTAAAAACTTTGGTAATGACCTTTGTAGTGACCATCATGGTTCACGGTAGCTCCAATCGAACGCACACGAGGAAAGAGGACCGGTAAGCGCCGAAGCATAACCTTAGACATCCTTTCAGTGAGACTGTGCTCACTTCTTTAAACCCCTTTTGAGTTTGTTCTAGTGGGTGAGCCGTACATCCCAAGTGTCCATAGCGTCTAGTTTTTAAATTCTTGAAAGCGTGTTTCATATATTAGGTCACTTTATTTTACAAAAACAATTTTCCACGAATCAAATAGCCGGTCACAATGAGCATGGTATTTTGGCGTGTAAATAAAGACCAATATTAATGTTATGGTTACGATATGTATTATTCAATATTGCATACAATTAGGTGTCAAAGCAAGTAATAATGCACATATAGGAATCACAAACATATAAGCATAAACATTAATATAAAACACATATTGTTCCGAGTTCTCTTGCGAGTCTTCCCCAACGGAGAACCATAAGACCGTCACTAGGATACAATACCTAGATCGCCCCATACATCACTTAGAAAAGCAATTGAGTGGGTCTTGTGGCCGGAAAACACATAAAAGCATAGGCAATCCCAATTAACAAGTAATTACGCAATATATGTATTTAAATCAATATGTAATTCTAATTATCACAATAATTCTAATTAACAATTAATAAATACAAATTAACTTTTAATTCTAATTAGCAAGTAATTTTAATTTAACATGTAATTCTTAATTAACAAGGTAATTATAATTCACATGTAAATTAAATTCTAATTAACAAATTAATTCTAATTATCAATATAATTTTAATTTGTATGTGACTAGTTATTATTTATTAAAAATTGACAAGTATTGCATGTAGTTGTCAAAATTAAAATAAAACAAAATAACTAAACTAGGTTTCATGCAGCCCTTTTAAAACATGTTTATTAATATCAGAAGCGTGTAACCCATAATCGCATAAAAGCAATTATTCGTGATGCCCTTTGTTGGGATTTTAGATCTAGTTAACCAGGTAACCTCACAGTACATGGCGGATAATGGATCTAGTTAATACAATTATGTTAACACGTAAATAATAAACATATAATTAATACATTATTAATTAATTAAAAAGGGAATAAAGAAGGAACCTAACCTTGCTTGCAATTGAACTCTAGTGACGGAACAAGAAACCTTAAGTATCTAAATTAGATACCTAAAGAGTATCACACACAAACCGATTCGTATCGTTCGATTAAGGCGCTAGTCGAGAAGCGTATTAAAACCGATCAACAAGTGACCCACTTGAATTTTACTCGAATATAATATGAACAAGAAAACCCACAAGAACTGCGTCTCTTTCTGCTCAATATATTCTTGTCGAAAGCAGATGTAAACTACCAAGAAGTTAAAAACCTTCTTCACCCAATATGGATAAACCATATCCGAGATCTTTTCTGCTTTTGTTGTCGGCAAGACCAAAACCGAGAAAACCTATCACTTCCTTCTTTGTTCTTTACAGCATTGATCGGGAGGAACAAAGACAAGAACTCACCAAACAATTAAAGTCTAAACACTTGAATCAAAAGAGATTGATGCAAGTTTAGGATCCAAACTTAACCAAGAACCTAATTGATTTGAAAGCAAATCGACAAGGCTGATCGAGCTGGGATTAGAATCGTTTAGTGATGTTTGGGATATATTAAAAATCGTCAATTGGTGAGGAGGGTATGGTTTTGTTTTATAGTAAAACTAACCGACTCCTTGGTTGAGCCATAGGCTTGTTCGACAAGTCACAACCCAAGCAAAAACCCATTCACTTCTACGCGCCCGATCGGAGAACCCAAGGCCCATGGCATGTTCATTATTCGACCCAATTAGCTATCAAGAACAGCCCATGGATCAATAATTGGATCGGGTCAAGTAATGCATAATATATCGGGTATATAATTCAAGTTATAATATGTTCGACACGTATACTCGTGTTCATCGTGTGTGCCCCCATCGGCTCACACACTTCTAGTCGTTTTGTCATGTTTATAACTACCACATACCAACAATGATGAGGAGTGATTAAAAGAGGATGGTGGGTTATTATTCACATCACTCTCCTCAAGAAGGACCATAGACCTTACCTCGTCAAAAGTGAGAAGAAAGTTTTTTCCTATGTCGCATGATGCGGGTTATCTCGGGAAACCGAGCACGAAGTCCATCAATATCATATCTAACGAGACTCGAATTACTTACCGTGGAACCATCAACGAAACTTGAATCATTTTGTTGAGGGCTGAAAGCGTTATTGATTAACTTTTAGGAGGGCCAAACTACTAAAACAAAAGCTTAGCACTAATTTACTAAACAAAATACATTGAGGATCATTTTTTCTGGAGGGGCCATGGCCCTTCCTAACCCTCAAGAGGTCCGTCCATGTGTGGAACCAAGGTTGGATAACCGATCGGCTTTGCTCTTGATTGCTTGAAAGTATTCGGTGACGGAAAGGTTGCCAATGTTCAAATTACGAATCTCGTTGTCAAGTTGAATGATCCTAACATCCTTATTATCATTGAAGATGTCTTGTAAAGTTGTAGCGTTCCAAACTTCATGTGCGGACATAGTATCATGATTAGCTATGTCAACAAGCTTAGGTGAGTTCGTGGAATGCATCCACATAACCACAAGTGAGTCATTGCTATCATGAGTGGGATCAATGGAATATGAACTTGTGGTTGATGTAGGTGGGGCGTTCAAATTGTGTTGCACACCTTACATGTTACAAAAACGCTTAAACAACGCGCTCCATGAGTTGTAGTTTAATTTTTCAAGATCGAGAGGGGTAGGGATGCAAGCCTTTATGCTGGCAATGGAGTAGGCTTTATCGATAGGTTGCTTTTGTGGAGTAGATGTGTAACCCGTCATGATGCTATGACAAGGTAAATTGTGGCAGCAGCAAGCTTAGCTAAAAAGAAAAAGAAAATGGCTGAGTTAAGCAGCAAGCAATTGCAGTGAATGGTAAAAAAGTAAACGACAATTTAAGGAGAGAGGTGGAGATCGAATGAAGTTTTAGGATTTATGGGGAGGGATATTTTAGGCATTGATGTCATATTAGATAATATGCAATATGTATAAGATATAATATATGATGACTTGATAAATAATTAAATATGCTAACTGATTGGGCTAATCCCAATACAATTATACTTAGGTTAAGTCTAAATATAATCGGCTAGTAGTTGCAAGCCATGTTTAGATTTACCAAAAGGAACCTGGTAAGTTTTAGTCCCGAGTCCGCCTATACAATGACTATCCTACAACTGGTAAAAGTCTTACAAGCATCAACATTGGATGTAATTTGAGTATTTGACCATCAAAATATATGAACATAATGGGATTGGCATTTTTATATCACGGATGTCTAAACAATACATTTGCCTACCCAATTTTAGTTGTTACAAAAACATACATGGATTAATGGATATAGTAATTTACACAAAATTGATGCATAACCCATTTTGCTTTTCACTTAAAACGTGGCATAAGATAAACATTTACGCATATTTTCTACTAGACGAGTACCCGCGCCTAGCGGCAGCGGTTTCTAGCGTCAGATAATTAATGATTTGAAATATTGTGGTGAGTGTTTTGTGTAGCGTTTAAAATAGAACGTGAACCGATGAAATGCAATTGCAAACGGTTGTATTATACGATAACTAAAGTCTAGACAAAATTCTTAATATCTATCAAACAACATATAAAAACATTTAATGAAAATGAAAGTAAACATTACATCAGTTATGAGATAAAACTAACAACGCACGTTACTTGTCGCGTAAAACTAACAAGGATGGGATTAATGGTGCCGTTGTTAAGAAGAATGCAAGTACCAAAATTAGCATGAATGTGATTAGCCCAAAATAAAAAATAAAAATTGGCTAATTTTGGCTATTTTATAAAAGATTTGGGCACATTTAGCCCCATTTTTCTTTTTGAAATGGGAGTATTTAGCATATTGAAAAGTTAAATGTGCACTAACGGGCACATATTTTCTCTTAATTGTAAAACATTATAATCGTTTTGAAAAAAAACTTATATATATAATATATTTATATAGCGACAAATCGTTTTGTGTTAAAAATGTTTATGGGTTCTAAGCGAAAAATAATAAAAGTTTGAAGATTTGGGGATTAAACATAATGTTTTGAAACCGGTACGACCCGGGTGGTTCAACCGGTTGAACCGTTCCCATCGAAAAACGGGTCAATTTAAACCGAGTCAACCCGTCGGTTTGGTCAAAATGGGTCAAATTAAGCAGGGTCAACCCACGGTTTTAAGGCGTCCGGGGTCAACCGGTTTTCAATATGTATTAATAGTTTCAAATTTTCACTTTTTACTTTTTGGTTCTTCCTTTATATATAGTGTAACAGGGGTACCCCAGCGTTGCGTGGCGGGTACCACCTGTGATGCCGGAGAAATAGATCTCGATGAGACTGATTCATTTGTTTGTATGTCGGTTTCAATGGGTCATCTCTAGTTCATTTTGGATGGTTTTGTTATTGGTTAGCTTGGAGGCTGGTGGCGACACCGGTTTCCGGTTGAACCCGTTGGTCCGATCCGATTTTTAAAACTATGTGTACCATCAACTTGTTAGCTTGTATGAAGCTTTGTGTGTTTTATTAATTTGTATAATGTCTATAACAACATGTACTTTTCATTTTAGGGTGTTTTAAAAATAGTATTAATTAGTATGTTTAATTATGTTATATTTAGAATTATGTTGTAGCTTGTTTAAATTGTACATTGTGAAAATTTTATTGTACTTTTCAATAAGATAGTTTTAGTGATAAAAAAAGTATATGGGTTATAAACGAAAAATAGTAAAAGTTTGAGAAATTGAGGATTAACATAATATTTTGAAACCGGTTCGAGCGGGAGATTCAATCTGGTTGAACGTTCGGTTAAAAAGCGAATCAATATAAACGGGTCAACCCGATGGATTAGGTCGAAAAGCGGGTCAAATTAAGCGGGTCAACCCGCGGGTTTGAAGCGTCTGGAGTCAACCGGTTTTCGATGTGTATTAATAGTTTCCTTTTGAAACATATGTAGGTATTAATAGTTGAAATTACTTTCTTTTTAATTATTTCAACATTTCCTTTTTAATTTTTTCCACATTTCACTTTCTTGACTTTTCACTTTTCAATTTGACCATTTTTCTATTATAGATAGTATAGATAAGAGTAAATTGCAAAACCCGTACTTGTGGTTTGTTCAAATTGCATATTCAGTCCTTATCTTATTAAAAATGCAGGCGCAGTCCTTATAAGAAACCTTTTACAGTCTCTGGCTCAAAGTCATGAAATGACTAAAATACCTACAGTGACGGGGTTGGAAATGAACGGCATTTTACTCAGGACTATATTCACATCAAAAGTTTGCCACATGAACTGCATCTGCATTTTTCAAAAAGGTGCAAACTCAATCTGCAATTTGGACAAACCACAAGAACGGTGTATGAAATTTACTCTCTCTACGATTATCCGGTGTAACACCAAGAACCTTTTCCGAACCGAGTAAAAACAAATACTACTCCGTACTAAATATGGAAATAATTCTTTTTACAATGGCCGAAACTCAAGGCCACAAACAATGAGACCAGACATAGGTCCTTCAAGACTTGTAAACTTCATACTAATTGAAAGAGAGTCATTCGCAGGTTCATGAGTCGAGTTAAAGTTCCAAAGTTGAATCTCCATCCATCCATCTTCCCTTTGTTTTGGTACCCGAGTAATATCATTTATATTTAATTCGCTCGGGGTAATAAAATAGAAAAATTCAGCCTCGTTGTTTTCTTGGTGGAGTATATCTCGTACTTTCACCGGACAATGCAACCCTTGGCATTTCTCTGAAATCTTGAACACTAGGTAACACCTGTAGTCTGTATCGGGGGATAACATTTGACTTTCAATCGTGCAATTGATACAAAATACTTTTTGTGGTAATAACTCAATCACCTTCTGAAATCTGCATTAACGGTATATTGATTACAAAACAATGTAAAACTTGAAGACACAAAAAACCAAATCTAAGATAATGAAACTTTTGTCAACCATCTCTTCATGAATCATCATTATTTTATCAGACCAAAAAGAAGGTTAAGATCTAAAATTTATTGAATCTAGTTTTATAATGAGTAATCTTTTAAATATTTGAGTAACCATAAATGAGCTCATAGTGAATGTACAGTTGGGAAAAGTTTGTTAAAATGCAAACCTGGACCGAGGTGATGGTTTTGAAGTAAAAAGATCCACATCAGAGAAATTGTGTAAAGCTGTCTGGGCCGAAAGCATAAGAAGTTTCTTTCCATTTACTTCGCCAAACCAGAACAGTTGGTCACGGTTACCGTATTTCTTAAATATTTCTTCATACTTAGTTGGTAATTGTTGCACCTGATCCTCATTGATGTTTGATTTCAAGACTTGTTGGACTTCCTCAAACTTTCCAATTTCTTCATGTTTCACCTGTATAAGAATCATGGTTTATGCATGTAACTTAGAACACGATTTTTATTTCTCTCCATATATCCATCCCTTTATACAATATATTACAAAAAGAATATAAAATAGGAACCAAGGAGTATTTTCAAACTTACATTTTTAATGGCTCGAAATTCAATGCCTTCGACATAAATTGTACCATCTCCACAATAGTACGATGACAAACTCTCAAGGAGAAACTCATGAACAACATCTTCTTTCTCATTCAAAAATCGATACAACTCAATAATCATCCATTCATTGTCTCTCCATGTTGCAAAATATGCATGTAGACTTTCACGCCCATTTTTATACTTCAGGTTAACATACAGAGGTTTACTTGACAATTTTCTTGAGTCATGAAACTTGAAGACTAAATAGACCCCATAAACAACATTTGGAGATAAAAATTGAGCCTTTGTCTTGATTTCAATAATCAAGTTAGAAGTATCTAACATCTCCACTACTGTATGGAACCTGCACGTATTATCAATAAATATCCATATCTTCAACAGTCATAGCTTTTACTCCCCCAAATATACACTTCTACTTTGAGATTTGATAATTATTTTTGACAAAATCTATACGACTTATAAAGCAAAAACTATTTTGCTTAAAACTTGCAAAATGAGAAAAGTGGATTTACTAAAATACCCTTACTCATAAAAGGCAACACATTCCGTATTAATTACAATTTAATTCATAAACTTTTTCTGATCTCCTTTACTCCACCACTTTTCCCCTTCTTTTACATCACCATGAAGGGAAAACGTACAATAAAATCAGAAAAAAAAGTACAACAAACTATTTGTTGTTACTGCTTTGCGCGAGTAATAAAACTATTAACTATAAACACTTATAGATCATACATGGCTTAAAATATAGTGAATGTAACAAATTTACGTGGACCCGAACTAGAGTTAACACATTAGAATACATACAATATTTCGAAAAATGATTTAGAAAATGATGGTTAATATCTTTTCAAAATTATCTTAAGCTACAGAGACTACAATTAAAACGTGTAATAACTATCATTCAAGTAAATGAGCCACAAAAGTGATTCACACACACATAATAAACACACCTAAGCTAACTCACCCACAAAGCAAACCAAAACCACCGAAAATCTACTTTATTGTCGTCATAATAGGCTATTTAAAAAATATTAGAAAAATGTGCGCACGCATACACAAACGAGACCTTTAAACCACACCTATACAGATACACAAAAGAAACAAATAAACCCATAAAGATACACAAAATATATAAATAAATATGCACAAGCAAATTGGCACAACTAGATTTTGTCGAAAACTATACTCAATCATCGCTATCGCTATGCTCGGGTAATCTTCTAGTTAATAAGAATAGATATGCTTTTTTGGGAGAATAATTATAACTCATAATTTAAATTTATTGTATTTTTAACATATAAATGACTAGAAACTGTCAATGTTTTTTATTCATAAGAATATTCTTTTAAGATTTGTTTTTATTCAAGGAGCCTGTGTCCCGACAGTTTTGTGCATTAAAACGTTCGACCGAAGACTAGTATTCTAGTCTGGTAGTCATTTTCTCTATTAGTTGCGATGTAGACATGCCTTTAACATTTCTTTGGCTTCTTTCAAAATTAATTTCTTTTTATGATTTGATATATGGATAAGTTACCCGACAAATCTTGATTTAAATCTTCATCTTTTTTAATATTGCACCTAACCTGACTATGTGCGTTTGCTTTTCTCCGGCCAAAACGCAAGAGTTGGCGTTGTCAACACTAGGGGTGAGCAAGAAAAACAAAAACCGAAAAAAACGCCACAAAAAAAAGGTGATCTACTTCAAACAGATGGCCCGGTATTGAGTTTTTATAAAACAAGAATTTTTGCTTCGGTTTCTGTTTTACAAAACCGAAAAACCGAACTGCCCCTACTAATATTAATTAAACTTTTAGAAAATATACATTTAAGTTTTTCTTGAAATACTTAAAAAAGTGTCAAAAATAAGAGATACACATATTATATTCGTAAAACATATTTCTGTAACTAAAATTATAATAAAAAATCATAAGGTCTATTTTTCTTTATCGCATATCAATTTTCCCACCAAAATAGTGTTTCTCTCATTGTTATATGTAACATTAATTTTGTTTTTCGATGCAAAAATGAACTTAAATACATTTAATTTTGTTATCGGCTAATAATTGTGAAATCAAATTTTTACCATTATAAAAGCTTGACCATGAATGAAAAAACAAAATCCCAAAACCGAACTAAAAAAAAACTAAAGAACCAAACCAACATACGGTTCAGGGTTTGGTTTTGAAATTTTTCAGTAGCAAACTTTCGGTTGGGGTTTGGTTTTAACTAAAAACCGCCCCAAACTGCCAGATGTTCATCTCAACAAAACATCAAGGGTGTCTGCTTCATTCTGTACGGAGTGGCTTTATAAAATCGACTAGCAAGATGCTACCAAATTTAAAATTCATGGTCGTGAAAACAGAGGACCCAAAACAGGGGCATACCACAGCCTCAAATTAAAAAAACAAGCTACTGACTCCAAAGAGCAGGAATTATCAAACATATCATCGATACACCAAACATGGGCTATATTAGGTAACATAAAAATACCGAATTTGTCAATGCATGTGGTGTCCAATTTCTAAAGAAAAGATTTAGGCATTCTTGGTAAATGGTTATAGGGGGTAAGGAATAGGAAAGATAATGAATAATGGTGCTTGGTAGAGTATAATGCAATGGACCATTACCCAATAGTAGTTAATGAGCCATTGCACAATAAATTAGGAGAAATGGTTTTATTTGACTTTGACTTTCCCCACTATAATCATTATCTTTCTCTTTACCTTTTCCAAATTTGAACCAAGCACACCCTTATATTTTGTTCTTTTTTCCCCAAAAACTAAAACTTGTTAATATAAAAAAGTAAAACCTAAAATGTATGAACAAATTGTTATGCTACCGTATACAGCTTGTATATGTATTTAACAATAAAGAAGATAGATATATTATATAAGGAAAATGGTCTAAAAAGGCATTCAACTTGTCACTTTTTTCTTTTGTAGGCATCAAACTTTTAATTTTCCTATTGTAGCATCCAACTTTCTTAATTTCCTATTGTAGGCCTGTAGCGCAAAAAAGTGAGGTGACAATAAAAAAATTAAGGATGTTGGATGGCTACAAATATAAAGATTAAGGAAGTTGGATGCATACAATAGGATGATTAAGAAAGTTGGATGCTACAATAAGAAAATTAAGAAAGTTGGATCTTCTGATAGGAAAATTAAAAGTTTGATGCCTACATAAGGAAAAAATGGCAAGTTAGATGTCTTTTTAGACCATTTTCCCTATTATATACCACGGTAGAGAGAAAGAAAAAAGAACCTTGATTCAGGAAGAGATCGACACTTGAGTGGACAATTGTTTTTATATGAAAATGTTGTTGCTGGTACCATTTCATTTCTTTCTTGTTTACCATCGAATGATAGAAGCTGTTATATGACATAAATCAATTCAGTCTCGATTTAATGCCTGTATGATTTTCAACTGTCCCTCAAAAAGTAAAAGATGCATAAACACAAAATAATTGAGATACATAAATGGATTGATTACCACTTTGTCATGTTTAAGGAGGATTCCTTCAGAAAATATGTTGTAAAGTTCCTTTTTCGTTTTGGTAAAATAGAATTGAGGCCGATTTGACATCTTGATTATTTCTTTATAGTCTGTAGGCAATTTGGGCTCCCATTTCTCATGGTCCTCCTGTATATACATTAATCAATTAATAAACTCATGTTTCATACAGTTAAAGGTCATAGTTTAGATATAAATGAATCAAAGAAACTTACCTGGAAATCCAATGCTTTCTTAAGCTGTATGACCACTTCTTCAGCTGTTGGGCGTCTTTCTCTCATGTGATGTATGCATTGATAGGCAATCCTTGCAAATGTAGTAAATGATTGTGGCTCAATCTGTTCCTTTATACCCTCAAACACTAACTCATCAAGTTTTTCTAACTGATAGTGTCGTTTAGCCAAAAAGGGTAAATAAAGATATGCGTCATCTAGTTTTACGGATGATAGTTCCCACACAATATGTCAAATAAGACAGCACCCAATGAGAATATATCAGACTCTTTGGTTAAGAAGCCTGTTGTCGAGTATAGTGGGTCACGATAGCCAATTGTGCCTGTAACATTGTCGATGACATAGTCTACATCCTGATTTGTTGGGCATACTAAGGAAAGCCCAAAATCACTAATTTTTGCTTTCCAATCATCAACAAGTAGAATGTTGCTGCTGCTGATGTCCCGATGTATCACCATTTCTCGACTTGAAACAGTTCCATGAAGAAACTCCAACCCGATTGCAATATCGATGCATATTTTAAGTCGCATCACCCATGTAAGACAATCATCACTCAAACACTTATCAAGACTTCCTCTGGATGCAAACTCGTATACAATAATTTTCTCATCCTCTTCATCACAGTAGCCTACAAAACCAATGACATTTTCATGTTTACACTCCATAAGGATTTCTAGCTCTGTCATAAATTCAGCTTCTCCTTCAGCAGACTTCCTTTCCAACCGCTTTGCAGCGATGATGTTAGGTCCATGAGCTTGAGTAACTCCTTTGTATACGTTCCAAAATCCTCCATGTCCAATGATACTCTCTTGACTGAAGGCTTGCGTGGCCAACATTATTTTTTGAAGTGACAGTTTGAGGTCCTTGTGATTTTCCTGTGAATCATGGACAGTCAGTTAATTTGATAAGTCAAAAACAAACTGAAACTACCAATGTGACGGAAACATAATAAGGTTCTTATTCGGCATATACCACATTGACCATCTGTGTAATATACTAAAAAATGTATCTTTAAATCATTATCTTACCTGAAAGTTTAACGCTTTTTGTAGTTTGTCGATGACAACTTCAATTGTTGGACGTTGCGCTTGAGTTTCCGCCACACACTGAAATGCAATTTTTGAAAATACGTCCAAAGACTCTTTATTGGGTCCTTTCCTTAGAGCAAAGACATGTTCATCTGTTTCTTCCTTGATCTTGTGATCAACAATTTCCATTAGTGTTCCCTTCTCAAAATGATCTCTTGCAATGGGTGCAAATCCCTTTCTCCCCCTTCTCATTGGTGTCAGTGAAAATACGATCATGGGCCAATCTCCCGGTCAAGATCTCAAGTAAAACTATTCCAAAAGAGTAAATGTCTGATTTTTTATTTAATTTTCCAGACTTCTCATATTCTGGATCCAAATACATATTTGTACCTATATAGTCTCATGCAATGAGCATATGTTTAGTGACCTTTAACCAGTATTTGAGATTCTTTTTTTTTTTTTTTTTTTTTGAACTTAAGTATTTGAGATTCAACCCATAACATATTTCACCAATAATATTTTTCAACCAGTTAGCTAGACGTTTGTAGTGTTAAAAGGGAAGTGATGCCGGCAGGCGAATGCCCCAATGGTTTATAAGTTTTTAACCGGTTTCATTAAGCTCGACATAACATTGACATGGTAACATGGTCGTGTGAATCATGTAAGCATTCTTAGTGAATATGATAATGTTCCATTTCATTATTATACTTATGTTCACTGCCATATATGACTTGCAATAGTAAGACCGATCTTTTTTGGTCAGTTATTGTGTTAATATAGCATTGTAATTTAAAAGAGACATAGATGCTACTTCATATATTGATTAGGTGACACAAACGTCTCAGTATATACGACTTCTTCACGGCTACCCACTTTAAAGTTGGAATAATACAACAATTCGTATTTGTCATGGCAATTTCCTTTGCTTTTGTTTTTGCCTTTGCTCTTGTTGCCATCTTTGTCTTTATTATACTTTTTCTTCTTGAGATCTACTTGACAAATACGACCTCCTCCATAGCACTTGTACCTGTAATCCCACATGAGCCAGTTTCCATTGTTCATCAAGTGCACTGGAGACAAACAGCGAATATCATCGTTGGGCATGAGCTGATAGGTTTCCACCTTATTCCAGACATCTCCATCTGCATTAAACTTCCACAGATCGATACAGATGCTCTTCAACAAACCATTTCGTCCAATAATGTAGTACTTGACACATAAATGAGGAATGGAACCTTTGTGAAGAGTAATGACGGTGGAGGATAGTTCATTTATATTATCATACTCAGGGAGAGTTTCTATCTTATGGAACCTCTCAGCTGTTGTGTCAAACCTAACCAAGCCTTGAGCTATTTTGTGACACAGAAAATAGATATTTTCGCTCAAGCAAAAACCTGGTCTCCAGCACCAACCTATTTCTTTTTCGGGGGCCTTCTTGTTTAACTTTCTCCATGAGTCAGATTTCAAAGAGTATATTCATCATATTATTAAGTACTACGTAATATGCAACATGCTGTTCGAAAATAATAATAATAATGGAGCACAAATAATTAACATAAAAGTGTATAAGAGACACAATTAATTTACATTACCTGAAGTTGGGTTCGAATTATTATCTTTGATTGTTAAAGCCGCCATTGAAATTTAATTTTGAGGAAAAGGGAAGTCGAAATAGACTCAGGATGTGTGATAGGTTTTATAAGATTGATTATGGGTTTATTTTATACTAATGATCCACTAAAATATGGTAATTATCTTTTGGATCCTTTGTATTGTGATAAAAACTTAATAACTAAGTTAAATCATATTCCATGCAAAAATATGGGATGTTTAAAAAGTTATAGTAATAATACTTAAAGCAGTTTGCACACAAAGACACAGTTGTAATTTTCAACGTTTGAATGAATCCAAAAATTTGACAAGGATTATTTGCGGAAAAGCAATACTATTTGAATGACAATTGTGGTGATCTTCTCTCTAACTTAAACACAAACCCATGTTATGTTTAAGTAAAACTTTCCTTATTCGCTGAATGTTTAACGATCAAGTTTGATTCATTAGCTCGCTTTCACATTAATTGTAAGAGATGCATTTACTTCTTGACAAACATGTGAGGCATGTCAGGTTCATCAGCCCATTTCTGTCAACAACTTCTTTTGACATTTCATGGTTATAACCAGTTGATGATTTTATAAAGACATGATCTTTCGTTTAAATGTCTGATGAACCTTCAACGAGCTTATTAGCTCCTAGTACATGTTTTCTTTTTGTTTAGGAATTTGTTCACTAATGCACTGACTGACTCTATTTGAGCTATCTAACCAAGACTTATTTATGAACTTTTCTTATTCAAGTTGTTTTATAGGTGCTTCAATCTCTTTGAGAATCTCAATGTTTTGGTGCTGAAGTTTTGGCTGTTTAAATTCTAACCGTTCTTCCCTACATGTATTCAGTTCCTGAATAATATTCCTATATTTTAACATTAGGTTTTGTCTTTGTTCCTCCACATATTTAAGGGCAAGACATAAATAATCAAGAAAAGAGTTCTATCATCATTATCTTCTAGTTCAAGAAGCGTGTGTACCTTTTTTATGATGATTGTAACCCATTCACTATTTCTAGCTACTTCTTTTCTCACAACTACTTTTTCATCATCAACTAAGACCATGAGTACTCCAATCTAAATTTGTTGATCATCATCTGATAATACTTCTTCTTCATCCCAGTCATATGACTCAGCAACAAGACCCTTGCCTCTTGCTTGAGATGGTTGTGTAGGTTGAGATATTGAGTCGCCAGAAGTTAAAAGAACCAGTTTGGCTTTAACTTTGTTTTACTTGGCCTTAAAGTTCTTTTGAATTTTGGTTTGAGCTTTGTTGTGTGAAAAAGTTTTTGAAGATGTGAGTTGTTTTGACAATGTGAGTGATATGAGAGGGTGGATGTTTTAGAGAAGCAATCTTTTACAAAGTGTCCAGTTTAATACACTTATAGCATTTAGTTTTCTCATTGGCTTTTGACCCACCGAACCTTGGAAGATTCATTTTGAAGAATCACTTTGAATTGGCCAAAAGAGCCCTTTCATGAAATTCTTCAGCAAGATCATCCATGATTCTTAGTTGCTTCTCAGGTCCTCATTATCACCAAGATCATCTTGATAATCATGAACAACTGAGTCAGGGAAAAAGCAATGTATATGGGTTTGGTTATGGCCGAGACTTTCTTAATGCCAACCACATTGATTTTATTTATGAATTGCCAAAGAGAAATTTTATGAAATCTTTTAATAATTAGTAATTGTGCTTTTGTTATATGTTTATTTAACAAATATAAAATTTAGAAAAATAACACATGCATTTATGATATATATTCTCACACACTCAAAAAACAATAGAATTATCCTTATAAGACCCGAACTAACAAACATTTACATTGAATTTATAAACCTTGCCCAACATTGTATGTGGATATTCATGTATAACAACAAACAGTAAAACACATGCATTTAGTGAAGATATCGGAATACAAGGTTTAAGAGGTTGTATGCATAAGAGACAAGACTCCCGCTTTCATTTTATGTAAATTGTTAGTTAAGAGCATTTGAGATAATTACAAGTCAATTCAATCCACTCATACATTCAATGTGTTCAGTTGCCACCTGTAAGAAACTTGGCGTTCAATTTCAAGGTGAGAATACTATGGGTGCGTTTAGTTGTGGGAAAACACCCTTGTTTTCTATAATATTTTGTGGAAAACATAGAAAACAGAGATCACGTTCAAATTAACGTTTTCCAATAACATGTTTTGCAAAACACAAAATCCCATATTTCTTAACTTAACAAGAAAAACTACAAAACAAATTTTAGTTATTTTCCTTTGTAACCCACAACCCTTATTTCCCTTCTTCAAAATAGAAATACAAACATCAACTAAACGTGTTTTCTATATTTTCAAGTGTTTTGTGGAGATAAAATTATCTTTCAAATTTTACAAAACTAAAGATTAAAAAAAAAGATAATTTTTTCTCTAACTAAACGAACCCTATATGTTCCTACGTTTTCTCGAGCTTATATGCCCACATGCAGCTGCTGCATTCAATGTTGGATACATTTTGTTGCACCAAAGTTTGATTGCTAGTTTACGTTACATGCTGCTATAAGAGTACATGTAAATTGGTTGGAATCCTGATATAAGAGTGAATGCAACTGCTCAATTAAAACTTACACAATTTATATGTGATAGTCACATACCTTTTGCCATTAGATCACACAAGAGTAGTTAAGTCTTACATAACATATTAAGTCGAAAACATTTTCCGCCGATTAATTCATAAGATATCAATGCTCTTCTTTGGTTTCTTAACCAATGTGTCTTGTCTGCTCATACGACTAATTAGCTTGATTAAAAAGTTACGTCAATGTGTAATAACATGTTTTTTAAGGCTTAACATTCTTGATTCATTTTATAAGCATTTAATATAATGATGAGAGTATGCATTACATGTAATCCGAACATTAAGGTTAGGTTTTGATCGGATGGACAATATCATATCTGGAACTGATACGGATGTGATAAGTACAATTTACATGTTAAGTTTCGTGTCATATTTTGGTCATCATGTCACTAGTGTTACTATTATTACTATGGTTGTTATTATTGTAAGAGTTGGTTACATGTTTTTATTTTTGTAGTTTTATGTAAGGCTCTAAAGGATTAATGACCTGAACTCAAATCAATTAGATAATAGTCAAATTTTTAAACAGATTGTACAATACATTTTACGTGTTTTGAATATGTTATAGTTTAATTGAATCACACACTTTAAGGGGCTGTTTGATAAAAATTGTGATTTAACACTGAATGAATCAAAAGTGTTGAATGATTCAATGTTGTTGAATGATTGTGATTCTGAGAGAAACAGATTGTTTGACAACTATTTTGAAAGAAAAGAATTAGACGAGTGTGACTTTTTTTGTATGATTTAGTACTACATAAAATATGTAATTTTATAATTATTTTGACATGGAAATTTTAATTTAACGATAGTTAGCTAATGAACAATTTAATTAAACATATCATGCTAGTCTATTGCAAATATAAAAAAAGTTTCCATAAAAGACATGTATTATCATGAGGTGGTAACTAGTACAAAATAACGTTTACATAAAAAAAGTTTACATGAAGTTTACATAAAATTTAACGATAGTTAGCTAATGGAAATTTTACTTTGTTTGTTCGATCAATAATACTTTGTATAAATATGTATAAAAAAAACTCATTAATTATCATGAGGTAGTAACTAGTACAAAATAAAAGAAACGTTGCATAATATTTAGCTGCTGAATGAGCGGGATAACTCTTTGACTCTGGCCCACTAAGGATTGAATTGAAGCATACAACGCCTACTTTCTTGGTACCAAACAAGCTTCTCACTGACCGAATAAGAAATGCATGCTTAATTATCGTATTCAGTGGCTATCAAACACCCCCTAAGTCCACATATGGTAAGACCAAACAAGGTGAGATCGCAAGATTTTTTTGCACGAATGAGTTCGATAAAATAAATAAAGATCAACATAAGAGATATAATGACGGATACACGTTGTTAACATCACATATAGATATAAAAAGTACATTACAAAACATAAAACCTACAAACTGTAATAATAAAGATGAGTCCATACGAAGGTATTTCTGTTATTTAAAATTAAATGGCTAATTTCTAATTTCATATTTGTGGTTCGTGTGGTCTAGTTATATATGTTTTGTTCCTTTTTTTAATCAATTATGGCCATTAAAAAAAATAGTGATCTTAAATTATACTCGCTTAGTCCCAAAATTATTGTCCTCCATTGACATTTTTAGTCCTTCTTCTTTAATTTTGACTATAATTATTTTTGTTTGTGTTATATAATACTTGACGAAAAATATATGAATGTATTGGGTTTTAAATGTATATTCATTGCTATAATTTTTATCAAATATTATATAACACAAATAAATATATTAATAGTCAAATTTGAACAAGAAATACTGGTTAAAGTCAAAGTGAACAATAAAAATAAGACGGAAGAAGCATATAAAAAAGTTATTATGAAATACCTATAGGGTGTGTCTAGTGAGTAGGTACCAACCTCGAAAATGCGTCCATTAGATTTAATTCTCGACGTTAAACCATTGGACTACCCAAGGTTGGTGATATTAAAAATCGTGTTTTACATATTTATACCATAAATAAAGATATTAATATCCACCCTATTAATTATTTTATTGCAAATATATATGTTAACCTTATAAAATATACAACTCGATGAGACAACTTTGGATCGATCATCATCATATCTTAGATGATGTTTTATAACTAGATGTTGTAAGTGCTTCAAAATATTCCATATAGACTGCTAAGCAAAACTTAGAAAACTAGAATGTGATACGAACTACACTCGTCGCAATTTGACATTGGATCTAATATAACAAATGATGTCGAAATCATTTTCTCCTACTTATAACTGATGAGATCTCGTTGCTCGTTAATGAATAATGATTTCCTAAACAATAATGTGTCACGTTTACTTTTACGCTTTCCCTGTTAACAAACTACATGTACATTAATAAAGTTGCAATCCAAGGCCAAAGTCATTCTTGCATCTAAAGACAATATCTTACGTGATTTTAAGTAACAAGAGTTATATCGTGGGGTGTTCACATTCAAAGTCAGTCTATGTCGACCTTGTAAGTGGATCACTTAAGAAAACTAGGGTTGAAGGATCGGTTTTTAGGGTTTAGGAGGGAAGGATCAGTTTGTGGCTACTGATACCATGTAAGTGGATGAATCGTATATCCATTAAACTTGCATACCGATACATACATACATACATACATACATACATACATACATACATACTCAATAAAAAATCTAGAATATGGGCTTGACAGCGTACCGGAATATTCTTGACAATTAAAGTTTTTCTGTACACATACGATAGGAATAAAATAAAATGTATGCAGTGTAGTTCACTACTACAAAAAAGACCTTTTAGACCGGTTGAAACCGGGTTTTAGACCGGTTACACGAGGGGTCTAAATGGGGGGAGGTCTAAAACGTTTTTAACATAAAGACCGGTTCACGCACCGGTCTAACTCGTCATTTATATAGTTAAACTAGGTAGAGCCTTTTCCTTGTCAGGAAGTTAGCGTGCCCCTTCAGAATTGTTTGCCCTAGGCCTCCCACAAGTAATTAAATCTTACATAATGTTGGATATTTTAGTGTAATTGGATTAACTTGTTTGACCAATTTTATCATGATAATACATCATTTAGGTTTGGAGGTGCGGAGTGCACATCTACTTGAGTTTATTATGATCTTAGGGGCGAAGCCCCTAAGGGACGGGGGTCCGGGGTCAGCGCCCCTGGTAGCAAGGGTCCAAGGCGGCAGCCCCAAGTCCAAGGCAGAGCCCTGGCTGGGGTCGAAGGATTCCACAAAATAATATCAGAGTATCGACAATCATTACACTTTCTTATGCCAAAATATACCAGCCCATGATAAGATGTTAGTATACAGCTAATGTAATCAGGCCTGTAGGCTGCAAATTGTGGTAAAGGGCGGCAGCAGGGAGCCTTCTTAGGCAGTGATTCACAGTCAATGGTGAAGAACGTTGCTGTTTTTTCAGAAAAGAAGAAGAGTTTTTGGTCTTTAAGATGGGGGTCTTTTCGAAGGTTGCGGTTGTGCATCTCTTTGAACCTATCTGATATTAGGAACGCGTTCCATTGTTTGGAGACACACATAAAACGGATTACAGATTTTGTTGGAACCTTTGTTAGTATCTGAAACAATATTACGTCTTGTGGAAGATAAACCGCCATGGTTTTCTGGTTTGCATCATACAAGACTGTTGAAAATAATGAATAGTGGCTATTAGAATTGGGAGATAAATTGAAAACAAAAATTATAGACAAATACCAAGTATACAAGGATGCATCATATTATTAAGTACTACGTAATATGCAACATGCTGTTCGAAAAAATAATAATTAACATAAATGTGTATTGTAGACATAGTTAATTTACATACCTGAAGTTGGGTTCGAATTCTTATCTTTGATTGTTAAAGCCGCCATTGAAATTTGAGGAAAAGCGGAGTCGAAATAGACTCAGGATGTGTGGTAGGTTTTATAGGATTGATTATGGGTTTATTTTATGCTAATGATCCACTAAAATATACTCCCTCCGTCCCAAAATAATTGGCCTCATTTGACTTTTTGAAGTCTTAATTTCTCAACTTTGATCCTTAATATTTTTGTATGTGTTATGTAATACTTGATGAAAATTACACAAATGAAAAAACATTTAAAAGACAATCCATTCATGTATTTTGCATTAATCATTATATAACATAAATAAAAATATTAAAAATCAAAGTTGAGAAATTAAGACTTTAAAAAGTCAAATGAGGACAATTAATTTGGGACGGAGGGAGTAGTAATTATCTTTTGGATCTTTTGTATTGTGACAAAAACTTAATAACTAAGTTAAATCATATTCCATGCAAAAATATGGGGTGTTTAAATAGTATATCTATACTACTTATAATCCACAAAGTCACATCACTCTTAATTTTAAGACGTACAAAAAATTAAGCATAATTTACAACACTTTAATGCATCCAATTTTCAGAATTACAACAAAGTAAGCATATTGTATAACAAAATAAAGCGTGACGTCATTTAAGACCAAAATTCTATCAAACAACATTAATGTATTAAAAACACTCCTTCACAAAAAATTACAACCATTTAAGCACAATGTACAATAACTGCAACCAATTTTCAGATTTACAACAAAATAAACATAGCGTACAACAAATAAGCATGATGTGATTTTCAGACTTAAAAATTAATGCTATTAAAGTGGTCAATGTTATTAATGACTATAATAACTACTACTTAAAAGAAAAGAAACATAGTGTACAACATTTTAATGCACATAATTTTAAGACGTACAAGACAAGAAGCATAGTGTACAATAAAACACCACATTAACGCTATTTAATGTAGTTAATTATTGTACTGGTCAATAAATACAATTAATAAAGTTATTAAAACACCTCTTACATAAGAAATACAAATTATCAAGCATATTGTACAACCAAATTAAACACAATTTCTGCATTAAATTTCACTACTACAAATAATAAAGCACATTTTACAAATATTTAAGCCCGGACGGGCAACGGGCCAAATGGGCTTGAGCCCGAAGCACGCGGACCAAACGGGCTCGAGCACGGTGACACGGGCAACGGGTTCGAGCCGAGCGGGCATGGGCTATACGAAATTCTTGATATCCCTAAATTTATTGTTAAAAAAAACATAATAAACTAAAATACATTATTAATCGAAATTTTTTATTTCAGGGTACCTGCCGCTGCAACGCGCGGGTACCCTGCTAGTAGTAATAATACGTAAAGCATTTTGTACACAAAGACACAATGTAATTTTCAATGTTTTACAATTCTTAGTTGAATGAATCAAAGAATTTGACAAGGATTATTTGCGGAAAAGCAATATTACTTGAATGACAATTGTGGTGATCTCCTCTCTAACTTAAACGCTAACCGATGTTATGTTAAGGTACAAACTTTGCTTACTCGCTGAATGTTCAACGACCAAGTTTGATTCATCAGCCCACTTTCACATTAATTGCAAGAGATGCATTTACTTCTTGACAAACATGTAAGCATGTCAGGTTCATCAACCCATTTGTATCAACAACTTCTTTTGACATTTCATGGTCATAACCAGTTGATGATTTTATAAAAACAGGATACTTGGGTTCAGTGTCTGATGAACCTCCAACGAGCTTATCAGCTCCTTTGTACATGCTTTTTTGTTCAGGAATTTATTCACTAATGCAATGACTGACTCTATTTGATCTATCTAACCAAGACTTATTTATCAACTTTTATTCTTCAAGTTGTTTTCTAGGTGCTTCATTCTCTTTGAGAATCTCTTTGAGAAGTTTTACCTATTTTAATTCTCATAGTTCTTCCCTACATGTATTCAATTCTTGAACAATATTACTATGTTTTAACATTAGGTTTTGTCTTTGTTCATCAACATATTTAAGGGCAACACAAACATAATTAAGAAAAGATTTCTATCATAATTATCTTTTAGTTCAAGAAGCGTGTGTACCTTTTTTATGATGATTGTAACCCATTCACTATTTCTAGCTACTTCTTTTCTCACAACTACTTTTCCGTCATCAACTAAGACCATGAGTACTCCGATCTCAACTAGTTGATCATCATCTGATGATAATTCTTCTTCATCCTAGTCATATGACTCAGCAACAAGACCCTTTCCTCTTGCTTGAGATGGTTGTGTAGGTTGAGAGAGGCATTAGAAGTTAAAAGAGCATGTTTGGCTTTAACTTTGTTTCACTTGGCCTCAAAGTCCTTTTGAATCTTGGTTTGAGCTTTGTTGTGTGAAAAAGTTTTCGAAGATGTGAATTCTTTTGGTAATGTGAGTGATATGAGAGAGTGGATGTTTTAGAGTAATAGTTTCACTTTCAATGCGTATAAATGTATTATATGCTAGTTTCAAATCCACTACTCTATTTTTCTTGACTTCTGATGGTCCCTCTTGCCTTAGAATATGGACTTCCCCCATCTGCTAGGCAGTGGCACATTTTATGACTTGTTCCATGAGGTCATCGGGTAGGCAAGAAACGATTAGACTTTTGAGGCGTTGGTTAAGATTGACAACCATTCGTTTATTATTTTTCAAGACCAACAGTGGTTTTTAGTTGGTATGGACCATTGGTTATGATTTTCATGAATTGAGGTTGAATACTCACTATGTGACATAAGAACCTTTTTTTTCATTTGGTGAATTTTTCCTCTTATAGAGAAGCAACAATATAGCTACCCCTATCATTTAGAAGTTAAGAAACTTAATTGTTTGCAACGGTGGATCTTGATTATAAATACTTTGAGCAATGTGTTTGAAAAGGTTTTATAGATCAGATGGCTATGAAACCACTTGTTGGACCCTTTGTAATGTGACAATACCTTAAGAACTAAGTTAAATCACACTCCATGCAAATATATTAACAATTAATAGTAATAACACGTAAAAGTTTAAACACTAAGACACAATGTAATGTTATACGTTTTGTAATTCTTATTTGAATGAATCAAAGAAATTTCACAAGGTTTACTTGCGGAATAGCAATCCTAGTTGAATGACAATTGTGGTGATCTCCTATCTAACTTAAACATTAACAAATGTTATGTTTAAGTACACATTTTCCTTACTCGCTGAATGTTCATCGGCCAAGTTTAATTTGAGTAAATGCTCTTAAATGGGTTATCATATAAATTGCAAGAGGTGCATTTAATCCTTGAGAAACATTCCCTATTATATTAGGGAATTAGGGTTATAAGGGGTTCCTACTTTACACGTGTCGGGAATGTAATGAGTGATTGAGATTACATTAAATGCAGTCAAGGAGGTACAAGGTTAGGACATGCTTTAGAGAACAGCTGAACACACTGTTTGTACTTTTATACCAACTTTGGAAGGTGGTCATTCCCAAGAGGATTTTACTTCATCCCTTTGTATAAAGTATATTTTTCTCGCCTTGTAACTCTCTAGATGCTAGAAGCATTTTGCTCAGCATCGTGGTTGAGGAGAACGACATCGTTCAGAGAGGCATTGCCAACCTTGCTAAACTAAACTTCTTCTTTGGGACTATGCGTCAATTCTTGAACCGCTTCAAACACTGAAGTGAAGACTTTGTCCTCAAGAATTCAAAAGAAATTTACGTTGAAGATTTCTTAAGCATCTTCATTTACACTGAAGACTATTTTGTGTTTAAATCTAATTCAGGAACTGTCGGCACTAGACTGACCCAACATGAAAAAAGATATATTTAAAGCTTAAAAACTATAAAATAGCCACGAGCTTTCCGAAATTGTCCGTATAGAACCATTTACTTTTTTATTACCTTAATTTACCAACGAACTTTCAAAAAAAATTCCGACTTCACCAATATGACCGGTTTATTATTAAAATAATAACTGAAATGACCATATTACCCTTGTCTTCTTTAACTTAATCACACCCACTCATACATTCTCATATCCAAACACATTCTCAGAACCAAACACTCACACATTCTGAGATCCAAACACATTCTCATAAGATAATACCTTCATCATCATCTTCTTCATGAAACCTATAGTCCTTTTGAATATATGCGTATACTAACAAATTGCGGGAGAGTGTTAGTCGATTAGTATAAGGCTTAGGCCTGTTATGTGTTTAGGCCCATATTGTATCCTATATATATTTATCATGTACCAAACATTATATTCATTCAATATACACAAACTTACAGTCCTGTTAACAAACTACATTTACATTAATAAAGTTGCAATCCAAGGCCAAAGTCATTCTTGAATCTAAAGACAATATCTTACGTGGTTTTAAGTAACGAGAGTTATATCATGGGGTGTTCACATTCCAAGTCAGTCTATGTCGACCTTGTAAGTGGATAACTTAAGAAAACTAGGGTTGAAGGATCGGTTTTTAGCGTTTAGGAGGGAAGGATCAGTTTGTGGCTACTGATACCATGTAAGTGGATGAATCGTATATCCATAAACTTGCATACCGATACATAAATACATACTCAATGAAAAATCTAGAATATGGGCTTGACAGCTTACCGGAATGTTCTTGACAATTAAAGATTTTCTGTACACATATGGTAGGAAAAAAAATAAAATGTATGCAGTGTAGTTGTTATTTTTCACCTTTGAGAAACCAAATTTGACATTTACCTTTACAAACTTTGAAATCTATGGCAATAAGTTGAGATGGCTGAGTTGGTCTAAGTCGCCAGATTAAGAAACAAATACAGATCTTTGGTATCATCCTCGATACTGAGATATATCATAAGAACAATAAGTTGATTTGAGATCTCACTATCAACCTCTGGACCTAAAAAAAATCTTTTTCGATAAAGTCGGTTGATTAGGGTCAAATTGTATCCCCTCGATACCGTACAGGCGCCTTTTGACGCATACGGTTAAAAAAAATCAATGTGTAGATTCCAATACTTTTTCTTTTATTATAGCAAGTTCTATCTAACTAAAAGGATTTTCTTTCATTTTTCACTAAATATGAGTTTGTCTTCCTTTCCTTATAACGTATAATATATGAAAGAATTCATTAAACTTATCCAGTTGACTTTTCATTGATGGATTTTTTCATCGAGATTCCAAATGGTTCTAGTTCGAAAAGGCGTGGGTTCAAATTTCACTCTCAAAATATCGGATTTTCTATTTTTCTCAAAATTAGTATGTTTCAACCTTTTGACTGTTTTATTTCCATTTGATTCGGTAGAATTTATGAGAATAATATAGGGTAAAAAACGTGTTCAAGAGATACATAACTTTGGTTGTGTGTTAAAGATTACCAAAATGCGACATTTGAACTCAAGATCTCAATATTATACTGATGAGTCACGAACCACCATGTGAATGGTGAAAGGGTGTCATACGATATATTGAGCATAGATAGTAAAATTTGTTGGTTCATAGCTAAAAAGGATTCTAAGTAGTTAATACTTAATACGGTTAATTATTATGTATAAGCAAAACGAATCACGCCAAGTTAAATTAACTAAGCCTACCATAAGACGAACATGAAGTCACCTGCATATAAGAATGCAGCTTGTTGAACTCACCTGCAGACACAAATGCTGCTCCAAAAAATCAGGCTAGTGCGCGATTCTTTTTGCTGCAGATTCATGCATCCTTTCCATAAATCTTTTTTGTATTTTTAAAATATACTAAAATTAGTATGTTTCAACCTTTTGACTGTTTTATTTCCGTCTGATACATAATAATAATTGAATAATGATGTTGTAAAATGTAACCTAACTTTGGTACGTGTGTTAAACGTTACTAAAAGGCGAAATTTGAACTCAAGATCTCAAGATTATACTATAAGTTATGAACCACCACATCACTGATTACATGAAGTTAAGTTAAGTTCACTACGACTACCACTACAACAATCGCCGCTTTCGCAGGCGAAATTTCAGGGCTTTCCCCGGGGACATGTCCCCTGCGAAACCTTTCCCCGGGGACATGTCGCCGGGACACGTTTAGGCAATCTTCTTAGTTGATCCAAGATGTCATCACTGGTAAATTTTCTAGGAGGGTTTGTATTATCTACCTCTATAGAATGCCCTTCGTTCTTCCGCCATTTATTGGTCATGCTTAAGAATCTTACGTGACCAACATAAGCGGTTTTCTTTAACACGCGCATAGGCGGAGGTGTCTACATTACATGTCGGACATGCCATGTAACCTTGCCCACTCCACCCGGACAAACTACTTCGGCGGAAAGTCATTGATAGTCCATAAAAGCTGCTTTCATACATTGATTGCAATAAAGCATCCTTAGTCATGACTCCATCTTTCCATAAAGTCTTTGGGTCACCAATCAAAGGCCTCGGTAAATATCAATATCCTTCCACGGTGATTTGGGGCCGGAATTAACAATGTCAACATAAGAGAAGTCTCTCTCATACATATCCAGAGAGGCGTATTGTATGTGGTTAATATGACCGGCCACATGCTGTATGGTGACTAAGGTTGCATGCAGATTGAAACCATCGGCAGCCAACCCTAACCGGACGTTTCTTTTTTCTTTAGCAAATTCCTTTGAATACTTGATGTCAAATTTCTTCCATGCTTGACCATCAACCGGGTGTTGAATCTTACCGTTCTCCGTAGGCGCCGGACACATGCCAAGTCATATGTTTTTGCGGTGTGTTTAGACTTGTACAAGCGTTGTAGTCTAGGAATGATAGGAAAGTACGCAACACCTTGTTAGAACTTTCTTCCCGGTGTGTTCTTTTCTTTCCATCTACTAGCGCCCAGATCGGACAAGTCGCAAATCTTCGTTACCCGCTCCCCGATATAAAAAGCAATCATTTACACAAGCATGTATCGATTCATATCCTAACCCGATAGTATTAAATGTCTTCTTTATTTAGTAGTATGGCGATGGCATCTTGTATCCTAGAACGGGCGGGAAAACTTCCTTGAATAAAGTTAGGAACTCATTAAATGTGGTGTCACTCACCTTACCTTTGACCTTGATGTGCGTAATCTTTGCCATAAAGTCTAATGAAGACATCCACTCACAGGCTGGGTATAGTTTTTTGTTGGCAGTGGCAAGTAACTCCTCATACTCATTACGTTGAGGAATTACGTCGTTACTTGTCTCGCCAATATTTCCTTGAGTTGGATCATCCGGTTCGTTATTCGGACCAATATCATGAAGGAACTCAACCATGTCACTCATCCCAGGGTGTCTTGTGTTGTGTAAGGCTGTTCGGTCATCCGGATCACCATGATTATACCATTTCATATAACTATGGTACCAACCATTTGTGTGTATGTGGTCAAACAAAAATTCATGCTTAATCCAGTTTACGTTTAAACAAAGAACACAGGGACATTTTATATTCCCATCAATATTCACCAAGGGCTTGCAATGCTTGCAGAAAACTTTAAGACCAACTAAGAATTCTCTACTGGTACGTGCTAGTGAGACCCAACTTTTATCAATTGGCATAATTGCGTTTTAATGAAGCTATAAATAATTATATAAACTTAAAATGTTCACAAAAAATCTGCACGTACACACATAAAGGTGGAATTACCAGTTGTGCATTTTGTTCACCTAATACAACTATGGAAGGCAATCCTAACCCAATCTTTGAATGTTTCGTCTCATATATGAATGCATAGAGTTGAATTTACTATTTGAGAAAATTTCGGCAGCATTTCCCCTCAACTCCCCAAATATGTGTAGTAAAGACATATTCGTAGGAGTAAAGGGAAACACGTCGAAATTTTTACAAATAATAAATCAATATACGCATTCATATCCTAAATGAGACAAAACATTCAAAAGATCCCAAACATGGGACTTTCAAATTAATTTCTAATAAATTAATTTGGGCGGGTTTTCTATGGGATGATTAACCCGGACGGGAATTTCGAAATTAATCACTAAAGTCCTAAAATCATTTACAATAAGTTTATTAACTTCGGACGGGGAACTTGGACTGGCTTATCTGGAGACTTGTGAACTTATATAAGTTTATTATATCATAATATACTTATATCGACCCTACAAGTCTCCAAATACTTGAGGAAAATTGAAAGAAAAACATATTGATTGTGGTCTTGGCTCTCGGCTAGCTGGTCTTGACAGAAGGCTGGTCTCATTGTAAAAAAATCCAAATTGTTAATGAAAATCAATATTATTAATAAAAAATCAAAATTACAACATAAACCAAACACCCTTGAGGGATCTTTGTTTGGACAACATAAACCAAACACCCCTTGTGGGTGATAAGCGGTTATAAGTGAAACAAACACCCCTTGTGGGTGAAAAGCGGTTATAAGCGAAACAAACACCCCTTGTGGGGTCGATAAGCAAATCCAATGAGTCACGACCGAGACCAATACTAATCTACCAACACTCATTCCCGATTTTAACCACACGAAGGTTTCAAAGCGATTTTACATTGTTAATTTGTATACGATTTTATACATGAGACTCATAACCACCTTTGTTTTAACATCGACACTATCATTCTGCTACTATCCTTCTAATGATAGAATACACTAAAAACCAACACCAATTTACCATTTTTTTGTAGTTCTGCTATACAAGATCTAAACACTATAGAATGACACAATGGCAGGAAACAAGTACTTTATACATGTGATGTTCAATGGCAGGAAACAAGTGATGTTCAATGGCAGGAAACAAGTAACAAAAAAAAGAAAGTAAACAAGCTGAAACATACCATACTCATATTAACAGATTAAGCTAACTGCCTACCAATACTCGCTAATAACAGATTAAGCCGGTGCATTGCATACCCTACTCATATTAACAGCAAACTAAAAAATTACATACACATTCAAAAACAGGGAGCTATATACTTTTGCCGGCGACATGTCACCGCTAAAAAAATAAACAAAAAAAACATAAACATACCTTTTGGTCTCGGCTCACGGTTGTGGTCTCGGCTCGGTCTCGGATCACGTAAGCACCATATTGTGGTCTCACCACAGCTACTGTACCAAAAAAAATAAACAAAAAAATTATAAATTAAACAATTAAACAATTACTACCTCCGTCCCAAAATTATAGTCCCCTATGGACTTTTTTGGTCTTTCTTTTCTAACTTTGACCATAAATATTTTTATTTTTGTTATACAATAGTTGATGAAAAATATACTAATGAAAAATACATTTAAAACACAATTCATTCATATAATTTGCATCAAATATTATATAACACAAACAAAAATATTTAAGGTCAAAGTTGTAAAAGAAAGACCGAAAAAGTCAATAGGGGACTATAATTTTGGGACGGAGGGAGTAACAATTAACAAAAAATAACAATTAACAAATAACAACGATTAAAAAAAATTAAAATAACGAAAATAAAAAAAACTAGCAAAATTAAAAATTAGCAAAATTAAAAAAAATTTGTACCTTGGTTTGTTATAAGGATGTTGTGAGAGTAGGGGGAAGAGAAAGAATCAAACAATCAGAGGGTTTGAGAAAAGAATTAGACAATGAGAGGGTTGAGAGTAGCAATGGAGGTGGTGCGATGGTGCGAGTGTGGGGAAGACAACGCAGTGGTGGTGGTGGTGGTGTGAGAGTAGCAGTGGTGGTGGTGGTGTGAGAGTAACAACGGTGCTGTGGTGGTGGTGGTGTTGAGAGGAGGAAGACGAGGGTTTTTTCGTTTTTTTTTTACCGAGTGAGACCAGATCCGTTAATAATTGAGGTTAATATTTCGTTTCAACTTTTGCCGGGGGCAAATCCCTGGCGAAAGTTTTATTTGTCTTCTAGCGATACTTTTGCCGGGGACAAGTCCCCGGGGAAAATGATGGCGGGATAAAGTAAAAGTGCGGAGGGAAAATGAAAATTTACTCCAAAACTAATAGTAAAATTAAAATTATCATTTTATATAATTAGAATTAATAATAAATTATAAAATTATATAATTATATTTAACCTATAAATTATAACACTAATCTAGTATAGGTCCATTGGTATACGTATCATGTTAAACGAGCAAGTATAGGTGCATTGGTATACGTATCGTGTTAAACGAGCAAGTATAGGTGCATTGATATACGTATC
Organism: Chrysanthemum makinoi; assembly: GCA_910596185.1. NCBI lineage: Eukaryota > Viridiplantae > Streptophyta > Magnoliopsida > Asterales > Asteraceae > Chrysanthemum > Chrysanthemum makinoi. The sequence continues at coordinate 2,484,116 of OU343221.1, read as the reverse complement.
ACGTTAAACGAGCGAGTATAGGTCCATTGGTATACGTATCATGTTAAACGAGCGAGTATAGGTGCATTGGTATACGTATCACATTAAACGAGCGAGTATAGGTGCATTTGTATATGTATCATGTTAAACAAGCGAGTATAGGTGAATTGGTATACGTATCATGTTAAACGAGCGAGTATAGGTGCATTGGTATACGTATCATGTTAAACGACCAAGTATAGGTGCATTGGTATACGTTTCATGTTAAATGGCGAGTATAGGTGCATTGGTATAATATCATGTTAAACGGCGAGTATAGGTCCATTGGTATACGTGTCGGGTTAAGCGAGCAAGTATAGGTCCATTGGTATACGTATCATGTTAAACGAGCGAATATAGGTCCATTGGTATACGTATCATGTTAAACGAGCGAGTATAGGTGCATTGGTATACGTATCGTGTTAAACGAGCAAGTATAGGTGCATTGGTATATGTATCATGTTAAGCGAGCGAGTATAGGTGCATTAGTATACGTATCATGTTAAACGAGCAAGTATAGGTGCATTGGTATACGTATCATGTTAAACTGTTAAACGAGCAAGTATAGGTCCATTGGTATACGTATCATGTTAAACGAGCAAGTATAGGTGCATTGGTATACGTATCATGTTAAACGAGCAAGTATAGGTCCATTGGTATACGTATCATGTTAAACGGGCAAGTATAGGTGCATTGGCAACTCTATGGTCAAGGTAGTAACTTGTTTAAATATTTGATCAACTTTTTATTATATGTTTAGATATGTTACAATATAATAGTTATGTATTATTATTATTATTATTATTATTATTATTATTATTATTATTATTATTATTATTATTATTATTATTATTATTATTATTATTATTATTATTATTATTATTATTATTATTATTATTACTGGTCTCAACTTACCACAAAAAAATGGCGCGAAGAATTCCCACCAAAAATGGCCAAGAATTCCACAAAAACATGGCCAAAACTTCCCACCAAAAGCTACGGATCTGCTTTATATATCACAAAATCTACCGATCTTATCCTCAAAACCATTCAACCTTGAGATCTTATCCCACCAAAATCTACCAGATCTTATCCTCAAAACCACTCAACCTCACAACCTCTTATCTTCACACAAATTTCAAAACCTGAGATGGAGCAATTTATTCCTTTTATGTGTTCTTGTGGAGCAGGAAATATAAAATTAAGAACACCACATAGAGAATATTCATCTTGACGACAATATTATTCATGTCCTTTGTCAAAGGTGAACAATCATACATTTCTTATTTATGTAAATATACAAATAATTGGGTTGTAATCTCTTACAATTTTCTTATTATGTAACATCCCAGAAAAGATAACGGATGCAGATATTTTATGTGGAAGGATGTATTTGACGAGTACTTAAGAACAATCTCTGCACCAACAGAGTGCTCGAGCTGCCATGAAAAAGATCTTAGGATAAGGTTGCTGGAAACACAAAAACATGTGCTAGAGACAAGAGTAAGGTTGTTGGAGGCCAAACTTGAAATGGCAACGATTCCTGAAGACCACGCATGTCAGTCGGATGCATTACTTCGTGAGCTGTTAGGTGACATGGAAAATCTTCATATGTAGTAGTAGTAGTAGTAGTAGTAGTAGTAGTAGTAGTAGTAGTAGTAGTAGTAGTAGTAATTGTTGTTGTTGTTGTTCTTGTTGTTGCTGATCAAAGTAGTAGTTGTTCTTGTAGTTGCTGTTGTTGATGTTGTTGTTGTTCTTGTAGTATGTATCTGTCAAGTATTTTTATAAATCAAAGCACATCTTTGGATTTGTAAAGTGACCATGTTCTTAGTTAACCAGATTATGGTGTCCAAACACCCCTTTTCCAATACTAAATTACATATGCTCAAAGAATGAAACTGAAGAAACAATATCACATTTAACAAACACGAATTAAGAACCATATTAATTCATCATAAATATAATATTTTTGTTTTTCCCATAGCTATATAGCTACTCTATTTCGTCAAGTCTCATCAATAAATCCCAAGCGTTGGATAACCTGGAGATACAACCAACCGCTCAAAATTCAAGTATTCGTTTCTTTTGAAAAGATATTTTGTAACGACAGACGATGGAACTAAAGATATGCCGTTTTAATTTTAAAATAATTTCGGGTTTTTACGTAATGAAAAGACTACCCAAGCATCGGGGTTTTAGTTATGTATTAATAGTTGTAATAAAGTGTAATTTATCTCGAATATCGGGTTTTGCGGGACATGTCCCAGGAAAGGTTTGGCGAGAATTTTCCTTGAACAATTAACATGCTTTTGACTTTGGTCAAAATTTGATAAAGTTGAAAATACTTTTCGGTGGGGACACGTCCCCGGAGAAACTTTACGTTGAATTTTGACTATCCGGTCAAAGTTTGATAAAAATCAAACTTACTTTCGGGGACATGTCCGCGAAAGTATCCCTTTAATTTTCCATAACAAGTCAGCGTATTTATGTGCCACGTCAGATTTTATTTTGTCGTTTAGTGACTTTCGCCGGGGACATGGTGTCCCCGGCGAAAGTCTCTTCGCCCGTCCATCCGATTGTTGTAGTGTACCATAAGATAGAAGATCAAATATTTCAGAAGTTTCTTACTTCCTTTCATGAATAAACTCAGAGAGACAGAGAAGAGAATATTTTTATACGTGCTAATTCACGGGGCTTCTTTGACGACTGTGAAGATACCCAATGAATTGCCTAGTGCCCTAATACGTAACCATGATATTTTATTTAACAAAAACAATCATGCTTATGATACATGGATTAACAAACACAATAAGAGGATAATCGATGGCATAAAATAATGATAAAACAAAAGGGAAAATAATAGCTTAAATGGTTTTTTATTGTATGATAAGGTAAATGACCCTTCAAAATTGTTTACACACCTAGTAGGAATTGAAATTAAAAACTCACACATTAAGTCGAAGACATTTTCCTTCTATGGTTTGATCATGTCTACTCTTACGATTAATTAGCTAGCTTGTTTAAAAAGTTATGTCAACGTGTTATAACATGTTTTTAAGGCTTATCATTCTTGATTCATTTTAAGAGCATTTAAAAAGTTACGTCAACGTGTTATAATGGTTTTGAATGCAATAGAATTGCTTTTGAAACAGTGACTGTCTAACAGAAGAAACCAAAGAAACCCTACTAACCGACCGAAACCGAATAAGGCATTCTGGTTCATGCTATTTCCAGAAATCCGTTTTCAGGTCGGGTTGGTTTTGGTTCGAAGCTCAGCCCTAGAGTCTTGGGTGTCGACTTTCCTCAAAGACGTAGCCTCATGTAATGAGTATATGTTTAGTGACCTTTAACCAGTATTTGAGATTCAACCTGTAAAAAATTTCTTCAATAATACTCCTTAACCGGTTAGCTAGACGTTCGTAGTGGGAAAGGAGAAGTGATACCAGTAGTCCAATGGTTTGTAAATTTTTAACCGCTTTCATTAAGCATGACATACAACATATCTCGGTACATTGACATGGTAACATGGTTATGTTAATTATGTATGCATTCTTAGTGATAATGATAATGTTCCATTTTATTATTATACTTATGTTCACTGCCATATATGACCGATCTTATTTCATCAGTGGTCAGCATTGTAATTTAAAAGAGGCACATAGAAGGATAATTGATAGATGCTACTTCATATACTGATTAGGTGACACAAACGTCTCAGTGTATATGACTTCTTCAGGGTAATCCAGGCCAACTTTGGAAAAATACAATTCATATTCATCATGGATATTTCCTTTGCTTTTATTTTTTCCTTTGCTCTCGTGGCCGTATTTTTCTTTAGTGTACCTCTTCTTGAGTTCTACCTGACAAATACGATATTTATATCCTCCATATTTATAATCTATCATGAGCCAGTTTCCGTTGTTCAACAAGTGCAATGGAGACAAACTGCGAATATCATTGTTGGGCATAAGCTGATAGGTTACCACCTTACTCCAAATATCTCCATCTACATTCAGCTTCCACAGATCCATGCAGGTGCTCTTCAACCAGCTCCCAGTGTGGTACCTGACACATAAATGAATGGACCCTTTGTGAAGAGTAATGGCGGTGAAGGATCGTTTATAAATATTATCATATTCAGGGGGAGTTTCTATGTTATGGAACCTCTCAGCTGTTGTGTCAAACCTAATCAAGCCTTCTCTGTTGTTGTAATACTGAAAATAGATATTTTCGCTCATGCAAAAACATGGTCTCCATTCCCAATCTATTTCTTTTTTGGGGGCCTTCTTGTTTAACTTTCTCCATGAGTCCGCCTTCAAAGAGTATATGTAAACATTGCCAGACTGATCTGTTACAACTAGAAGCTTGTAGTCGTCTTCACAAGAGCCGTAATACATATTGGATACTAACTTATTAATCCATGTAAGTCAAGATTAGTGTAGTATTTATGTATGTATATAAGTTAAAGGGTCTAGTGTGTCAAAAGTAAAGTCCATAACTGAATGGCAGTTAAAAACGGTTATGGCAGTTAAACTTGAAAGGTTGTGTCGGTTAGTTTGTGTCGTTTAGAAAATTATAAATACCCTGAAAAACAAGTCTGTAACTAACGATTGTTTTATATCAAATAAACTTAGTATACTTATTATTCGAATGTTCATAGAAAACGAGACTAAAAATTGGCATCAGAGCAAAAGGATTCGAACCAGAGAAGAGAAACAGAACGATTGATTCAGGGAATCAATCAAGAGACAGAAAAGAAAGACAACAATTCACGGAATCGTTTTAGAGAAGAAAACCAAAAGGTTCAGGGAACCAGAGACATAGAAGAAGTACTAACGATTCAGGGAATCGTTCCAGAAAAAATAAGAGATTGATTCAGGGAATCAATCAAGAGAAAGAGAAGAGAAAGAAACATACCCGGTTGTGCAAGAACCACCACCGTATGCCTTGAAACAAGAACAGACAAGAAACCACCGCCGGAGAAGAAGAGAAACCATACCACAGTAACCATCATTACCGAAGAAGATTGAAACACGATTAACCACCACCGTTTGATTTAAAGAGAACCAGAAGAAAAAGGGGCGACCATCAGTTGTGTCCTAACTGTGTGTAGAAGAAGGAAGGAAGAAATAAAGCAGAAGCAAATTGGGGATAAAAAAAAGAACCCGGTCTTTTAGTTGGAACAAAAAACGTACGCCAATACAAGAGCCCACAAAAAATAAAGCCCATTAATAGGTTTTATTTTCCAGCACTTGTTGTTTTCTATTAGAATAGATTCAATATTAGAATTTTGCCATTACAATTCGTATTAAGAAAACGTTTAGAATTTCCTGAGAATTATTGTGATTAGGCAGAAAGTTTTAAGTTCGACCATTATTAGGCAGAAAGTTTAGAATTATTAAGATTATATTGTTTTTAGAAGTTGCATATTACTATTGTGGGTTAGAAAGAAGGATTTAAGGTCGACTATTATTAAGAGTATATTGGTGTTAGAAGAAAATTAAATTGAAAGATATAACGGGAGATAAAAACGAAAACATAGTTGTTTTCACCACATCGTTACCATCATATCAATGCCCAGTTTTAAGCAACACAAATTATACATTATGGGCATTAAGAATGAAGAAGATATTAACGGCAAATGGAGTATGGGATTTAGTAGAAGGAGTAAGTACATCAAAAGAGATTGATGTAAAAAAGGATAGTTCGGCGTCGGCATACCTATTTCAAGGGTTACGGAGGATTTGCAAATGCAAGTTGCGGGATGTGAAACGACAAAAGAAATTTGTGACTCTCTAAAGTCCAGATTTATTGGAGCAGAAGATGTACAAGGAGCACACTCTTAACAACTTAAATCGAGAATTTGAGAGACTTGTGATGAAAGAAGATGAATCAATAGATTCATTTGTTGGGAGGTTGATGAGTATTATTACAAAGGCTGCTACATGTGGATTGACGTTTGATGAACAAACAAAAGTACGAAAATTCTTGAATGCGTGCGGATAAGTTTGTACCGATGGTAGCAACCATAGAAATGGTTGTTGATTTTAAGAAGCATAAAATTAGAGGAGATTATTGGGAAACTTAAGACTTATGAAGAAAGGCTTAAGTTTAGGAAAGGAAGTGAGGAAGATAATAGTGAGAAATTGTTATTCACACGTCAAGGGAATAACAGAAACTATGAACGCAACTATGGAAATGATAGACGAGGAGGTGGTAATCGCGGACGAGGAAGAGGCCAAGGAAGATTCACAAGAGATTGTAAGAATGAAGATAATTATGATAGAAACAAGAGAAACCATGAAGATCAAAACTACCATAGGAGAGACTTTAGAGAAATAGAGTGTTATAATTGTCATGAGTTTGGACACTATGCTGCAAATTGTCCAAAACCAAACCGTAGAGAAGAAAAAGCAAACCTTGTGTTTGAAGATGATGAACCAGCACTATTGATGGTTACTAGTAAAGATGAAAAGGAGATAACATCCTTAGAGGAAGAACCGAGAGGGAAAGGAATTATCATTGAGAAGGATGACATTCCAAAAGAAAAGTTAGAAGATATGCGGTCAGAGATAGAAATTGATTTGAAGAGTAAATTAGAGATAGAAATTGATTTGAAGAGTAAAGTTAGAAGATATGCGGTCAGAGATAAATCAGAGAACCTCAAGAAGTTGAGTGATTGCACAAGCAAAGAGATGAAAGAGTTAAAGACAGTAAGAGAACAATTTGAGAAAGAAAACCATGGAGTTATTTCAGATAAGAAACTCCTAGAAGAAGAGAAAGTTGAAAAGGGCGAATGCAAGAAACATCAAGAGACGCCATCAAGATTTCAGAAGAAAAGCCAGATTGAGAAAGACATCAAGTCAAGAAACAAGAAAGATGAATCAGAAGATCGTGATACTAGAAATAGCATGTTGGAGATTCAAGAGTACGAAACAATACAAATGAAGAAAGTTGGTGACAAAGATGATCAGGTTAAAGAGCAAGACAAAGGAAGTGGAAGCAAGCCAAAGTTCAAAGATAAAGATAAAGGAGCTTGAAGATATCGAAGGCATGGACTAATAAATTAGGGAGGAATATTGGATACTAACTTATTAATCCATGTAAGTCAAGATTAGTGTAGTATTTATGTATGTATATAAGTTAAAGGGTCTAGTGTGTCAAAAGTAAAGTCCATAACCGAATGGCAGTTAAAAACGGTTATGGCAGTTAAACTTGAAATGTTGTGTCGGTTAGTTTGTGTCATTTAGAAAATTATAAATACCCTGAAAAACAAGTCTGTAACTAACGATTGTTTTATATCAAATAAACTTAGTATACTTATTATTCGATTGTTCATAGAAAACGAGACTAACAATACAATCTGTATCTCCTTTCAAAAGAACGGTAGCATTCCATGTAATCAGGATTGGCTGCTTTAGACAACCTCTTATACTCGGCTGTCAAAGGATTCCACAAAATAATATCAGAGTATCGACGATCGTTACACTTTCTTATTATGCCTAAACATACCAGCCCATGATAAGATGTTAGTATACGCATATGTTCAAAAGGACTGTAGGCTTCAAATTGTGGTAAAGGGCGTGGGCAGGGAGCCTTATTAGGCAGTGATTCACAGTCGATGGTGAAGAAAGTTGCTTCTTCTTCATCATAAAAGAAAAGGCTTTGGTCATCTAGATGGGGGTCTGTTAGAAGGCTGCGGCTGTGCATCTGCTTGAACCTATCTCTTATTAGGAACGCGTTCCATTGTTTGGAGACACACATAAAACGGATTACAGCTTTTGTTGGAACCCTTGTTAGAATCTGAAACAATATTACGTCTTGTGGAAGATAAACAGCCACGGTTTTCTTGTATGCATCATACAAGACTGTTGAAAAAAATGTCGACCGATGTCAAGTATACAACGATGCGTCATATTAATAAATACTAGTAATATATGCATCATATTATTAACTAGTACTACGTAATATGCAACATGCTGTTCGATAAAAATAATCATAATCGAGCATAAATAATTAACATAAACGTGTATAAGAGACACAATTAATTTACATTACCTGAAGTTAGTTTCTTATCTTTTATTGTTAAAGCCGCCATTGAAATTTAATTTTGAGGAAAAGAAGACTCAGGATGTGTGGTAGGTTTTATAGGATTGATTATGGGTTTTTATGCTAATGATCCACTAAATTATGGTAATTATCCTTTGGATCCTTTGTATTGTGACAATAACCTAATAACTAAGTTAAATTATATTCCATGAAAAAATATGGAGTGTTTAAACAATTTATAGTTTATAGTAATAACGAGGTTTTAAGCCCCACGCTTCGCGGCAGGATGTTTGACTGCAAAATTATTGACTTTCGTATTTTTCAAAACGGTTGGGAAATCTTTCTTTCTGTTTGTGTCCTCTAGAGCTGCTTCCCACAAAATTGCATGTCTTTTAACCGTAAGCATATATGCATCTTCAAACTGCCACAATGTATATGCGTCTTCAAAGCCAACTGACATCAAATAATAAATTGAAAAGCATCAAAACATGTTAAACTCAAATACACGGAAGATAGTCACTTTTACATCGTTGGACATCATATCTTGCAAGCTGAAGGTAAGCAGTTTGTTTGCCAAGGTAAAAGACTTCTTTTTGTAAAGCGAGATCAGTTTATACCATCTAATCTTAATTTACCGTATATTCTAAAACAACTTATAAGCCTATTGTGTTTTACGTAATACAAATACTCTAAAACCAATCTGTGACAATTCGGCTGACCCATAATTCTAAGTTACCCGTTTTGACACACACATATTCCGATCCACATTGGATGCACAAGATCATATCACGAACTGATATGGATGTGATAAGTACAATTTACATGTTAAGTTTCATGTCATATGAATGAACTCTTAAAGCCTATGTTGCATAAGTATTATAGTGGAAACATATCAAAATTAGATAAGTTAAGACTTTAGACCCATTGAAATCATATTTGTAGCTATTGTTTCTTATTGTTATATGATTACCAAGATACGACAGCTAGAGGCTTACAAATATTAAGATGTAGATCACATCTTCCTTCATATCAATTGGCAAAGTTACTTTTTCTGATAAATAGTAACAACTAAAACGTCGTGATAAGTTATTATCCTAATTGGTTGATCATCTACTGATTGATCGTTTATCTATTTCTCAATTTCTATAACATACATTACATAACGATCATTTTGATGGGATACGGTTAGTGATTGGATCCTAATGTGTATAAACCCTAATCTTGCGATTAGGGTTTTCTTTCTCTAATTGTTGGTGTTGTATGCTGGCTTTCTTTTTGTGTTATTTACTATTGGGTTTCGTTTTGTTTGTGGGTTTCAAGAGATGGATAAGGATAAGGGTTCGAAGTCTGATGTTAGGAATCAACCAACTAATCAACCAGGTTCGGCTACTACCTCATTTGCGGATATGTTTAAGGATACGCCTAAGAAGACTGTAAAGATTTCAGAGATATGGAATGAGCAATGTGTGGCAGGTACTAATGTTGTTATTCCTTTGGAAGCAGTCGATGAGGTAAGGTCTGGATTCGCTAATACTTTGTATGGTTATTTCATTGGTAAGAGACTCGCTTTCCTGATTGTTGAAAATTATGTGAGAAATACATGGGCAAAGTTTGGTTTACAAAGGGTTATGCTCAATAATGGTTTTTTTATGTTCCAATTTGAAATAAAAGATGGTATGGAAAGGGTGGTGGAAGAAGGTCCATGGTTGATACGGTTGGTGCCTATCTTTTTGAATATTTGGACTCCGAACACTAAACTTACAAAAGATAATATAACTTTAGCTCCAGTTTGGGTTAAAATCCATAATATTCCGGTTGTTGCGTATTTGGTCTTAGTTTGATAACAACACAAATTGGTCATCCTATCATGCTTGATTCCTACACGAGTACGATGTGCCTTAAGTCGTGGGGTCATAATTCATATGCTAGGGCCCTTGTGGAAGTGTCGTCAAAGGAAGCCTTACTTGACTCTCTTGTGGTTGCTATTCTCTACCCTAATGGGTCCGGTCATTCATTGGAAAAAATTAATATTGAATATGAGTGAAAGCCGCCAAGATTTAAGACTTGTAAAGTATTTGATCACAATGATAATGGATGTCCTAAAAAAGTGAAACTGGTTGTGAAAGAAAAATCGTTGTTTGATGAAGAGGGTTTCGTTGAAGCTTATAAGAAGAAAGGAAAAGGTAAGCTTCAGGGTACTAATCCTCAGGTTGATGGGATTCGTTTTCAAAAGCCTAAAGTTTCGTATTACTATAGGCCAGTTACTAAGCCAAAGAATGGAGGAGCATCTGCGTTGAATACAGGTTTTCCAACAGTTAATGTAGGTTCTAATTCTTATAAAGAACCTACTACTGATCCTACAAGTAGTACGACTCCATCCCGCGATGACCAAGGTATGAATAATAATTGGGTGGATGATATCAACCTTGTTGATTTGAAGAACATTTTTGATGTGCTTACGGAACAAGATGCGGTTTTGAAACCTGTGATTGGCAATACGGGTACTCCTGATGTTATCTCTAGTTCTTCTAAAACTATGTATCCATCGCCTATAAAGAACACTCCTATTGCTGACAAAATTGGGAAGCTTGAAAAGCTTATTATTGATGGGAAAGCTACTCTTGTGGATAATGATGGTAAACCTTTTAAAAAGGCTATTTCTTCAACTAAGATGGGTAGCAACCCATTCTCTAAGGTGGGCAATGTGATAGTTTCTGACAACGATGATGATCACATTGGGACGTTGTATTCTGGAAGTGGAGGTAAGGAGCATAGTCTTTATAAGCAATGAAAAGCGGATACGGGTGATGGCAACAATTATGATGATGATGATTTTGGCCTCTCTCTTGCTCAGTTAAAGGCTTCTGGAATTCAAGATTTTTGTTTTAACTAGGTTGCTTTATAGTTTGCGTAAATTGTATCTTTTATGATGGTTTTTGGTTTAGGGGTCTAGTTGGTTTTAGCTACTTGTCGTTTATGGCATGTCATAAATGATTAGTGGTTGTGTCAAGCGTTTGCTTGTGGTTAATGTGGTACCTCAGCCACATTCTATTGTACTTAAACGTTTTTTTAGTAATATATTTTACCGGATGGAATGCCCTTTATTAAAAAAAAGGTCGTGATAACAACCCATTAAACATCTTTATTTTATTTTATTTTTACTATCAAATATGTTCTTTTATTTTCAAGTCCAAATGACTTTGATAGCTCAATATTATAGTATTTATATCTTATTTTGGTCATCATGTCATCACTAGTGTTACTATTACTATGGTTGTTATTATTGTTAGAGATAGTGATATGTTTTAATCTTTGTAAGGCTCTAAAGGATTAATGACCTCAACTCAAATTAATTAGAAAATGGTCAAATTTTTAAACAGATTGTACAATACATTTTACGTGTTTTGAATATGTTATAGTTTAATCGAATCACACACTTTACGTCCACATATGGTAAGACCAGACAAGGCGAGATCGGAAGATTTTTTGCATTAATAAGTTCGATAAGATAAATAAGGATCAACATAAGCAATATATCCCGTCACAAGGTGAGGTTAATATACACCTTGTTAACATCACATATAGATATTAGAAGATAAAAGGCCACAGCCCGGTTTGTGGGTTAAGGGTATTAGGGTTTTACTATTATAAATAGTGGATGATTAATAAAGATTAACCTACGGATTTCAATGTAAACATACGGTCTAACATGGTATCAGAGTGTAGGTATGATCTTGACACCTAATCGGTCATCAAGCCGCCACCTGTATATCACCCCGTCATATCTACCACTCGGAAAAAAAAACAAAAAAAAGTATACTGCCGATCGAGAGAAAAAAAAAGGGTTAGTGGATTTCACCTTTGCCGTCATTGTTGACGAATCCTATAATAGATCTCAACATTGCAGAACAAAGCCTACATAATTTCAAGCCTGTTTTGTGAAGACTTTGAAGATTTGTTTGTGCATATGCAGATGTGCTTGCAACAAGAAGATTTGTTTAATTGTTAGGAAAAAAAAGTATTTAGAATTTATGTTATTATTATGTTTTTGTTTTATGTCGAATCAAGGGTATTAATTTCCGAGACGATTTTTTTTTGTGTCGAATCTAGAGTTCTTGGTTTTAGGGTTTATTTTCGTTTACCTGTTTGTAGAAACCCTAAAACCAATTTATATTTTTAATTTTTTTTTCTCGTTTACCTGTTTGTCGACTTTAGAGTTTTCGACCAAGAGTTTGTTTTGTTTGTCGACCACGAGTTGTCGACCATTGTTTTCTGTTTCTGTTTGTCAACCACGTGTTGTCGATTGATTATTGTTCGAGCTTTCGTGATTTCGCCGCTCGAACTACGGGGGAGTATTAGTGGATAATTAGGTCCAAGCCCGGTTTGTGGGTTTTGGGAATTAAGGTTTTACCATTATAAATAATGGTTATCAATAAGGTTATACCTACGGGTTTTCATCATCCAACAATAGATATAAAAAGTGCATTACAAACAGGGACGGAACGAAAACAAAGTCATAAGGTGCATTTATGATAAATCAAACAAGACTATATGCACAACTTTTTAGGATTTATAGAAAAATTGAGGTTTTATAACAAAATTAACACTACGAGACAAAAATCTATGGGTGTCCCAGGACTTCCCGGGACACCCTTGGTTCCGTCCCTGATTACAAAACATAAAACCTACAAAATGTAATGGTAAAGATGAGTCCATACGGTATTTTTATTATTTTAAATTAAATGGCTAATTTCTAATTTCATATTTGTGGTTCGTGTGCTCTAGTTGTATACGTTTTGTTCCTTTTTTTTAATCAATTATGGCCATTAAAAAAATATATATATTAAAAAGGGTATTATGAAATATATAGAGTTAGTACCAACTTCGAACGTGCGACAATTAGGTTTAATTCTCGACGTTAAACCATTGGACTACACAAAGTTGGAGATAGAAAATCGCGTTTTATACCATAAATAAAGATATTAATATCCATGCTATTAAGTATTTAATTGAGAATATATATGTTAACTTTATAAAATATACAACTCGCTGAAACCACTAATTGGATCATCATCATATCTTAGATGATGTTCTATAACTAGATGTTGCAAGTGTTTCAAAATATTCCATATAGACTGCTAAGCAAAACTTAGAAAACTATAATGTGATACGAACTACACCCGTCGCAAATTGATATCGGATCTAATATAACAAATGGTGTCGAAATCATTTTCTTCTACTTATAACTAGGAGTGTTCACGGGGCGGTTCGGTTCGGTTATTTGAAAGATTTTCACTATCCATCGCGGGGCGGGTAATTCATTTTACTACCCAAAACCAAACCGTACTAGGCGGGTAACTGGACATGCGATTACCCGAAATGAGCGGTTACCCGCGGTTCGGGTCATGGTTAACCATTTTAGAATTTAATCATATGAAAAATAACATAATCTAAAGCGTAAAATGCCATGTAGTATATTAAATAACATTGAGTAGATTGACGCATAAACAAAAAGTTTTTATTCGACATTTATAGATTAAAATCACATAAATCAATTTTCACACATAGATGTTTAGTAAATGTTCACATTAGGTGCAAAAACATTGTTATACAATAAATATCAAATGGCCAAGTTGGTCTAAGGACGCGGGTTCAAATCCCACTCTCAACATATATCTTTTCTTTTTTTTTTTTTTTTTTTTAAAAAGTTTACTAAAATTAGTATGCTTCAACCTTTTCACTACGACTAACATAGACCAAGATCAAATATCTAAAAAGTTTCTTCTTATTTAGCAGTGTGTTGATAAACGCATGTTCATTAAAAATTACCAAAGGCGAATGAATAACAAATGGCTATCATATGATAGGTTGAGTATAGTTTGTGAAACTGGTATGTTGATAGTTAAAAAGGGGTTCTAGTTGATATGCTAATTATTGTCGGTGATTTTTGTGTCATCAACTATTTTAATTTTTTTAGGTGATTGTGGTTGACTGGTTGTTAAAGATCGATGAGAATTCATAAGGAGCTCAAAGATAGGTTAAGAGGGGCGAAGTCGAAACTGATATATACATTCCTACCGTGACAAGATGTGAGGGTAAAAACGGGTGCCCCGCGCCTCCTTGCGGGTCAAGGGACATTTATAGACTACTAAACGATTAAAAAATGTTCAAAAAGTATAATTTATTTTTTATATGCGTGTATAAAAATTATTTTTATTTTTTAGATTATGTATAAAAATTATTAAAAAAAATTTTAAAAAATTAAAAAATTAAAAAGATTAAAAAAAATAATAAAAATAAAAATAAAAAGGTATTATGTAATACCTAAAGGGTGTATTAGAGTTGTAATCACACAAACCTCGAACATGTAACCTCTTGGTTTAATTTTCAACGCAAAACCATTGGACTACACAAGGTTGGTGATATCAAATTGTGTTTTATGTACTTATACCATAAACGAAAGATATTAATATCTTAACCTTATAAAACATACAACCTCGATTATACAACTTTGGATAACATACTATTGTCTGATAACATGAACAATTGATGTTAAAATAGATACATATTGTTTAGTCATATATATGAACTCGCAAAACTAGATTGTTTTTAGAATGTTGATACGAGCTACACTCGTTGCTAATCTGATATCAAATCTAACAAAACAGATGATGTCGAAATCATTTTCTCCTTCCTATGATTGATAAGATCTCGTTACTCGTTAATGATTTCCTAAACAATGTACCACGTTTACTCTTCCGCTTGTCCTGTTAATAAAGTACATCAACGATAATTAGTAAGTTGTAGTTTAAGGCAGGATTTAAAAATTTTAATCATTCTCGCAAAGTTTCTATTTATAAACATGTATTTCTCGTTGCTCGTTAATTAGAACACACATTACCAAAATCAAACAAGCTTATAATACATGGAAATTTGTTAACAAGCACAATAAGAGGAAAGTATATAATCGATGGCATAAAATGATGATAAACAAAAGGGAAAATTACAGCTTAAATGGCTGTTCAATTTGATATATCGATACATGCGGCTAAATGAGTGGGTTCGATGGAACACGTTACATGTTGGAATGAGTTCAAACCAAAAAGTAAATTATTAGTTTTGTTATGATTTACGGCTGGTTGAGTAACTTTTTTTGTTAGTTGCCATTGACTATCATAAATACAGTACATATCATACGATTAATTAGCATTTTTAGAAAGTTACGTCAATGTGTAATAACGTGTTTTTAATGCTTATCATTCTTGATTGATTTTATAAGCATTTAACATGATCATGGTTTCGGATTCTTATTGGCTCTTTTTTTTTAAATGAAAAGTTTAAAACATTGCTCTTAGTTTGAAAAAGATTTCATAACTGGACATTGAACCCATTTCATATGATGGGAGTTGCCGGTGTATTGGGCGCTGCTTTGCTATGCGCTATTCATGGTGCTACTGTAGAAAATACTTTATTTGAAGATGGTGATGGTGCAAATACATTCCGTGCTTTTAACCCAACTCAAGCTGAAGAAACTTATTCAATGGTCACTGCTAATCGCTTTTGGTCACAAATCTTTGGGGTTGCTTTTTCCAATAAACGTTGGTTACATTTCTTTATGTTATTTGTACCAGTAACTAAAATGCAGTCAGAATTGCTTTTGAAATTGGGAGTCTTATGGTTTGCTACTGAAAATATATGCACAAGTTTTATATGTGCTACTTTTTTGTACAGTAAAACTTTGTGGCATTTGATTTGCTGGTGGAAAAATGTGAAAAATGATGCATAGGCCCAAAAATAACAACCAAAACATATTAGGAATTTCGGTTCGGGATCGGTTCAGGCTATTTCCAGAACTTGGTTTACAGGTCGGTTTTGGTTGGTCTTGGCCCGAAGCTGGCCTACAGCTTGGGTGTTGCTTTTCTCAACCGGCCAGCTAGACGTTTGTAGTGGGAAAAGGGAAGTGATGCCAGTAGCCCACTGCCCCAATGGTTTACAAGTTTTTAACATGTTTTATTAAGCACCACATACAGCATTTATTAGTACATTGACATGGTAACATGGTTGTGTGAATTATGCATGCATTCTTAGTAAATATGATAATGTTCCATTTCATTATTATACTTATGTTCACTGCCATATATGACCTGCAATAGTAAAACCAGTTGTGTTCGTCAGTTATTGTGTTAAAAGAGGCACATAGAAAGATAATTGATAGATGCTACTTCATATACTGATTAGGTGACACAAACGTCTCAGTGTAGAAGACTTCTTCGGGGCGACCCACTCTAAGGTCACAATAATACAACAATTTGTATTTGTCATGGAAATTTCCTTTGATTTTATTTTTTCCTTTGCTCTCGTGGCCGTCTTTTTCTTTAGTATACTTCTTTTTCTTGAGATCTACCTGACAAATACGACCTCCTTCGCATCCATACTTTATCATGAGCCAGTTTCCATTGTTCATCAAGTGCACTGGAGACAAACAACGAATATCATAGTTGGGCATAAGCTGATAGGTTACCACCTTACTCCAGATATCTCCATCTACATTCAACTTCCACAGATCGAAACAGGCACTCTTCAACAAACCATTTTGTCCAATAATGTAGTACTTAACACATAAATGAGGAATGGAACCTTTGTGAAGAGTAATGACGGTGGAGGATAGTTCATTAATATTATCATACTCAGGGGGAGTTTCTATCTTATGGAACCTCTCAGCTGTTGTGTCAAACCTAATCAAGCATTCTCTGTTGTTGTAATACTGAAAATAGATATTTTCGCTCAAGAAAAAACCTGGTCTCCAGTGCCATTCTATTTCTATTTTGGGGGCCTTCTTGTTTAACTTTCTCCATGAGTCCGCCTTCAAAGAGTATATGTAAACATTGCCAGACCGATCTGTTACAACTAGAAGCTTGTAGTCGTCTTCACAAGAGCTGTAATACAATCCGTATCTGCTTTCAAAAGAACTGTAGCATTCCATGTAATCAGGATTGGCTGGTTTAGACAACCTCTTATACTCGGTTGTCAAAGGATTCCACAAAATAATACTACTATCAGAGTATCGACAATCATTACACTTTCTTATGCCTAAACATACCAGCCCATGATAAGATGTTAGTATACAGCCCATGTAATCAGGACTGCAGGCTTCAAATTGTGGTAAAGGGCGGCAGCAGGGAGCCTTCTTAGGCAGTGATTCACAGTCAATGGTGAAGAACGTTGCTGTTTTTTCAGAAAAGCAGAAGAGTTTTTGGTCTTTAAGATGGGGGTCTTTTCGAAGGTTACGGTTGTGCATCTCTTTGAACCTATCTGACATTAGGAACGAGTTCCATTGTTTGGAGACACACATAAAACGGATTACAGATTTTGTTGGAACCTTTGTTAGTATCTGAAACAATATTACGTCTTGTGGAAGATAAACCGCCATGGTTTTCTGGTTTGCATCATACAAGACTGTTGAAAATAATGAATAGTGGCTATTAGAATTGGGAGATAAATTGAAAAACAAAAATTATAGACTAATACCAAGTATACAAGGATGCATCATATTATTAAGTACTACGTAATATGCAACATGCTGTTCGAAAAAAATAATAATAATGGAGCACAAATAATTAACATACGTGTATAAGAGATGCAATTAATTTACATTACCTGAAGTTGGGTTCGAATTCTTGTCTTTGATTGTTAAAGCCGCCATTGAAATTTAATTTTGAGGAAAAGCGGAATCGAAATAGACTCAGGATGTGTGGTAGGTGTTATAGGATTGATTATGGGTTTATTTTATGCTAATGATCCACTAAAATATGGTAATTATCTTTTGGATCCTTTGTATTGTGACAATAACTTAATAACTAAGTTAAATCATATTCCATGCAAAAATATGGAGTGTTTAAACAGTTTATAGTTTATAGTAATAAGGAGGTTTTAAGTTCGCACTTCGCGACGGGACGTTTAATTTCAAAATTATTGACTTACGTATTTTTTAAAATGGTTGGGAAATCTTTCTTTCCGTTTGTGTCCTCTGGAGCTGCTTCCCACGAAATTGCATGTCTCTTAGCCGTAAGCATATATGCATCTTCAAACTGCCACAATGCATATGCGTCTTCAAAGCCAACTGACATCAAATAATAAATTGAAAAGCATCAAAACATGTTAAACTCAAATACACGGAAGATAGTCACTTTTACATCGTTGGACATCATATCTTGCAACTGAAGGTAAGAAACAGTTTGTTTGCCAAGGTAAAAGACTTCCTTTTGCAAAGCGAGATCAGTTTATACCATCTAATCATAATTTACCGTATATTCTAAAACAACTTATAAGCCTATTGTGTTTTACGTAATACAACATAAAGCAACTTCAAACAACCCGAACACGGTATTTGATACTCTAAAACCAATCCGTGACAATCACTACAAGAAAAAAGGCTTTTGGTGACCACACGATTATGGTCACTAATAGTTGATATTTGGTCACTAAGCTGATTTAGTGACCATATCAAAGTGGTCACTCGTCGTCACTAAAAGTCGGTCACAAAAGGTAATAGTGATGACATTTGAATATGGTCACTAAATAGTGACCATAAGTTTGTTGTCACTTTCATTTGTGACGACTAATTCTTAGTCACTAAATGTAAAAGTCGTCACTGAGTTTGGTCACTAAAAGTAAAAGTGGTCACTATTTTAGATGAAGTGACCAAGGATGTGGTCACTTTTTATCTACTACACCAGGAGAGTGGTCACTTTTAATTGAACTTAATGTCCAAATAAAATGGTCACTAATTGAAAAGTTATGGCAAAAAAAAAATGCTGCTCGTAATCACTAGTACGGTTATTAATATTCAAAATGAAAAGAATTTATACAAAACACAAATCCAAAATTAATTACATCTACATAGACCTTTAAGATTGCCTAACCAGATAAGAAACCAAAGTTTAAACGCCATGCCCAACACTCACCTGAAACCATATCTTCACATCGAAAATCAATTGACCTATAGAGATCCGTTCTTGACGTTGAAAGAAAAAAAATCAATAAAATCATAATCTAATCCTTTTGCTTTTCATCAAGAATTGCATCAGTGGGGTGGCGACGCAAAGGTCTGTAGAATGTGAATCAACTTGTCCTTTAAAAGAATCGTATGGAATTGGAATGGCTGATGTAGGTAACCCTCTAGACTGCAAGATCAGTGGTAAACTGTCAATAAAATGCAGAGTATTTTGCATTCCACTAAATTAACTGATTTAGGTGTTAGAACTTCTTGATTGCAGACACATTATATTGTGATACACTTGGCCAAAAAAGTTGAGGACTTTGGGATACACCTCTATAAAGTAGAGCATGACAGATTCACATATCATACAATTGTCGAAGTTCAAATTTGTATGAAATGTGTATCTGACTTCTGAATCAATTAAGAACTAGAACAAATCCATTTTTGGAATGTCAGAAGAGCAACTACAAATGTATGAAAGGTTGTTACTAATCTAACCTGCACTAATCACTGTAATCGGTAGTCATCTTCACTGGGTCGTTGGCATTTTTCCTTCTTGAAGCATTAGGCGGACCACGAGAGGAGAAGTCAGATGAGAACCTGGAGACGTCAAGACATTAGATCTACACAAGAACAAAACATCCTACTACTGTCTATTGAGCAATCAATACCAGCTTTCATATTAGTCGACAGAATTAGTTGTAGTTTATTACCCTGGTATTGTATACTAGCTAATATTAAAGCTTGATAATCATTATGCACAAGTATAAAGAGATAACCATAGTTTTGTAAGAGATCCTAAACTCGTAAACTATTTCTACAAGTATATCATGCATTTAAACTTCTACATGTACGGATATTATCCTTCAACCAAACTTCAACTAAACATCATCTATAGCCTCAACATAATCTTCATAATCTTTAGTCTGATCATAATTCTCGGTCCCTTGCATAATTCTAATAATTTCAAATCACATGAGATTCATTTCACTATGATCAAATACTAGAAACTGATTATCTGCAACTTATGAAATGAAAATGCAATGTCAAGAATCACGCTCAAAAGCAAACTTTAACCATGCTACTTTGTAGTATTTCTTTCACATCAAAGTCCTAAAGATTATGGTATTTTGTACAAGCTTGTAATGTTGTACTTCTAAATATGGAACACTTAAAAGTAATTAATAACAGGTGTTACAATTGCTAAAGCTGCTACTGAGCTTTTGGATGAAATTGAATATGCAAGAGCAATGCTTATCCAAGAGGTATACATGCTAACCACGCCATTAATCATTACATGTCACACAACTTACAGAGTTCTTGTTAAACAATGTTCCTGTCATGCTACCAAGTCATGTAAATAATTCTTAGTAAATATAGCTACTTCAGAAAAAAGATATGAACTTACGTTTCCTGGAACGAGTGATCACTCATCACTTTACACTGCAACTGCCAACTGCAATAAAAGCCTTAGGCCTTCCTCCTGTGACCAAATACAATCTCTTAGAGGAGAAAGAGATGTAGAGCGAACCCATAAAAACAATCAAGAGTAATAAGTAATAATGACTGATACCTTTTCCTTCTCAACTGCTCTTCGAGATGCTTACACTCCTCTTCATGTTGAGACCTCAACTCCCATATCGAGCAGAGACTAACAGAGAAAGCCATGGGACGAGTGACATACGGCTTAACAATTTCCGCATATCTGCATCCATATATCATAGCTTTAGCATATTGCACAAATCAACTTAGTTTTCAATTTTCACAACAAAATTTAATATCACTACAACAGAAAATAAGTGCAAGTTGATGATAAACGGAACAACCTTTTTTCAAAAGTTATCAACGGTAACGACGAAGGGACAAAGTGTTGTTTCTCTTCCAGGTAGCCCTTCTCGATGGTCTTTGCTTGTGGTTCAAGTGTCCCTTACCAGAGTCCTCTGTACTTCTTACCAGCAGATGTTAAACCTCTTAGCTCTCTGTGCTTATGCACAAGGTTGCAGATCCAGTTGATCCTTGGGTCATTGCGGATAGCAGCATGTGCAGGGTCCACCAAGATCACCTCAAAGTACTTGTAAGTTGAGTCCTGCAATTAAGAATTGTACTCAATGGCCAAACAAAGTGCACACTCACTCCATAGCACAGAAACTCAGAGTAATATACCAACGATCCGGTTACAAAAAACTATATCAGCTACAATGAGCCCACACCTCATAAATTGTAGAACAAAAACCATACACGATAAAATATTGCAGGTCCCTGCCAAGGCGACCACCGCTAACAGTATGCTAAAGAAAATAGACATGCCACACCCCCATCCTCATTCATTTATATTGTCTTATCTCACTTCAACTAGGTAAAGTTGAACTGAATAAAATATCAAGACCCTTTTATCTATTGACCAGATATCAAGTGTTTCTATCAATGTTCCTTTAATAACTATTCTTCTTGTATCATAAAAGGTTTGACCTCTTAGACTATCCTATTAGAAGATTAAATGTGGAGTGTTGATAGCCTCAAGCATACCTCTATGGCTCTATCAATGCACTGAATCTTCTATCGAGTTTCGAAGTCATGCGAAGAGACTCGGAATGGAAGGGGGAATTCTTGCCCACGAAGATCAGTGTACGACATTGCAGTCTTTTCAGCCCGTCCATGATATCTGGCCATCTAAACAAAACAACACAAGTTCATGTTATAATTTTGTTTCAGCCTGGTATTGAAACAGAAAATGCCTTTGATATGGAAAATAAGTTTACCCATTAACAAGTATGAGACCAATTACTCGTTGTGTATATTTTATCTGTTCACCAAAAGATATGATAATAACTTCATAATCTAGAGCTAATATTATGCCAACAAATATTGTGTGAGGTACATAAGAAGCTGCTTACAGCAAATAAGGTGAGTACATAAGTGCCTGTTGTTACCCCTAAGCACATTACTGGACCAAGCCTGAAAGAGCAATTCACGGCTATATTAACTGAGTTTACAAAGAGGAGATTACGGTTTATGAAATGATCTTACACGAATGCTTTGGAAATGCCAGAAATCCGAAGCAAATAAAGCAATTATAATGTTAAACTTACTCAAAATAGTCGAGAACATCAGCAACCTGATCGGCTAAGTCATCAGCAGATAACTCGGGATCATCATATGACAATGGAGCAGATCCAAACTGCAAAGACTCATAAAGGAGGTGCCACATAAGAAAGGATGCAAAACAATAAACACAAAAGACTCATATGGCATAGAAAGTGTCTCAACATGCAACTACATATCATCAAACTTAGCATTTGATTTTTTTTATTTTTTTTTAGCAAAAACCTAACATTTGATGTGTTGCACCACATAATTTTGGACAGCGCACCTTCCTTCATGAAAACATTTATAATACTCATGGCATACCTACAACTCAGGAGATCTCAATATTGATTGTTACTTGGAAATCCAGAATAGTTTAACCATATTCAAGTTCATCACAGTGAGGAGATCTCAATAAGACCTTGGAAATTGTGAAAGCTAGGCTCCATTGTTCCTTCAAAATATCAAGACAGATGCTGCCATTGCTGTTGACGTTGGGTGAAAAACCTTTGTTCTAAAAGCCAACTATGAAAAAATTGGCGGAATTGCATTAGAAACAAAAAGTTGAAACCTAAGGTACGAGACAAAAGTAGAAACCTATAAATGCATCTTTGAAATGTTCAACGATGTCGTTAACTAATGATTCCACACGATATGGCTGTTGTGCCTTACAAGATTCTGTTCTGTTTCAAATAACGGAAGACATGTGTATCATGTACACTTTATGTAAAATAAATTCAACTTTTATCTGATCTTGATCATGAACCAAGTGATATCTTCTAAATGCATAAACAAGATTCAAGCAATTGAGTTGATGAGTTACCTTAGGTGGCTTAAATGGATAATCCGGAGGAAAATGGATAGTAACCATAAACACACCACCAGAATAAGGGCTTTCGGGAGGTCCCATAATTGTAGCTTGCTAGTGAAACATGTCTTCTGCCACCGGGCCTAAAAATCAGACAGGGTTAACAATAGGAAGAATCAAACCACTCCAAATCTAACAATAAATGCATAACACTAACAGATCCATATCACTTACCCATAAGCACAAGTGATAGGCATGCACTAAAAACACGTAGTTATGAACAACTATGCTCACTAAGTGATTGTTCAGTTTGATGCTCCATTTCATTCGCTTCATTTGCCCATACAATGCGCAGCCTATGCAATTTTCTTATAAAAATAGATTGTATAATAATCATATTCAAAAAAAAATTAGGCTGCCGAACTATAACAGTTGCTCTATCATCACTAAAATACTCTCGATTTACTAGCACCTCAACATCAAACCATTCCTTTTCTTCTCACTCACTCATCACCTTTATACTCATAGTGGTCACATTATTTCTCACCATAAACCTACATCTCAGTACCTCACTAACACACTAGTCACGCAAAACTCTCATATCCAGTAGCGAACACCCTCCACATAACCACCTCTCATATCCTCTTAACTTTACCCACGTAATAGACTACCTCCCTACAACTCCTTCTCACCCCTCCCATTACAAAAAGCCTAGAATAGGTTCACTTCAACAAAGCGACACATCATGGTTTTTTCTTCTTTTCTTTAAACTAATACTTTTGTTAGTAGTACGTAATAGATTATTGCCATCTTCATCACAAGGAAGTACTTTTGTTTCCGTTAATCAAACACAAATTGTAGCTCAATTACCTCAACATTATCAGCAAAAAAATGTTTCCGTTAATCAATTACTCTATACGATGCGTCAATGCATACTAATTGTCACATACAACACTCATTCAATCAATTCTAATTCTAGATTATATAGCAATATATTATCTAACAAACAAATCATAATATGATAAAGTAATCCGCAAAAATCATAACAATATGTAAATGAATAGTTGTATTATACCTAAATTGATTAAACATGAGTGAATTGCACGAGCCGTATGATGAACGGTGAGTATTTCGGTTATCGGCGATGGTTACGGTGATCACCTATGGTTACAGTTTTCGGAGATGGTTACAGTGATCGGTGACGGTGACGGTGATCGGAGAGGTAAAAGTTATCGGAGAAGGTCATGGTGATCGACGATGGTGACAGTCATGGTGTCGGCGACGGTTCCGGTGATCGGAGATGGAGCGATTAGGTTGTGAGGGTTTGTATCGCCCACAGTTAGAGAAAGGGGTTTTCAACATCTACAGTAGCCTAACTATTTTAATATCTGCTGAATTTTATATTTTTTTATATAAGAAGTGAAACTATGTTAAATTAAATTTAAAGTATGATTTTCTAATGCATGCATCTGTGTAGGGTGTCAAAATACTCGATCCGATCCGAATCCGAACCTGATTAAACTTATACGGGTCGAGTTATTTGGGTAAAAAATTAAATTTAGGTTAATCCAAGTAACCCGAATATTAGATAGGGTCAGGTATTAGGTTGAAAAATGTTTGGCTAATTTGGGTTCGGGTTTATCCGTTTGATATTATTTAATATATTATTTAATAAATTATCTATATAAATCAGAACAAATAAGCAAATTTATGACTATTTTACTCATATTCGGGTTGATCCGAACCTGGATTGACCCGAACCCGACTAACCCGAATTCAAATAGGGTCCGGATTGAGTATGTTATTTTTAGCCTTGACTCGACTTTGACCTGACCCGAATTGGCCAGAACCCGACTAACACCCCTAAGAGTATGCAAATCTGTTTCATTTTATTATCTTTAGTCGGTATAAATTTAGTCACCTTATATCACATATTTTGTAGTGAATCAGTGATCAACAACTACAAGATTGTCATATGAAACTCGGATAACATTTTTCGCCACTAATTTTTAAAAAATTTAGTGCGTCACTTTTTTTTATCGAAAAATATCCTACATGTATAGTGTCGAAATTAATGACCACTTTGAGGTTGGTGACTAATTGTTTATAGATTACCAAATATTAGTGTCCATGTACTATATGGTCACTATTTTGCTTAAATAGTGACCAAAAGAAAAGTTGGCACTAAATTTTGGTCACTATAGGCACTTTTTCTTGTAGTGAATCCGGTTGACCCATAATTCTAAGTGGCCCGTTTTGAGACACTTATATTCCGATCCACATCCAACATGCCCAAAGTTACAGACTTAGGATATTACTTCCAATATTCAACTCCAGTGACGTTCTTTCAAGAACGAAAACCATTCGACTACACAAAGTTGGTGATAGAAAATCGTGTTTTATATATTTATACCATAAGTGAAGATATTAATATCCACCCTATTAATTATTTTGTTGCAAATACATATGTTAACCTTATAAAATATACAGCTCGATGAGACAACTTTGGATCATCATCATATCTTAGATGATGTTTTATAACTAGATGTTGCAAGTGTTTCACAAATATTCCATATAGACTACTAAGCAAAACTTACAAAACTAGAATAAGATACGAACTACACTCGTCGCAAATTGATATCGGATCTAATATAACAAATGGTGTTGAAATCATTTTCTTCTACTTATACAACACAAGAGGGCTAATGCTATGGTAGGAATCCGTTGCAAATCCGTTATTCCTACAGTAGCGTGAATGCTCCATGGAAATTTAAATTGCAACGGATTTCTAATGGGGAAAAAAAGTTGCAACGGTTTTCCAACCAAGGAAAATCTGTTGTAAATTAGCAACCGTTTTTGCAACGGGTCATATTCCAATGGTTTTCCAACGATTTTGCTACAACATACATTACAAGGAAATTGCAATGGACAAAAGTTGGTACGAGATTGCAACGGCATCACGTAGGATTGGGTTTTGCAACGGTAAGCAATTGTAACGGAGTTGCAACAGTGTAAAATTGTGATGAGTTTGCAACGGAGTCTAACCACAACGGTTCCGTTACAAAAAACTGCATTTACTAATATAAATCAGCACAAAATTGCTTTTCCCGTAATATACAAATGTCAAAATCTAAATATTTATGAACGCACAATTGAAACCGAAATTAATAATTAGACGATCATGTTCAAATATCATATTACATAACGTATCAAATCCTACCAAACGTACTACTTCTAAACCACATTCTACCAAATGCACCACTTCTTAACAAAATGTGCATAATCCACCAATATGTGCCAAATTTACCCAAAATGAACTACTTCTAAACAAATTGTGTATGAAACATGAAGTGTACCTAATTAAGCAACGAATGTTTATGCACAATGGGGAGTGTGAGGTTGCTCCTTCAATTGTGTCAACACCTCGGCAAAATTCTCATACGTATCTTTGATCATTTCTTCCTTAAATGTCTTAAGTTTTTCTTCGATAAGCTTTCTTTGTTTTTCTATAGCTTCCTCAAAAAGCTCTTTATCTTTCTTTCTCGCTTGCTCCAAGTCCTTCATTGATTTTTCTAGTATTTCAACCTAAAATAACATATTTACACCAATTACAATTCATCTTAATGCATAAATACCTACTATAAATGATTAAAAAAAACAAAACAATACATGCAAGTAACTTCAATATGTATAAGTTACCTTTGACCCAATATGTATAACAAAAAGACAAGTAACAAGAGTCATTGAATTTTTGTTGAGAGTAGGCATGTTAGTTCATTACCAGTACGAAGTATACGCTATAAACCACTTCACCTTATTACGGTAATGCTAATATAAAGAAGAATAGAGAAAAATGAAAAGAACGCTAATGCTAATCTAAACCACTTCACCTTATTACGACCCGTTTCCCCCATCAGGATCAAGTTTTAACCCATTTCAACTCATTATGTCCCATTTCAACTAATTATATCAGTCCGATAACTCATCAGCATCCTAAACCGATCAGCCCTTCAACATAAGCCAAATTGCTTTTAAAAGATCATAAGAAAAATTCAGTCACATCCTCACCCGTCATGTATCAAACATTGTGTTTTCTTATAACTAAATTATATTTGCTTTGAGAATAAAAAATAATCAACAAACCTTCTCAAATCTCATAGGTGGTTGTGAGGTACAAGCATTACTAGTCAAAGGTGTTCCCGTCAACAAATATATGGGATCAGACGCATTGTATGCCCGAATGTATTCCCCCTATTAAAACAGTCCCAAAATAACGATTAAGTATTTTAAATTTTAATAATGAACTACTAAAAGTGGCTAATCAGAAAGAGGTTTGGATACTTACAATATGATCGCGTGATTTGTCATTAACCCATCTCGGCTCAACAACTTCATCCCCGTTTGACTCACCTACCTCATTCGACTCACCAATCTCAGTAGCAAACATCAGCAAAAAAATATATATTCCCAATCTTTGTTTGTAAACATCATATTTTGCAAATAGGTTCTCAAACACCATCAAGCTACAAAGAGTTAGTAATCTAAAATAAGCACACAAGAATAACATTGAATCATTAATAGAATGGCTGTCAAGTGGTGGCACGCCATGTATTATGAAAGCCTTTTAGTCGAAACATAAGTGACTTGACAAAAATTGATTAAGCTACAAATCCTAACATATACATACATATATCAATCAAATCACGATCCATATTGTTGGAATTATATAACATGACATTCAAATAAATTACTACAAAACATCAAAGTATTCAAGCGGAAGCGTATATGATTTATTAATGAACAATTAATTAACATAAAAGAATATGCGTACCTTTTCTTGATTCTAGCCGAACAAGAATCAAATCCCCAAACTAGCAATTAGTATGAACCCTAATTAGGGTTTATAGGATTATAAAAATTACCCCTTACCGTTTTGTAATTCAATCCAAGATAATAACAAAAGTATGTTATTACTATGTTCTTGTACACACGTACTAATACCAAGTAAAAGATTATGCTAGTAATAATAACACAAAACGATTTTTCTTGACACTCAAATAAATTCGATCATAATGAAGGAGAAAACAATACTGCATGTAATTGGTATTGATCATGCGTACATACTACATGTATGTATGATACATGCATGATATATCATAGTACCATGCAAAATCATTATTCCATATGGAACAATATATCCAATCGTACATCAGTAATAATTGTGAAGTTTTGTTCGCTTCGTGTGAGTCCCACGACAAAAGACCAGAGCCAAAGACAAGGAGCAAAGGTTTATTTATATAATAGCCAAACTTTTCCTCCAAGGTATTGCCTCCCATCTCCTTTAGTTATCAAAGTTGACAACCAACCCCTTTTTAAAACTTTCGGTCACAAAAAATAAGACGAGGGTTTCAAACTTTGACACTCTAATCTTTCTTTTATATTTAAACGATCATTAGTAATTGTCCTATAATTACTAACGGTCGTCAGACGTTTTGTGTATATAATAATTAAATATAACATTTTATAAATAATTATTAATCATTTACTCTTCATACGTAAAGTGTGCAATCCCATAGTCTCGAGTTCGATCCTAACTCACGTCTATTAATTTATTGTCCATAAAACCAACAGCTCCCACTTGGACATATCTTAATAGAGTGATCACATTCGGTTAGCGTCTAGCAACACTTCGATGCCTCTAGTACAACTCGAGCAAGGCTCCCGGAAAACCTTTTAATGATTTCTCATTATTATTATCCTTTTGTTTCTAATACCATGTTAAATAAAGATATGGAATTAAGTCATTCTTTATCCAACTATTATGTTTCTCGTTATAAGTGATTGAGCAAGATTACCAAATCTTCTGAAC
Source organism: Chrysanthemum makinoi (assembly GCA_910596185.1). Lineage (NCBI taxonomy): Eukaryota > Viridiplantae > Streptophyta > Magnoliopsida > Asterales > Asteraceae > Chrysanthemum > Chrysanthemum makinoi. The sequence continues at coordinate 2,455,289 of OU343221.1, read as the reverse complement.
ATATTCAGGGGAGAACTTTGGGCGTGGCCACGCAAACATCTTGTCAACCCTACGAGGGGCCAAGCAGTATTAAACTCCAAAATAAATTTGAATGAACAAATTCTATCTTGACTACGAGAATAACCCATGAACTTTGCAACACTTCAGGAAACAACCCTTATGACTACCAGTTACGTAAAGCGTTAAGTTGTTCCACAGAAGTACACTACATTCATGACACTTATCTGGTATCTCAAGTCTGAGGATAACTATTCATAATTTACTTATAACAATATCCACAAAGTAAATTATGTAGTTGGGATAAGTCCTATATTCAATTCATTGAATATCATCCGAAATTGGTATGCATTCTCATCAATATACTTTCAAGTATATTCTACCATATCTCTCAGATTTGTCTTAGTTTAATGATACTCCCATATCATTAATTGACAACGGACGATTTAGAATAAATTTATTCACGGATTAAACATGCAAATATAGGATACAATATATTATAAAATCAAACATACCAAGTATTTGATTTATTACAACAATTGTTTAACATCCTTTATCCAAATACCAAATAGATCAATGCATGAACATTCCAGTTGATGAATTATGCCTCAAGTAATGACAATCATACTTGTTGACAAGGCACAAATCAACCAACTTGATCTATCGTAATTTTGAGAATACTTATTTCAAGAATTCAATTAATGAAGTCCTTGTATGTGTGCATTCAACAATCCACATAATAATTCATAAAGTGTGTGACATCCTCTATCACCAATTTATGACAATTTAAACTTTCAAACATTTTAAAGTTTAAAGTATTCTTATTCTTTTAATGTATAATGCAATTGTGCTCTTAGTAGCACAACCAGTTCACATGGCCATTAACAAGGATGAAATCCTACCATGACTAGTATTGAGTGTCATCTCAATTAAACCAGCATCATTGTATACAAACAACAATATGCTCATTAAAACTTCGTAAACTTTAATATCTTATTGTGTAATGTTTGATGCTTTCCTAACTTTCAAGTTTAAAGTTGATGACAATTTGCACAACATTTGACATATTGTTCATCCATAGAATCTAGGAGCAATTCCAGGTTGAGGATGTAATTCTATTAGAATATTCATTACACAAGTTATCTAATAACTTTTAGTTAGATATCAATGTTGTCAAATCACTTCTTATTCAAGAATGATACAACAATTTTAATACACAACATGATGTACATGATGAATCTATATTCAAACTTAGAATTCATTCACGTTCTATCTTGTTAAAAGATATTTATCAATTTCCCAAATGATATATCATGTTTTATTAGAATCATTTATTTTACTGCACATGTTTATTAACAATAAACATATATTTCAAGGTTGTATGTTTTAATTCTTAAATCTTACAAGTGAAGTTTCATTCCAATCTAAGACTTAACATTTAAGCTTACAAGGAATGTTACTTCCTATATGTTATACAACATATAAGATTTAAAATCTTAACATAATACTCCCACTAGCTTTCAGGAATACTTAAAATTTATCTTATTTTAATTATAAATCGAAAATGGGATTTAATAATTAAACATAAGAATAATTTCATAGATGCATGCATTTATCCATTCATGAATTATTTGCACTTCGTACACTTTTAAAGATTATATGAATTCAAAAAACCTTTCAATTACTTACCGTCCTCGCTCAAGTAATTTCTCAAGAAAGAGTTTTGATATTCCATTGTCATATTTCATATTAATGAAAACAAGTATGACAATTATCATCTTTATATATTTAATGTGTCTAGAAAAGAATATTCAATCATAATTAATTGCTTAAGTATGATTAATAATCTTGTCATAAAACGTGCATTAAATATGTGTACAATATTGTCCATATGATTTCTACATAGAAATTCAAACCACTAGGGTTTTTCATCTCTTTGAAAAAACTCATTTCCATTCTCTAGTCTAACTATTAAGATAAACCAAATTTCCAAAATTGATTATCTTTATGGACAACATCTTTAACATTCATAGTATGAGTAATTTACCCAATTCAATATTCGGTAATCCATCATAATGATTATCGGGTTTACTATAATCCTCAGAACTCATATTTCTCAGCATATAAGTCAAATATCTGAGATATCTTTGCAGATCTATGAATGAAAATTCCATCATTATGAGGTCCATCAATTACATGTCTAGCCTCATCATGATATTTACTAGTGTGTTTTAGAAGATTATGTATCTTGTAATTTTCTCTTTCAAGATAAAAAAAACTCCCACTTGCATTTTGTAATATATAGACTATCTATATATACTTAGCAATTAGAGCAAAACTACATTGTTCTCTTTTTGGGACATTACAAATGCACATTGACAATTCCTGACTTTAGTTTGTTAATAACCTATTCATAAGTAGTTTAACAAATTCAGAATCTTCAATTTTAAAACTTAACGTGATTCATCACATTCCATAATGAAATGGTGTTTTATTAATCTTCTAGGTTGGAGTCATATTGAATATATTCAATCCATACTCAATATTCTAACCTTGTTACTTTTTAAGAAAGAAGTTATGGTTTTCATGAATCAAACAAATCAAATAGAATTTGATTCTCCTAACTGAACATATCATCAACTTGTGGTATTCATTAGAATTAATATTGTAAGACAATCTAACAATATATAAGATAAACATATTCCTTTTGGCTTACCTATTTACCAACTAAGTCAACTTAATGGTATAATAGACTTTCCAAGCCAATTACATGCTTTATAACACAAGTACCTTTTAACCAAGTTACTTCATATCCATGTCTCAACAAGAAACATAAACTGTTATAATCCCATTATACGTTATAAATCATTGATCAACTCAATGACTTCTTGTATACGTCTTAATTAAAAAACATAACAAGTTAACGGCTTACTTTATTATAAGTTTTAAAAGACTTTATGTTTATGTCTTTACAATGAATCATAAACATGTTTAACTAAAGTAATTATGAACACAACTCTTGGTTTCAATTATAATTTCAAGTTAATTTATTTACTTCACAATAATGTAGGACTACATTATTTATTCATTTATTTATGTCATTCCAAAAATTCATAAATATACAAATTAAAGTAGTATTAGATTACTTCATTTATTTATGTCATTCTAATAATACATAAATATTTAATTTGAAGTAGTCTTATATCTATCATCTTGACACATATTCTAAATACTTGTCTAATTTAGAAACTGCAAATATGTCCATGCAAGGTCTGACTTTACATAGAGATTTACTTTGTTGTTGCAATCTCGCCAAGTTCTCACATGACGTAAATTGCAACACCAAGTGTTTCTTGAATTAGATATGTTCAAGTTATATTAGAACGTTAGTCTCTTTCCTTGCAGTCAAGAGAATCCGTTAAATCATATACTTATATGTTGTACCTTGCACACAATATAGATTTCTCCCACTTGTGCATGGAACAACATCATGTAGCAGATAAACAACACGACATATGTTTGTTTATATGACCTATATGATTGTGTCATTGATATTAGCATAACTAGTAGATGTAGAACTACTTCATTGTCTAATAAGGAAACGTACATGACTATCCTTGAAAACATAAGTGTCTACAAGTGGAAAGTAATTATCTTAAGACATTCTAGAGATAATCTGGGTTACTACCAAGATGACAAAGCTTGTAATTCCCACTGAATAAGAGATCATTACATTAATTCCTTATTCAGTAATAAGAACACAACACTCCCACTGGATTTGACAACATTGTAAGTGTTTCATTAACCAGTGAAAGAAAATAGTGTATTATTTACTTTCTACACCTTTGAGAAAGTCCATACATAACAATTACAAATGTACTTAAAAGAATATATTCTACTATGTAGATGATGAATTTATCCATCAATGCTATTAACTTGAAAAATTGGGCATGCAATTTCTTTCTTAATAGTTCTACTATTCCAACAATTGTAAGTAGTACTTTTAAATGGTCAAAGCACAACAACTAGATAAAATATGCTAGTTTGTCTTTTACCAATTATACAGTAATTAGTCTAGCTTCTAATTTAATAACTCAGAAATATGCAATTTTCTTAACTATTAAAATTTGCTTACGAGTTATGTATTTAGAATTTAGACAATTCTAATTGTCCTATCATACCTTTCTTCATTCATGAAAAGGAATAGGGTTGAATCTCACTCTTCCGCGTGAAAAGAGGACTAGGTTTATTATTTTAGTAACGTTGACTCTACTAAAACCCTTACAGGTATAGATCAATTTTACCAATACAGGAATAACCTACGTTTACGGTTTAATGTTGCATTAATACATTTAAAGAATTAGCAAAATTCAATTTTAGTATTTTCGATAATTAAACTTTTCAAGAAAATAAAATACCCAAGGTAATATTCATATAACCATAGAATTTTCTCGAAAACTAGGATCCAAATTATCATAGGTTCATTACATCAGTTGATCTGCTAGCAACGAACGCATATAATAAGGTAATCTGTCGAACATTAATTGGCAAACAATTTCCAACTCCTAGATCATTATGGGATTTATATTTTCCAACGCTATTGCAAATATAAACATGTTTCATCCCATCTTATGCCATTGAGTCCAAGTCTCACTTCCTACTCAACTTAAGTGTCTAACTTAAAGAACTGTAAATATGTCCATGTAAGGTCTCACTTTACATAGAGATTTACCTCTCCATCACAATCTAGCCAAGTACTCTCATGACATAAATTGCAACTTCAAGTGTTCCTTTTAATTAGATGGCATATAACTTAATTTAAAAGGGTACTAGTTTTGATTTTATGTGGTCAAATCAAATATGTACAAAGATGTCATGCATTCATCTTGTAGCATAATTTTAATAAAAAACTTTTTATTACCAATTCATAAAGATCAAATTATCAAAGTCTTGACTGAGGTATTGGGTTCACCAATCAAGGAATTTAGCGTTAATTATCATCCATTATACCGTACTTTTGCATAAGTGTAAACACTTAGTGTTTCGGATAATTACCACAGAAGTGGCGCATGGAATTAAAACTAATTCGCCCTTAAGATGAGTTTGCACATTTTATGGCTTACTAAGTAGCTCCATTCGAACTTACAGAGGGCAGAGGACCAGGTAAACGCAAAAGCATAACCTTAGATATCCTTTCAGTGTGACTGTGCGCACTTCTTAAATAACCCCTTTATAGTTCATTCTAATGGGTGAGCCGTTCAGTCATTGTACCAAAGTCACCAATCAATTAAACTATTGAAAACTTAACTCTTCCAAAACAAATCAAATTTTCGCCATTGTTTAGTCCGTATTATTTTTCTATTCAAAACTACCCTTTGCTTAAAACTGTCTAACATAATAAACAAACAAGTAATAAATAAAAAATAAACTACTAAAAAACAATGCGCACATAATAAACAATTTATACGTGTAAACAAGTAGCCACATGCAACTTATTCGATAAAACCCTATTAATAATCAATATCTAGGTTAAATTAATGTATATATTAATTTAGGGTTTTCACTCCAACAATAGAAAGTGAGCCACATACATCGACGAATCGATTGCGTAAACCCATAATTAATGATATACCAAATTGCACATAATTGATTCATTAATATATGTAATTGGAGTCTTCCCCAATTCAAGATTTATCGCAAAAAAATATGTCATAACAATTAAACATTATCAAAGTAACTTATCCATGACAAACATGCATATATTGTCATTGATATATCATAACAATTATACAAATAGTCACAAGATCGCATATAAAATTCCATGACACATAACAAATTATTCATGAATTAAGCACGTAATTATGTATTAATTCTAGGTTTTAATAAGGTTAGCAAACAATTTTCAAAACCCTAAAAATTTTTATGTGTATATCGACTTAAAAAAAATCGACCAAACATAATAAAACATAAACCCTAGATCAAACATATCAAACATCATACAAATATTTGTTTTTATTACGCGTTTATGTAATTAATTACTCATTAAAAACAATGACTCGTGATGCCACTGTTCGAATTATATAACATGACATTCAAATAAATAACTACAAAACATCAAAGTATTCAAGCGGAAGCGTATAGGATTTATTAATGAACAATTAATTAACATAAAAGAATATGCGTACCTTTTCTTGATTCTAGCCGAACAAGAATCAAATCCCCAAACTAGCAATTAGTATGAACCCTAATTAGGGTTTATAGGATTATAAAAATTACCCCTTACCGTTTTGTAATTCAATCCAAGATAATAACAAAAGTATGTTATTACTATGTTCTTGTACACACGTACTAATACCAAGTAAAAGATTATGCTAGTAATAATAACACAAAACGATTTTTCTTGACACTCAAATAAATTCGATCATAATGAAGGAGAAAACAATACTGCATGTAATTGGTATTGATCATGCGTACATACTACATGCATGTATGATACATGCATGATATATCATAGTACCATGCAAAATCATTATTCCATATGGAACAATATATCCAATCGTACATCAGTAATAATTGTGAAGTTTTGTTCGCTTTCTGTGTGAGTCCCACGACAAAAAAACCAGAGCCAAAGACAAGGAGCAAAGGTTTATTTATATAATAGCCAAACTTTTCCTCCAAGGTATTGCCTCCCATCTCCTTTAGTTATCAAAGTTGACAACCAACCCCTTTTTAAAACTTTCGGTCACAAAAAATAAGACGAGGGTTTCAAACTTTGACACTCTAATCCTTCTTTTATATTTAAACGATCATTAGTCAATTGTCCTATAATTACTAACGGTCGTCAGACGTTTTGTGTATATAATAATTAAATATAACATTTTATAAATAATTATTAATCATTTACTCTTCATACGCAAAGTGTGCACTCCCATAGTCTCGAGTTCGATCCTAACTCACGTCTATTAATTTATTGTCCATAAAACCAACACATATTTCTCATTTATCTCAACTAATCAACAAAATAAAACCTATCGACAATGCTTTCGAAAATTATTGTAACAACTAACAACACAATTCAAAGCTAGCTGCATATACGTACAAAGACTAACAAAATTAGAGTGATTCTCCTAGTATAACAACACAAGTCATGCTATACCAAAAAACACTTAAAAAAAAAACTTCAAAATCTCTAAGTAACTATACCACATCAGACACTAGCAAATCTTGTCAAACCACATAACCTTGTTAAACCAACAATTAATAAAAATTGAACACACAAAATTTACTATTGAGAGAATAAATACCCAACGCATAAATGCAGCTTCAAGTAGTCATAGGCAACTAATTTGTGTGAGACCAATCACATATTTCGGAGTTAAATATCTAAAAATTCAGATTACGTAGTACATTTATCCAATTTATGTAAACTATGCACTATTAAACTTTATTAGTCCAAGATATAAAAATTTCTGTAAACAAAAACATGTTATTGTAAATTAAGCATTTAATGAGAATGTATACACGAGACTACCTTGTGGTGAGCATCAATTGTATCAGAAAGCATGTTCCAAGCTCATATAGATTCGGGTTTACATGAACCCTAATTTCTAAAAATCACCCAGACACGAAATTGAACCATAAACACCTCAAATTGATGATTAAAATAAATATATAGCACATTAAAGTACTCATTTGTGGATATATGACATAAAATCAAGAGTTGCGATTATGAATTGCTACGATCTGTGATGGGTGACTGGTGAGAATTTGACTGGCGACTTTGGGTGGTGACTAGCAAAGGATCGATAACAGAGACGGTCAAACGATTTTGGTTTAATCTGAAGACCAAAAGAGATAATGTGAGATGAGATGAAGAGATAAGTTTGAGGAGGTGAGATACTGAGGAGATGTGAGGTTGATAATAGTGGATGGAGGGACAGTTTGATTTTTGGGGAAAACTTAAAAGGCGGGACAACTGAAAATGTGAGAGGGAATTTTTTTTTTTTTTTTTTAAGAGAAATGATACGTAGACCTTTTAAAGTTAAACCTAAAATCAAGTGTCAGCATCTTGATGGCTGCAGACAGGGACTCACTTTTTTTACAACTCATAAGGATGATGTCAAGTGGTTGTAGGCCTTTAGGGCACAAGTTAAGCACACTAAAATAACACCGGAACCGACATAAAGGGACATAAGGATCCACAGAAAAATACAATTTTTGTGGATTCCTGTGTCCTTTTCTGTGAGTCCCGGTATATTTTTAGTGTGTTTAACTTATGCCCTTAGGGCACATGTTAGACAAACCCCTTTTACAAAACCAAATAATATTAGAACTAGGGTGGAAATTAGTTGAGCCGCTGGTGAAATGCCAGGATTGGATCGGTAAAAAACTCGAACGAGCCGAGCCTAAACGAGCTCTGTAGGATCTTACATATATTGTGTTATGATGATTCGGGTGGTCTTGGATGGTGATGATACAAGAAAGCCATGGTTTTAGAGAGAGGAAGAGAGGATTGGGTGTTTCTAGAGAGATAAACAAAAAGAGAAGGTTAGATTAATCAGAAAGCACCACCCCTTCCAAGGATGGAAGGGGTATTTATAGTTACAGCAAATACGTCCTCCTGTCGGACTGTGGATCAGGCATACAGTGGGTAAAGACCCGTCCTTCCTCCACGGTGTTGCACTAAGCTAATAACTAACTAATAAACTGGTAAATAACGATATGTCTACGAGCTAACTTATGCTAGATAATAGTTGGGGTGACCGACTCTTCACTGTGGATTTTCTGAATCCTAACAAGCTCAAGCCTAAGTTGTGACTCATTTAATCGAGCTCGAGCCCGAGCTAAACATACAAAGCTCGATTGGGCTCGCGAGCCTAAACAACGCTATGATAATTAAGTATTAAACATATATAAAACGTAATGCATTTGTATTATAGGCGAGATTATTATTGAGCTCAATAACAATCGGGTGTCCTATGGATGCTCGCTACACTACCTCTACTCGAATGAGGTAATCGCATGTGATGACTGTTGTAACGGTCTTAGCTTAGATTTTCTGGTGGATCGTGGCTTGAACATGTTCATCACGTCCGACTTTTTAATTGTGTCTGTCCTGGAAGATGCTTCTTAAGTAGGTTATGATGGGGCCTAGCCTAGGTGGGCTTGTTTTGGGCTTGTTTTGAGTGTAAATGCTTTAACAAATTGGGTTGAAGCTCTCATACGCTATCAAAACTCCCAGTCTATTAATGTATTGATTGTCAAGGAGATATGGTGATGAACTCATGCCTTAATGAGGAGGTTTCTGATATAAAAAAAAATCACGCTTCTAGTAGCTTAGTGTGTGCCTTCTGAAATGAGATATGTATGCAAACTACACAACAAGCTTTCACAACTTTCCTTCACAAAAATGCCGAAGGGTCACACTGGTGCACACTAAATAGAACGTGCAAGCGGAAATAAGAAACGTATTTCCGAAATGAAATGTAATTACCCGAAACTTAAAAGGTTAAACGATAATTACCTGAAACTTAACACTTATCAAGGAATAAATATTAAGGGGTAATAAATAGCAAAAGACCAAAATATATTCCCTTAGGGGTATATTCGGTCGATCGAAACCCAAAAAGAGGAAAATAAGGAGTTTGTTTCCTAAACAAACTCGAATACTTGTTCTACAAGTATTCTAGATCATTCCCTTATATCCTATAAATACAAATGAACTTTTAAGGATCCTCATAATACATGAATCCCTAAAACTCTCTCCTCTCCCCTCTCCATATTCGGTCGGTCGACCTTGGGTTCAAAACCTTAAGTCGATCTTCATCAATCGACTTCTAGTCGATTAGGTGTTTACCTCGCTTTCGTATCACGCCCAACTTGCGTAGGTTTGAGTCTTAGTTCTACCTATGCAGTATCGGTGGATAACTGACGCAGCCAGAAGACCGGTTTTCATACATGTTAGTAGCAACATGTACGCCTGTCCAACAACGTCGTGAACAAATATGATCATATTGAAATATTTTCGCCACCTAAATATGTATACATATTCCCTATTTTTTCGAAAACATATATTCTATGACATCCTTTGTTTTGCTTCCATGCATGATGATACTCAACACAAGAATCACCCTCTCGCGTATTCAAAACACATGTCAACTTGCCATCTTCCTTATTAATCCGATTAGACAATTAAGAACAATACACCAATTTCAACAAATAGAGGCTAAATGTAACCAATACAAGTCACATTACGTCAAGCAACATAGTACAACCCATATTCAACCGATGCGGACTCAACACAGACCAATACACTAGCTATAATATAGCTTCTTAGAACAACACATAACTTAAAAACCAATGAATACATAATACAAACTCATTGCAACACATAAAAAACCAATACAACTCACTGCAATATAATACAATAATATACGGATTGACATTGAATAGTTAGAAATGATTAAACTTTCCAAATCTGTTGCAAAACCATAGCAAATTATTTAGAAATTTCGGTGAAGTATTAAAAAAAAACTAATAATAGTATACATTACATAACCATAGTAATTATTTCAAAATTTACAACGAAATATTGAAAACCAATAGAAAACAAAATTTCATTGGTTACCGTTGCAAATCCGTAGCAATTATTGTAAATTAAAAACGGATTTGAATAAAATATTAAAAATAAATATATATTAAATTAAGATCATGTTTCGTAGCAAAACCATAACAATTACACAAAAATTTGCTACGATTTTGCAACGGAAACACGTAATATTTTCTTTTATATTTACTTTGATTATTTTGTTTCAAATCCTTAATGATTTTGCAACGGATTTGCAATGGATTTTTAAAAATAAATTGAAATTAAATTATTATAGTTATTCCGTTGCAAATCCAAAATAATTATTTAAAATTTTGCAATGGTTTTGCAATGGAAGTTAATAATAGTTTATTTTCTTATATTTTTCTAATACTCCGTTGCAAATCCATTACAAAATTCGAATAAACTTGACGGATTTGCAACGGAATATTTAAAAATAAGTATAAAAGAAATTACTTTAATTTTTGCAACGGATTTGCTACGGGTTTTTGTGTCCTTGCTAATCCGTTGCAAATATGTTGCAAACCCGTTGCATATTTGCTACGGAAAATTTCCGTTACAAATTTCCGTAGCATTTGCCCAGTTGTGTAGTAGTGAACTGATAAGATCTTGTTGCTCGTTAAGGATTTTCTATAAACAATAATGTACCACGTTTACTCTTATGCTTGTCCTGTTAACAAACTACATTTACATTAATAAAGTTGCAATCCAAGGCCAAAGTCATTCTTGCATCTAAAGACAATATCTTACGTGGTTTTAAGTAACGAGAGTTATATCGTGGTGTGTACGGTCACATTCCAAGTCAGTCTAGCTGTCTAGGTCGAGCTAGCTTGACAGCTTGTCGGAACATTCTTGACATTTAAAGATTTTCTGTACAAAAAAAATAAAAACAATAAGAGAAAAAAAAAAAAAAAAAAAAAAGTTATGCAGTGTAGTTTTTTTTCACCTTTGCAAGACTACTGCATAATGGAAACTGTAGAAGATTATGAGAAACCAAATTTTACATTTATCTATAAAAACTTTGAAATTTACAACACCAAGTTGAGATGGCCGAGTTGGTCTAAGGTGCCAGATTAAGGTTCTGGTTCGAAAGGGCGTGGGTTCAAATACCACTCTCAACATATATCTTTTTTTTTTTTTTTTTTTTTAGGTTTACTAAAATTTGTATGCTTCAACCTTTTCACTACGACTAACATAGACCAAGATCAAATATCTCAAAAGTTTTTTCTTATTTAGTAGTGTGTTGATAAACGCATGTTCATTAAAAATTACCAAAGGCGAATGAATAACAAATGGCTATCATATGATAGGTTGAGTATAGCTTGTGAAACTGGTAGGTTGATAGTTAAAACGGGTTCTAGCTGATATGTTAATTATTGTCGGTGATTTTTGTGTCATCAACTATTTTAATTTTTTTAGGTGATTGTGATTGACTGGTTGTTAAGGATCGATGAGAATTCATAAGGAGCTCAAAGATAGGTTAAGAGAGGCGAATTCGAAACTGATATGAGTTCCTACCGTGACAAGATATGAGGGTAAAAACGGGTGCCCCGTGCCTCCTTGCGGGTCAAGGGACATTTGTAGACTACTAAACAATTAAAAAATGTTCAAAAAGTATAATTTATTTTTTATATGCGTGTATAAAAAATTATTTATATTTTTTTGATTATGTATAAAAAAAACCTAAAAAAATTAAAAAAATTAAAAATAAAATAAAAATTTTAAAAAGATTAAAAAAATTAAAAAAAAAATAAAAATAAAAAGGTATTATGTAGGGTGAAGTCGAAACTGATATATACGTTCCCACCGTGACAAGATGTGAGGGTAAAAATAGGTGCCCTGCGCCTCCTTGCGGGTCAAAGGACATTTATAGACCACGAAATGATTAAAAAATGTTCAAAAAGTATAATCTGTTTTTGTATATGCGTGTATAGATTTTTTTTTAATAGATTATGTATTAAAAAAAATTAAAAAATTAAAAAGATTAAAAAAATTAATAAAATAAAAATAAAAAGGTATTATATAATACCTAAAGGGCGTATTGGAGTTGTAATCACACCAACCTTGAACATGTAACCTCTTGGTTTAATTATCAACGTGAAACCAATGGACTACACAAGGTTGGTGATATCAAATTGTGTTTTATCTATTTATACCATAAACGAAAGATATTAATATCCATGCTATTAGTAAGTATTATATTGAGAATATATATGTTAACCTAATATTGTCTGATAATATGAACAACTCGGTTATACAACTTTGGATAACATAATATTGTCTGATAACATGAACAATTGATGTTAAAATAGATACATATTGTTTAGTCATATATATGAACTCGCAAAACTAGAATGTTGATACGAGCTACATCGCTAAACTGATATTGAATCTAACATAACAAATGATGTTGAAATCATGTTCTCCTTCTTATGATTGATAAGATCTCGTTACTCGTTAATGATTTCCTAAACAATGTACCACGTTTACTCTTCTGCTTGTCCTGTTAATAAAGTACATCAACGATTAGTAAGTTGTGGTTTAAGGCAGGATTTAAAAATTCTACTCATTCTCGCAAAGTTTCTATTTATAAACATGTAATTCTCGCTGCTCTTTAATTAGAACATATATTACCTGTAATTGGAACGATAAGGATTGAGGGTTTGATTGAATAGACAAGTTATCACGCACTGCTAGAGCTGTAATAAACACAATAAATGAGTTAAAGTTTCACCTAAATTGTGTTTTTGAAAATTTATGCTGTTAAGAATTTGTAGTTCTACCAGAAAGTGACGACGATGAGTCTTTAGGCTTGTCCCCGAAATCAGATGATGGTGTTTTGTAAATACAAGTGTAGAAGAAAAGCGGAACTTCCTCATCGAACTTAAACCCTTGGTTAATGTTAATGTTGTTTTCATCAATCTCGCTCCCCGAGTCCCTTTGGAAAGCAAGTCCAAACAATAACAGCGTATAATTATCTAATTCAACAGGATATGACATGATATTGGTAAATGCCTTTGAGTATAATTACCTCAAGCTCTTGTCTCGACTTAATACATCTAGGCAGCTGATAAAAACCAATATGTTAATACTAACCATGATAGATACATGGATACGAACTCCACAAGAATCACAAACAAATGTATCTGAAGTACTAAAGACATAAAATAATATCTTATGTGGTTTTAAGTAACGAGAGTTATATCGTGGGGTGTACGTTCACATTCCAAGTCAGTATAGGTTGAGCTAGCTTGACAGCTTGTCGGAATATTCTTGACATTTAAAGATTTTTTGTACCCAAATGGTAGGAAAAAAAATGTATGCAGTGTAGTTGTTATTTTTCACCTTTTTTTTGGTGAAACATGTGAAGAAATATATTCGCTCAAAAACATATTAATGGTTACAATGTGGATACAAAGGAAAGCTAGACATTCCCAGAATCCTGAATGACAAACAAGAACTGATACAGTATTGATCAATATCACAGCATGCCATAAGATCAGCATCCATGAAAGGCTTCGTCAATGCATTGTGCTTGTTGCTACTGATAGAAGGCTACATTTCCCCCTGCAAATACCTACCTAGATTCATATTTGCAGCTTACATCCTCACAAAAAATGAACTAGGTAACCATCTGCATGAGGCATCGCCCTCAATATCAGGACCCAACCATCTCTTTAACTCCATAATGAAAAGTATAAAAGATTATGAGAAAAACATGTTTATTTGTTAAAACAGATGAAATTTAAGACAATAAGTTGAGATGGCCGAGTTGGTCTAAGGCGCCAGATTAAGGTTCTGGTCCGAAAGGGCGTGGGTTCAAATCCCACTCTCAACATTTTAGTTTTTCTATTTTTAAGATACTTTTTACAGTTTAGCAAAATTAGTATGTTTCAACCTTTTGACTGTTTTATTTCCATTAGTACTCCCTCCGTCCCATTTTTATTGTCTCATATTGACTTTTTTAGTCTTTATTCTTCAACTTTGACCATAATTATTTTTGTTTGTGTTATATAATACTTGATGAAAAATATATGAATGTATTGGGTTTTAAATGTATTTTCATTTGGTATAACTTTCATCAAGTATTATATAACACAAATAAATATATTAACAGTCAAAGTTGAACAAGAAAGACCGGTCAAAGTCAAAGTGGACAATAAAAATGGGACGGAGAGAGTAGTATTTATGAGAATAATATAGGGTAAAAAACAGTCATCATTGTAAATTTGCAATCAGTTATTTTACATTGGCATAGCAGAATCTTATGATGATGATCAAGAACCACATATATACTGCATACTTAATAGTGTTTCTCATTGCTGGAAATCTCCTTTTCGCTTGAGGACAAGCTCATTGTCGGGGAGGGGAGTTATTCTATATCACCAAAGGTCGCACATGGAAAGTTCAAGCATCAGCAATATGTGTCTTAAGATATTGCATAAGCAGCTTATATGTAAATATACTATGTTATTATTAGTTTATGTGCTCTCCTGTCGTTATTAGTAGTTACGTACTCTCTTTTATCCTCCCGAAGGTCCCCCATACGTAATAGGGGTTAAGTTAGGTAGTGTTTGTTTTTTAAGAGACTTTGAATCTGAATCTGAACCGCACATCAGAATCTGAATCTGAGGCGTAAATGTCTGAATCTGACCGCATCTTAACGGGAAAAAAAACTCATGTTTGAACCGCACATTTGATTTCTCGAACTAATTTTTTTTCTTTTTTTTTTTGGTTATTTTTGTGTCAACAAGAGGCATTAAGACACCCCTCTCAAGTTTACTCTGACCGCGTCTGAACGGTAAAAAAAACAAACGGTCTGAACGGCCAAAATGTCTGACCGCGTCTGAACGGTTCAGATTCAAAGGCTGTTAAGAGCCTCTTTTTAAAAAAACAAACACTCCCTTAATGGGGTGCACAGCGTGGTCAAATTTGTCCTAAGCAGTTATGTCCAAGAAGCAATTTATTTCAGCAGTTGTAATAGCAGTTGTGTAATAAGTTTATATATTGAATACATCACAAAAGGAATAGACAAGTTGTCTTTTCAAAAAATTTGTGTTTCTGTGTCTAAGAGATTGGAGAGTTCTTTCTAATCAGCTCCAAAAATTCATGAGTAAATCTATACTACATAAAATACAAAAATAGTCGATGGGGAAAAGTAAAAACTTGAAAATTGAATATTGAAAGTCAATGAATGGGAAATGGGTGTAGTGGAGGACACGATCTGTTGGACACTATTATAGGCAACACATTTATTTATGACACGATTTGTTGGACACTATTATAGGTAACATATTTATTCAATAAACTCAATAAAAAATTTAATAGTCATCCTTCTTTCACATTACTTCACACAAAAACACACAGAGATTCATCTTTCCATCTCACTAGTCACCACAAACACAAAAACACACTTAATGTTCTCTCCAGCTAACACCACAGAAGTCATAAACATCGTTGTCGGTTTTTTTGAGGTTTGTTTTTCAGATCTGTAACTTTTTTTGTTAATTTTTTCATATGTTAATAGAGTTCATTGATTTTGGTAGGTACTTCCCTTTAACAAACGTTGCATGAAACCATAGCTCTCTTGCAAATCTTTTGAGGTAATCTTTTCATTATAGGTTAGATTCTTTAGATATTTGATTTTTGTTTTGTTTTGTTTTCCTCAGATCTTTGTGGTATAAAGTTTGGGCAATTTTGTTTAATTTTTGGTAAAAAAATTGATATGTAATTTGTGTTTTTTTTTTGTAGCCAAATCTTAATGCAGGAAAAGGTATCGACTGCCGAAATCGACTCACATAATATAGCACTAATCTTTTGGCTAATTCATTTGATTTTTATTCATTTATTATTTATTTTATTTTTTGATAAAATCTATATAATTATTTGATATTTGTTATATATTTTTTGCCTTAAAACTTTGGGATTGTTATGAAATGATGCTATGACCTTGAGATGTTGCTAAGTAGTTTTAAATTTCTTGGGTATTATTAACTTTTAATATATGTTTGAATAAGTATATAAGTGCATGAAATGAGGCAACTTGACAGACTTTTATTTTCAAGATTTCAAATTTAAACATACAATTCTTTTTTAATACTGACGGGGATGGTACCTAGAGAATGTTATGAAACTCATATCTTTATCTTTACTTTACTATTATTATTACTTTACTACATATAAAATGTAAAACGGGTAAAATGTGAAAGTGAAAATTTGAAATTTAAAAGTTGAAAGTCAATTGTTGAATGTTGAGAAAAAATGTTTTCTTTAAATTGTGTTAACTAGGCGAGTACCCGCGCCTGGCGGCAGCGGTTCCTAGCGGCATACAATTAACGATATGCAATATTGTGGCAAGTGTTCCGTATAACATTCAAAATAGAATGTGAAAAGATCAAAATGTAATTGCAAACGGTTGTAACATGTGATAATAAGAATTTTATGCTATAATTGAATTATCGCATGTTAAAACCGTTTGCAATTACATTTTGATCTTTTCAAGTTTTATTTTGAACGTTATATAAAACACTTACCGCAACAACACATGTCGTTAACTGTCTGCCGCTAAAAACCTCCATTACAATGCACGAATACTCGCCTAGTTATATTATATATCTAAACATTTGTGAAAGGCAAAAAGGAATCCATCACATTCCACAATCATATTGTGTTTTATATAATCTTCAACTAATAAGATGTATAAGCAAATGATTTAAATCGGCATATCAAATGGATTACAACAACTATGAAACAAAAATACTAAATAGAACCTCAATATGATATTGTAAAATGATTTGAAGTTCAAATTATGCTTACACATCTGAGATAAATTTGTTATGTATATATTATGAGATGATTACCGCCATTGAACTAAAAAAAAAAAAAAAAACATATATATTTTAAAGAGTCGTCAAGACAATTAATAATTTAATTAATATGTTATATGTGTTACAAAATCATAAATTTGTCATAGAAAGCTTAATAAGCAGACCAAAACAAATCTATTGATTAGAGCATTCCCAACAATAACACAATAACATCAATAACACCATCCACGTCAGCGCCACATCAGCTTTAACATTTCACCTTAACATCCCCAAAAAACACCCACAACAATAACATCCCAATAACATGAATAACATTTCATATTTTCAATTTCAACCCCTAAACTAAAACAAACACTTCATTTATTAAAAAACATATCACATTTAACATTAAAACACAAAGTACATTAAACGTTAAACACAAATTACATTAAACATTAAAGATACAACGCATACTGATGAAAATAAAACTATTAAAACTTAAAAAAAAACGAATCATCTGAGACCCAACCCTCAGAACTTGAAGGGGAATCAAACTCCCCATTAAAGAGCCGACACTCCATTATGTCGAAGTAATTGTCTTGGAGGTACTGAGCTTCCCGTGCTTCTTGCTCACGGCGAGCAACTTCTTCACGTGCCTGCTCTTCCATATTCTCCCTACCGTTTTCTTCATCTTGTTCTAGTTGCCGGAGGGAAGCCTCACTTAACCCGCTGGTGTGGTTTTGAAGATCCACCTGTGGACTGTTCACAGGTGGAGTTGGAACAATTGGGAGGTATGGGATGTTTTCAAAACCCACCAGGAAGACATTTTCCGGTGGTGTTGAGTAAACTTCAAACTCTGGTAGAGTTGGAAAGCTGGTTTCCGGCAAGTGATTTGGAGTTGAAAAGCTGGTTTCCGGTAGCTTTTCTGGACTTGAAAATTGCTGAGAAAAATCTTTGCGAGACATTTTTTGTGTGTCTGAGTTGTGTGTGTAACTTGTGTGTGTTGTGTGTTCTAAACAATTCTGGTAGAGTTGTATATATAGGCAGAGTTGATTTTGAGTTTGAATAAATTCCGTTCATATTTGATTTTTAAATTTCGAATTTGAATTTGAATTTATCCCGCCCAGAATTGACCAGTATAATTTAAATTTGAATTTGAATAGGTTGAGGGGGTGTAAGTGAAAATTTATTTGAAATGGTTTAGGGGTGAAATGGAATTTTTTTTAACGCGCGTTTGTTTCACAACGCAATGCTTCCAACGCCCAAATAACGCCTACGCTCCAACGACGTAACGCCCATTAACGGCGTTATTAGCCAAATAACAGCGTTATGCCGTTATCGTTGTGCCTGCTCTTATAATAAAATAATTCATGTTAAACATGCTTAAAAGTTCACAATGTCAATATGTATGTTAGCATTAGAGTTAATGATTGGTATTAATTCATTCATAAACATGATTAGTATCTTCGAAGCATATGGAAAGATTGTATTGATTTCATGAAATAATAGAAGTGTCCCATACCAAAAAATCTCTACTTCTCTTAACCCTTCAACCCCATATTAAATTATCAGAATAGCTAACAATAAAAACTAATCTATTTGATACAAAACAAAAAAATAAAATAAAAAATGATATGCTACGTGTTCATTTTGTTGCGTACATTATATAGCTTAATCGACATATTTCTGTTATAATATTTAGTCAATTTTTGCAATCTTGCATTTCTAAAATATGTATATGGCTTATTCTTTTTTCTCCATCACTAAATTAATTGCGACGACTATTTTACACTTACCCTTATTTGATACTCCATATTTATATTTATTTCCGGATCAACCATTGAAATTTTAATATGAAGATCTAGTTAGACTTTTTTTTTCCTATACTAATTCCATCCGATGACACTTTTTTTTCACATTGTTATACTTTGTTCTCATAATAGAACCAAAAACACAGTAGCCTATTTGACTCAAATAAAAATAAAACCTTAATGCCCCATAATCAAATTGGACCTACAAGTCAATAAGATACCAAAAACCAAACACAATATTGGTGCAACAGGCTCATTTTATAATTTTGCATGTCAACATGTTTATGAACAGGCGCAAAATTATCGACCAAAATCTGGTATACAACCTTGCCATATATAAAGTTCTTTATATAGGCATTTGGAAATCCTTTGCCATATGCCCATATATAAAGTTTGAAGTTTGAAATTTAAATTGAAAAGATGGACAAAGTTTTCCCGCCATGTGTCTAAAGAGATGAATAGTTTCCATTAGTGTAATAGCAATCGTTTCCATTATTGACATCGACAAAGAAACAATGAAGAGTTAAATAGTCGCCTACAATAGCCTTTGATGTAGTATATATAGTTTACAACTTTTATATTTTGTCAACATTTCATTTGAATTTCATTTCAACATTTTTCCTAGCAAGAGTTTAATACTTGCCTACAATAGCTTTCATGTAGTTGAGTTTACGCATGGTGCAATTCCTTTTATAGTTTTGTCAACATTTACAATTCCTTTTATTTTTGTTTAAACGCATGGCGCAATTCCTTTACATTTAACATTTCAACATTTCATTACCTTAATCAAATTTAAAAATCAACTTTTCAACATTGACCAACTTTTCAACATTCAACATTCAATAGTTGACCATTTTTCCTTTTTATATAGTAGAGATTATTTGTGTAAATTAACGAAAGTATAAAGGGAAAGTATTGAGTTTATTGACTCGAATATTCAAAATGTTGGATGTATGGCTAGAATATTCAACATTTCGGAAAGTATTAATGGTCAACCTATTGGCGGGAATATTCAAAAAAAACGTGTATAAGAGATAAGCTTCGAATAGATAATCTCAAATCAATTAGTAATTAGCCTTAATTAGTGGTGATTGATAGTTTCCCTAAATTGCCATGTAATTGTACCTATTTATGTATCCTATCATTTGTAAGTAAGACACACAAAAATTATCCCAACCAATCTTAATCTTAATTTTAACTACATATCTTTATCTTTTTTTTTTTATCTTTATTGTAAAAAAAAAAAAAAAAAAAGTAGTCAAAAGTAAATTATTGAATATTGAAAAATGATCAAAGGAGAGATAAATGTGTGAAATTATCTATACTCTCCTCTTTCTTTAACTTAAAACACACACCTCTCCCATTTTTAAAAACCAAAGGTAATTGTATTTTTTTATATATCTTACTTGCGACATTTTTTAACTTTGTGTAGAGTATTAATCTT
Organism: Chrysanthemum makinoi; assembly: GCA_910596185.1. Taxonomy (NCBI): domain Eukaryota; kingdom Viridiplantae; phylum Streptophyta; class Magnoliopsida; order Asterales; family Asteraceae; genus Chrysanthemum; species Chrysanthemum makinoi. The sequence continues at coordinate 2,434,625 of OU343221.1, read as the reverse complement.
TTTTTCCTTTTAATAAATCATATTTTTGAACTTTGTTACTGAATTTTTTTGAAAACCGTGAATAATCACATGTATGCGACCATGCCATAAAAAGCCAATTATTCACGTTAACGCTATAATACAAATTTTCTAAAATAAATTACTCACGGCCAAACTAATATCGAAAATTAGACACCGCTGCCGCTAGGCGCGGGTACCATGTGTCCTGAGTCAATCAAATTTTCAAAATGACCCATCCCAAGTCACTGTACTCGTCTAGTTGAATAAAAAAAGGCAGAAAATCCAACAAACATTCTAACCCATCATTTGAATTCCATCCACAAGACCCCTAATCAGATCCAATATTTGGGACCATAACAAATTATTTTGTTCCCTAAATTTCTACTTAAATTTTTAATCAAACACTTTTTTACATTGTCAAGAAAACAACGTTTTTTTGTTTGGAACTCATGTTGTACTAATATGTTTTATAAAAACAGTTTATATTAGAAATAAAATTTGGGCCTCATAATTTGAAATAGTTATACTTTCACCTTTCAAAATACTAGTAATGGAGCCAGGATTTCAAGTTAAGGAGGGCTGATATAAAATTTTAAAATGATAACGATATAGTTTTAACCAATATAACAAAGCATGAAAATCTGTAAAAGTAAACGAAGAGCCAAATGTCCAATAAATTAAAGAAACACATGTTTTACACTAATACAAAGCCTTAATCAATCTTGGTATGAATTTCAATGACCGTTAGCAATCTAGCGATTAGCATTTTGCCTCATTACTACTAATAAAACAAATACAGTACCTCTTCGGTAGTTAATTCATGATTCTTGATTGCTAAGCAAGTGTCATATGTCAAGGCTATAGATGTAACAGTACCTAGAACATCAATGGGAGCATTTGACCAAATAAAGTCTGTGTCGTATCACTATCTTCAAATCCTTTGTCTCATGAACTAACCTGCAAATAGTTTGCTCTGTTTTATGTATCTTATGAGTTAATACGTGATCATTAATAATTCTTAAAGGCAAATACGTAATCAAGCATACAACAAGTAATAAATTAATAATCATACAAGGCTACAAGCAATTAATACTTTAATAGTTATCAAGTGAATGAGGTGATCATCAATGAAAGAACAAAAATTATCGATAAAATCACAATTCAATATTTCAAAGAATTGAAGACAAAAAGATTCAACGAAGTGAATATGTAATTGTGATCATTAATTAAAAAACAAATCAATAAAAGCATTCAATACCTTATCAAGAAAAACAATTCTTTTGATCGGTTTATTCACTTGTTAAACTCGTCCTCCTCTTGACTTTTGAGTTTCAGCAGTTACAATGTTTTATTATCCTTGGAACACAATATTAAATCGGTAATATTGGTAGGGGCCGATAGTTCATATTTTTAAAATATTGGGTTTTTGGGCTATATTATAGCGGACTTATTGGACTAGTTGGGGGAGGCCTAGCACCCACTAGTCCCCCCATTGCCTCCGCCCCTTACTAGTAAATATGTAGCATGGAGTATAGGGAAGAGAATTCCATTAGATCATAATTGTGAGGCAGAGCCGTCTTTGAGGGTGTGCAAGGTGGGCGACTGCTCAGGGCCTCAAAAATTTTAAGGGCCACAAAATTTGTCTCGGTAATAATTATATTCATGTTTACACATATTTTTTAAGAATAAAAAAGTATTTAGATGAGAAAATATCTTAAATGAGTAATATGTTGAACGTTTAGATAACTAATTGCATTATATCATATAAACGGTGACACTTTATATACAACATTTCTTCTCGAAATGCCTCATTATGTAAATTCGTTCAGAGTCCTCAAAATTTTCAAAAATTTAGGGACGGCCCTGTTATGAGGTAAGGAGGATGCTTCAATTTATGGTCTATGGAACTTGTATGGTTAGTTAGTCTACCAGTACTAGTGCATCGATCAAAGGCGTTCGTCGACCCTTTGGACGATGCGGCGCATGCGACTATTCTGAAAGTGGTACAAGCGACTCTTCTGAAAGTTTCTGATGAACCGCAAGTAATATGAATTCAGTTGATTTGTCTTTAAGTTTTAGTAAATTGATTAATGTTCTTCAACACAACAATAGAGAACTTTGTTGTTTTGGATAGATTTGTTATGTATGTAGCAATTCTCAATCATATTTGCTGGTTATTTTATAGTGTGTTGATAAACGCATTCGTGACAATTCGTTCATTAGAAATTACCAAAGGAAAATTTTGAACTCAAGATCTCGAGTTATACTAATGAATCATGGACTGCCAAGCCAGTGAATATAAATGCCTATCATATGATATGTTGAGTATAGTTTGTCAAACTGGTAGGTTGATAGTTAAAACGGGTTCTAGTTGATATGCTAATAATCGTTGGTGATTTTTGTGTCATCAACTATTTTTATTTTTTAGGTGATTGTGGCTGTTAAAGATCGATGAGAATTCATAAGGAGCTCAAAGATAGATTAAGAGGGGCGAAGTGGACACTCGTCTAAGCTGATATATATGATTCGTACCGTGACGAGATGTGAAGGTAAAAACGGGTACCCCGCGCCTCCTCGCGGGTCAAGGGACATTTATAAACTACTAAACGATTAAAGATTGTTCAAAAAGTATAATTTATTTTTGTATATGCGTGTATAAAAATTATTTTTATTTTTTAGATTATGTATAAAAAATATTAAAAAAATTAAAAATTAAAAAGATTAAAAAAATATAAAAAAGTAAAAATAAAAAGGTATTATGTAATACGTAAAGGGCGTATTGGAGTTGTTTTATCTATTTATACCATAAACGAAAGATATTAATATCCATGCTATTAATCTATATCTATACTACTTATAATAGAGGAATGACCCTCTCTCTTAAATTTTTTTAAGATGTCATTAATGTGTTTTTTAAGCATTACAAATTTTAATGCATAATGTACACAATAAATAGCTTTTACTAATTTATCTTCCACAACATTTTAATGCTTCATTTATTATTTCTTTTTTAATTAGTTTAGTTTTAATGCAAAAATCCACATATAAATGAATATGATTTTAAAATGCATGTAAAACTACAAAGTTCCAAAACTATTATTATAGCGTAAGAGTGTTTTCGAGAACCAATCTAAATAAATTTTGAATTATTTTAAATAAAATTAACCACAAAAGTAAAAAACGGTTTTTTGTAAATGTCGAGACAATTTTTTTAAGACAAATGATGCTAATGTGCAAAGTGCTAAGTGCTAATTCAATGATTATTATATTAGTATGTTAATTATTATAATTTTAATGGATAACTCTAAATGATTGCTTAAACATGTAAGTTTTCTTTACATTATAAGCATTCTTTTATTTATATCTTCTATCTATGTGGGACAAGTGTTATAAACAATATTAATGATTCAAACGTTTTTTCATAAATATTTACTTTACAAGATGTATACATTATAAGTACTCTTTTATTTATATCTGTTATCTATATGGGACAAATGTAATAAATAATATTAATGATACAAACATGTTCAAAAATATATATATATTTCATAAAAATAATGTTTCTACTTACTTGTATTCTGAGGCCTATTAACTAATTTGACCAAAACCCCATAACATTATTCTATGCAACGCAAAATCACGCCACTTTCAATTGTTTTTATATGAATTAGTTTGATATTATCCATCACTTTTTTTAAAGTTACTCAAACTCATTATGTTTTCGTTATTGGTAAAGTTATTGTAAAAGAAAACATAAATTTGAAAACATTTTTTGCCGAAAATTTTATTACTTGATACCCGTCATCGCATATTCTAAGGAGTTGAAATATGCGACATGAAACTTTTGGAATCCTCAAATTTATCGTCACATAAAACGTTTCAGATTATAAAGCATGGTTTATTGAAATTTTTTATTTCAGGGTATCCGCCGCCGCATCGCGCGGGTACCCTGCTAGTAAGTATTATATTGAGGGGTAAGGATCCACTGAGAAGAAAACTTAAAATGAGAAGAATGAGAAATAACTATAACCGCGTATTTGAGATGCATCGACTTGAATGAGATGCATCTCTATTCATTTAGATGTATCACAATTAGTTTCGAAAGTGATTTTGAAGTGCAACGATGCTGAAAGTAGATCTTAGAACAAATTTGACTCGTAGAGGACGAAAAATACATAGGATTTGTATAACTTGATGAAATGCATCTAATATATGTATATGCATCTAATTTTTAGCTAGAAAATATATTGTGATGCATCTAAAAGATTAAGGATGCATTTAAATCAAATCGATGCATCTCTAATATGTAGTTATAGTTATTTCTTATTGTTCTTATTTTAAGGATTCTTCTCATTTGATTCTTAGTCTTATATTGAGAATATATATGTTAACCTTATAAAACATACATGATACAACTCGGTTATACAACTTTGGATAACATAATATTGTCTGATAACATGAACAATTGATGTTAAAATAGATGCATATTGTTTAGTCATATATATGAACTCGCAAAACTAGAATGTTTTTTTTTCCTTTTTTTTTATTTATTTATTTTTTTAGATTGTTGATACGAGCTACACTCGTCGTTAATCTGATATCAAATCTAACATAACAGATGATGTTGAAATCATTTTCTCCTTCTTATGATTGATAAGATCTCGTTACTCGTTAATGATTTCCTAAACAATGTACCACGTTTACTCTTCCGCTTGTCCTGTTATAAAGACATCAACGATAAGTAAGTTGTGGTTTAAGAAAAGATTTAAAATTTTTAATCATTCTCGCAAAGTATCTATACATAAACATGTAAATCTCATTGCTCGTTAATTAGAACACACGTTACCTGTAATTGGAACGATAAGGATTGAGGTTTTGATTGAATAGACAAGTTTTCACGCACTGCTAGAGCTGTAATAAACACAATAAATGAGTTAAAGTTTCACTTAAATCGTTTTTTTCAATATTTATTTTGTTAAGAATTTGTAGTTCTACCAGAAAGTGACGACGATGAATCTTTAGTCTTGTCACTTTTAACTGATGCCATGTCCCCGAAATCAGATGATGGTGTTTTGTAAATACAAGTGTAGAAGAAAAGCGGAACTTCCTCATCGAACTTAAACCCTTGGTTAATGTTAATGTTGTCTGCCTCAATCTCGCTCCCCGAGTCCCTTTGGAAAACAAGTCCAAACAATAACAGCGTATAATTATCTAATTCAACAGGATATAACGACATTGGTAAATGCCATTAAGAATAACTACCTTATGCTTTTGTTTCGAGTTAAAACATCCGAGACAGCTGATAAAAGCGAACATGTTAGTACTACAAGATACGAATTCCACAAGAATGAAAAACAAGTATCTGAAGTAGTAAAGACAATATCTAACGTGGTTTTAAGTAACGAGAGTTATAACGTGGGGTGGTCACATTCCAAGTCAGTCTAGGCCGAGCAAGCTTGTCGGAATATTCTTGGCATAGAGAGAATTTCTGTACACAAATGTTAGAAAACAAAAAACTGCATTAGTGCAAAAGTAACGTACTTCAAATAACTTTCTTTGTCAAATATGCAAGATTAAAAGACAATTTAGTCTATAGAAACAACAAACCTGTTTCATGGAATCAATTTTAAGTTCGGTCTGAGAGATAGTGTTTGTGTTTGTTTCTGAAATATGGTGATCAAGATTTGCCGAGACACTTCCAAGATGATCCACAACTGCGACTACTGCCCTACACACATATTCCTTGGTGTTCTCAACGACTCTGCGTGTAAATAAGACCCGTAAATTTTGATCGTGAGTCAGTAATCAATGAATGCAATGTGAAGATCTCAACTTTTTACTTGTTCATAATCCATCAAAGATTGTACTTTCAAAAGGTAAAATGATACTTTTTTTCACATTTCAGTAACAAGTACGGAGTATTATGTATTATAAATTAGACAAAGGACTTAAGTTAGCATACATATTATGCGGCGGGTCAAAATGGGTCTCAATGGGATGAAACAATCTACAAACACACTCCTTGGTTTATCATATATTTGTTACATACTTTTTATTTTATTTTTAACTATGATTTTTAAATGCTAGGCCATGTGGTGTGGTGTTTCAAACCTTACCAATACACATTTGGGTGGGAAAGAGAAATGGTAGGAAACGGTCACTAAGATACCTGGGTTAGGCCACGTACATCTGAGTCAAAAACTCACCTTTCCCAGTATTCTGAACAGAGAAATCCTCATCCGTTTTCTTATTCGGGATGTAAGGGGACTTTTTAATCGTTTAGCTCATTCGACCCGTTTCATCTATAATTATACCTTTACGTACATTTTTGACATGCTATCAATATGTATCCGTTCAACCAAGTGGTTGTACGTTCTTATACGAACAAAGACAAGATGTGTAAAACTGGCGTGTGGGTTCCTAGTTATTTACAAACAAACAAAATCTGCCCATTTCTATAAAATTGTCACACCAAAATGTAGATATTTCAAGATAAAATGCAATAAGGAGAAACTTACAAATGCTTGTGTTTGGAATTCAAGAAAGTGGTTTCACAGTATCCTGCTGCTGCATGAAGTTGTGAACACAAATCCTTCAACTCCTGAATAAAAAAAAAAAAAAAAACCAAACACATGAATCTCTTTTGGCCGACTAATCCACGGGGTTTGAATCACCTCAACACAAACTCAAAACGGGTAAAGCCTCCCTTTTCAGGAGGTTGGCGTTGCCACTTCAGGCTGTGTTGAGAAATACTTACTTGGATAGATGTCGTAAATTTTGAGAAATGTTGTGGTTCAGTTTGTGAGTATTCAGTTTGATATGAATCAGAACCATCCTCCATCTTGTTTACACTTACAATAATATCTTAGTTGCTATATATTTGCCTCTTATATATGTGTGTGACTTTGTGTGAACCTATGCACATGTGTATGTATAGTTATGACTTGTGACAAAAGCACCTAAAAGTTGATTAAACAAATTAGTATGTTTTTTGTCTTTTTACATCAATTACAATTGTAAAAAAGGATCACATAACATGACATTTGATGCTTATACTTTGATATGGAACATAAGGGTGAGCAAACGGACCGGCCGGATCGGACCGACCGAAGGACCGACCGGACGACGGGCCGGACCGGACCACCAATCGGTCCGCGATCTCGCTTTTGGCAATTGGTCGCTCGTCCGGTCCGTCGGGGACCAAAAACGAATTTGGCCTTGTTGGACCGGACCGGCCGAAGACCGGCCGGACCGGTCCGGTCTCGGTCTTGGCTTTTCGCCGAACTCGGTTTTCGGTCCGGTCCGGTTTTCCGACCGTGCACACCCTTAATGGAACACATATAATTAGTGTATCATGAGGGACAGAACCAGGGTGGGTTTCGGAACACTTATGAAATTTTGTGACGTAAGCTTTAAATTCTATAAAAAATCTCGATTTTTTTTAAATGCACTTGATCCAAAAAATTTATATTCCTCATTTTGTATAATTTTCACAAAAGCATCTGATCAAATTGTGTCTTGATTCCGTCCTTGTTAATCATACTAGACACAATCATAAGTATGTAATAAGTTGCTCCATTAGAAGTATAAACATTAAATTGCTTTAAAAGTCCAAAGTTGCTTAGATATTACTCCCTCCGTCCCATATTAACGGTCCACTTTGAATTTTCTAGGTCTTTCATTTCTAACTTTGACCTTAAATATTTTTAATTGTGTTATATAATACTTGATGCAAAATATATTAATAGATTGAGTTTTAAATGTATTTTTTATTAGTATAATTTTTATTAAAGATTATATAACACAAATAAAAATATTTAAGGTCAAAGTTTAAAAAAAAAGACTTAAAAAGTCAAAACATGACAATTAATATGGGACGGAGGTAGTATATATTTACTCATTTTCAAATATATCAAACAAAAATAATTGTAATATGAATTTTAAGTACATACATTATTTTTGGACACAATATAAGGTTGTGTCGTGTTCAGTTTTGTCTAGGCATGAAGCAAAATAATTGATATGCATAAAAAGACAATTTTTTGCCATTCTTTCCCGTGACACCTTTTTGCTTAATGTTCTTTTTTTTCTTTTTCTATTTTTTTTCTACAAATTAGTGAAGATATTATAATAAAACCGCATGAAAGGTCTTAAGGATTTGATTTTGAGAAAATTACGTCTAGAGATCAAACTATAGAGGTTTGCACGTTAGACCAAAACTTACGAGGACGTCGTGGAATGTGTGAATGTCGCGCTCAAAAATTTAAGCTTATCTTGTTCCACCACATGGCTTCGCGTATTACTCAAACTCCTACACGGTTCAAAAGTTCAAATTAAACGTGCAAAGCCTCAGAAATTTTGATATATTGCCGTAGTTTTCCTTATATATTTAGCATTTTTGATAAATTATTTTATTTTTCAATTTAATGATTCAGATTTAATAAATAAAGAAAAGCTAGAAAGTAGTTGTATTGAATTATATTTGCTTGTCTTTTTACAGAACAAAATAATTATTTTGTGTCTCATGGACATGCTAATGAATTAAAAGCAAAATTATAGCTACAATAATTTAAAGCATTTCAAAAGTAGGATACTTGTAATAATTAGCCAATAAGCTAGATGCAAAAAGCTTTTATAAGCTATCACGTGATAGGATAATATATACAACATAATGCCCCACAGTTCACATGTTATTCTACTATTATCGACATTCTTGTTTGAATGGCAAATACACAATTGATGCATGAAATTGTGAAAGAAATAGTACTCCTAGTTCTTCCATTTCAAATTAACAGTTCACTTTTTTTTTTTTTTTTTTTTTTTTTCAATGTTTCAATTTAATTAATTGATCACAACTAAAAATAAACAAGGAAGTTTCATCGAATTTACATAATTATCCTTGATTGAAGTTAATGTTACAAAGTTTAAAAAGTACATTACTGATTAGTTAAGGGTAAAATTGTCATTCTGCAAAAAATAAAATATAAAAACTAGTAATAATTACTCCCTCCGTCTCTAAATAAGTGTTCAGTTTGAGTTTTCAAAGTCAAACTGGTTCAACTTTGACCGTAAATATTTTTTTTGTGTTATATAATACTTGATGAAAAACTATAACAATAAAAAATACACTTAAAACCCAATCAATTCATATATTTTGCATCAAGTATTATATAACACTCGCAAAAATAGATAATGTCAAAGTTGATCCAGTTTGACTTTGAAAAGTCAAACTGAACAGTTATTTAGGAACAGAGGTAGTATATTTTTATTAAACTGTGTGTTTTTTGTTAAAGGACACTTATTTTAAGACAGAAAAAATAACTTGTTTACATCTAATTTGGTTGTTATCTAAATAATAAGTAGGTTATATCATCATGTTTCTTAGTATTCAAGACTAGATTTTTTATATACTGAAAATACAACTGTAAACGAAGGTTGAGTAAATGTGAATGTTGGGCACATGGAGGGTTCTTTATGTAACTGAAACTCCATTGAATTGAATTTTATCAAATGTCAAATTAAGTTGACATGATAGCATAACAGTAGTGGGTAATATGTTATATCTTTGTCACCTCAACACACACCTTATAATACCATCATAACTAAAGCATACTCAATAAAAAATTTACAATAAAACACCAAAAATATCCTGCTCATTCAAAAAAATAAATAAAAACCGGATAACGAGATGTGAACAAACTGACGATAGATTTATAACAATATAACATGATGGGGGCGCTGCAGTTTGGCATGCCATAGTGGTGTTATAGGTGCAAAAATGCCCTATAACACTCAATGGCGCACTGCACAAGGCTCTCTAAGTTCAAATCTTCCAGATAATATGACAAAATAGATGTCACACATATTGATGTGTATTTTGACTATGGTCTTAAAGCCTCTTGTGTCTTCCATTTAGTGTTTGGGCTTCAAACTTATTAGGCTTTGTGGTAATTCTTTCCATAACCATGTTGCATTGTTGCTCAAAAGAATGGACTACAAGCCCAATTATTTCACTACATATAACAAACAGTACTAGCCCAAAGCTTAACAATTACCGGCCCATGATTACACACAATTAGACATGCAACTATAAACCGGTTTTCAAAAAAACCGGACGTCAAAACCGGAACCGGTTTTCAACAAAACCGGTTTTTACAAAACCGAAACCGGTTTTAGTAAACCGAACCGGTTTCGGTTTTAAGTTTTTCAGTGGACGGTTTTACCGGTTCTAAAATGGGTAAAACCGGTTTTTAAACCGGTTAAAACCGATTTTTGTCAAAACCGCTAAAACCGGTTTAAACGGTTAAACCGGTTTAAAACCGGTCAACGAAAAGTCAAACTAGCCGTTGGATTTGAATCTGGCGAACCGTCAAACGGTTTTGAAAGCCGGTTTTAAAACCGGTCACTTATTACCGTTTGTTACATGTTAGTTCTATTTTTTTGTCTTTTTTGATTTTTTGAGTATTTTGAAGCTAGAACTTGTAGTATAAATATGTGTTTTGGGTTGAGGCTTAAAACACATCAAATCTCTCTTTAATCTCTCTAAATCTCTAATTTCTTTATAATGGAAAACACAGAATCACAACAAGCTTCACTTAATCCTCCTCCGTTGGGTCTTCCGTCGCGAAAACATTACACACAAGATGATGTTGCTCATGTTAAACCAACTTCACGAAATCCCGGGGTTTTTAATCATATGGATTTGTGTGTTATGAAGGATGGGACGGAAAAGGCGCGTTGCAAAAAATGTTTGAGCTTTTATGCTTAGGGGCTAACACTACACTAAAGGGTCATATAGCCAAATGTTCCGCGGTACCTCAAAATGCCGACGGTACTATTGGTGAGGATGGTCAAATTTGTGTATACGATAATGATGCGCTTAAAGAGATTTTTTGGGGTGGGTCATTCAACATACTTATCCATTCAACCTCTTCGACAACGCCAAACTTCGGCCATCATCAAAAAGAGGCTACACTCATGGTATAAACAAGTAAGTCGTACTAAACTTAGAAGCGATGCTTTTAAATTATGGGAAACGGCTAAAAATGATATTATTAATGGTTTTCGTGATTATAAATATGGTGTTTCTATAACTACGGATGTTTGGACCGCACCACATGGTTTGGCAAATTCTTATCTCAGCGTTACGGATCATGGTTTAATCCCGAATCTTGGTTATTAATGAAACGGACAATTGCTTTTAAACTATTTGGTTATCCTCATACGGGATCTAATTTAAGAAAAATTTTACATGACACTTTAATTGAATATAATTTAGATGATAAAGTTTTCGATTTACTAGATAATGCATCTAATAATACTAGAGCTATGGAATTGTTAAAATTACGTATAAAACCCATTTTAGATGGTGCTTTTTTCATTCCCGTTGTGTTGCTCATGTTATAAATTTATCCGTTCAAGCAGCATTAAAAATATGTGAGAGATTACGTTTGACATTTAGGGGTTTGTTAACAAATATATATCGCTCGAGTAATGAACGACAAATTAACTATAAACGTTTTCGTAAACAATGTGGTGAACCATGGCTAGGACCGAAATTTGATACACCTACTAGGTGGAATTCTACTTGCATTATGTTTGAAAATATATTACGACAACGTACTACTTTAGATGCTTTTAATGAATTACTTGTTGAAAAAAACCGTTCTACTTCGATAGATGACCAAGATTAGCAACGACTACATGCTTTAACTATTTTTACAAGTTTTAAAGAGGCAACAACTATAGTATCGGGTGTTTATTACCCAACTAGCCCATTAGTTTTAAATCAAGTTTATGCTATGGCGAAAAAATTAGACCGAATTAAAAAGACTCACCTACTCAAATGTTTAGAAAAATGGTTAAAGTTATAAAAAGAGATTTATAAAATATTTTGCTATTTTACCTTTGGTTTATACTTTTGATGCTTAATCCATGTTTAAATGTTGGAGGCGTAGAACTTTTAATAAGAAGAATAATGGAAAATTTAGAATTATCTTTTTGGTTGGACGGTGAAGATCCCAACTATATAGAATCTCAAGTTTTTAAATTTAATGATTATTTTAAAAAATTGTTTGAAATTTATGCAACAAAATATGGTCAACAACCAAACCCAATTATCGACCCAATGCGGACCGGTTCGTCTCGAATGACAAGGGACATTAACATAAACCTTTATAATACTTTCTTGAAGGCTTACAAAGCGTCAGCGATCATCGGCCCAAAAGCGAGTTGGGACAATATATGGCTACAAACTTTTTAACAACTTTAAGTCCCGATGAGTTTGCAAACTTTGACATTTTGGCTTGGTGGAAAGAAAGGGAAATCCAATTTTAGCCGCTATGGCTCGTGACTTATTAGCGGTCCAAGCTTGCGGTAGCTTAGAATCGGCCTTTTCTCATAGTGGTCGAATTATATCGGATAAAGGACAAAACTTAGCCGAATCCGTGGAAGTATGTGTATGTTTGAAAGATTATATGCCGAGAGTAGATAGGGTACAACATCAAACATCGTTGGAAGGTTCGATTGAAGAAGTTGAAGAAACTATAGCACAAGAAGAAGATGACATGGGGATATCACCTCCGGCTACCGAATTAGATGAAGGTGAATTTGAATCATTTGATGTTGAAGAGTTAGATGTAGAAGAATTTTTGGATGATTTAATTTCTTGAGTATACACGGGTGATGGCAATGCCGAAGCTCGATATACTTGAGTATACTAATATGTTTTTTGGTGATGGTCATGCCGAAGCTCGAAATGTATTAGTATTTATTTATTTTACAATCCTATAATTTTATTGTTTAAATAAAAGTTATGATTGTATTCGAAATGTATTAGTATTTTATAGTTTTAGTTGTATGGTTGTATTGTTTAAATAAAAGTTATGATTGTATTTGAAATGTATTAAATGTTTTAAATTCCGAAAAAAAATCGAACCGGTAAAATACCGATAAAAAACGGATCCGAACATTTAAAACCGAAAAAACCGAACCGGTAAAAAACCGATTCCGAAAATTTGAAACCGAAAAAACCGATTCCGAACATTTAAAACCGAAAAAACCGATTCGAAAAAACCGAAAAAACGAAATCGATTTTGGCAAAACCGGTTTTTTAAAAACCGGTTTTCCAAAAACCGAAAACCGGTAAAAACCGGTTTTTGTGCACCTCTACACACAATTAAGGAAATGAATTACGGGTCTTTAATTGCGACTTTTATGTGTTCATCTTCCAATACTCGAACTTTAGGTAAATGAACAACTTGACGAGGTCATAAGCCAAAAGTTGGTTTAACTACTGTAATGTGCTCATGAGTTGAGATCAATATAGAACTCATATTTTTCATAGAACAAATGAACCAATCATAACCCTCCATTTTTTATCTAAATTAATACAAAATCATTTTCACATTTTTTTTAAAACAACATATCTTACAAACGGTATATCTTCAAAATATAAAAATCTGTACCGTGGCGAATTAAATTATCTTTCTATAGATATGCATTTTTACATATTTTTCGACAAACATTTTTTTAAATTCGTCCGAAAAAATCATATATGATTTTTACGAATCATATATGATTTTAAAAATCATGTATGATTCGATTTTTACGAATCATATATGATTTTTACGAATCATATATGATTTTTAAAATCATATGTGATTCGTAAAAATCGAATCATATATGATTTTCACAAATCATATATGATTTTCAAATCATATATGATTTTTGTTGACCGAAATTTTGAAAAAAAAATTTGTTAAAAATATATAGTAAGTATATCTATAGAAAGATAATTTAATTCTCACGATGGTATAATTTTTATACATTAACGATTAACGGTTTTGCGAGATATTTAATTTTTAAAAGGTGAAAGTTTATCATAATTAAAAAATGAATGGCTATTATTGGTTGATTGGATCTATGGTAAATTTTGATTCTATATTGAACTTTTGCTATGTGCTCATAAGCTAACAAAAACAAGCTAATCTAAACACCTCTATATATTTAATGCAACAAGTAATTAACCATTCAACTAAACAATTCATAACCATTACCAAAACAAACAACTAATAGAAGACGTAAAAACAGCAACCAAAATAAACAGCTAATAGTAAAACCGATCAAAACATATATACGGCTAAACATACTACCAACTGAAATCACACTTAGTTCTCTCGAACTTAACACTCGAAATCTCCCCTTTCCTACTCAATGGAACCTTCAAATCACAATCAAATTTCGGCGTAAGTTTAGGCGATTTCATCCCCAACACCTTGTACTTAATCTTCAACCTCAACTTCAAATCAATTTTATAAACCTCATCTTTACGTTCACCATCATACTCCTCTTTATACCCATTACCAAACACCATCACTTGTTGTCCTTTTAAAACCGTACAAACATTCCTCTCCGTCTTATGCCCTAAATAAAACGCCGTTAGATCATTACTTGCAAATCTAATGCCTTGATACACCCCATTAAGCTCAATCTTATCGTAGTAGATACCTAGCCGCTTGTTAGGGTTTCTAAACGTCATGCACACGACCATGTTGTAGTATAACGTATTGTTAGTTGATGAGTGTGTGAAGTTCGTCATTGTCACGTCATCAACGTGAAGTTTGGGGACGTGTGGTTGGAAGATTAACCATAAGGCTAACCAGATGACCACGAGCATTATGATGATTTTGAAGTTAGGTTAATTTATAGGGTTTTGTTTGTGTATTGTAGTTGTATGCATGTTGGTGCGTTTATTAGATCATATATTTAGGAAGAATATTATGGATTGGAAATTTGGATATGATCCTTGTACTGATATGCCTTTGATTGTCCTTATCTATAATCAAGATTGAATACCAAAGATAGTTTATCACTAAATAAAGGGAAGCGATAAATTCACGGATACTTCATACTTAGTACGCGGTTAAAAAATATGTTTCGACTTTTATATACCCTTACAAGAGAGTAGATCTAGTGAGAAGAGAAATTGAAATAAGAAGTATGAGAAGAAATTTAAGCAACACATTTCAAATGAGGAGGATAAATTTAAGTGGAGATGCATCTATTTTTTTAGATGCATTTGAAATGTGCGCGGCTGTAGTTTCTTATCACCCTTCTCATTTTAATTTTACTTCTCATTTGATCCTTACGTACTCACCCTCACAATACGTTTTCACATCTTTTTCTCATTTAACCTACAAACACGTACCATTCACTGCATTTACTCTTTGGCGTCTTCCTTCCCTTCTTTGTTTTTCCCTTATGGCGTATCCTTTAAAAAAAATAAGGAAATTAACTTACAAACACCGCAACAAAACATAGAACGGGCGATCCGCTTTTGGCAGGAACATCTTTGTTTCTGTCAGAAGTCACTAAACGAAGAAAAAAAAATCTAGCTGACCCGGCACACCAAAAGTCAACCCAAGCAGAAAAAATTCAACGCAAGTTTTTGGCATGGACATGTCCTCGCCAAAAGTCCACAAAACTTTGACGAGGACACGTCCTCGTCAAAAGAATAATACTATATTTTTTATCTTTTGACAGGGACAAGTCTCCGCCGAAAATGGTATTATAAAAAATTATTTATGTTATTTATAAATGATTGAAATAAGTTAAAAATATCTTCTAAATTTATTAAAAACTAATTAAATTAATTAAGAATGACTTATACTAATTATAAATTATTTTAAAATGATTCAAATTACTTATTGTATTAGACGACGAAACAGAAACAAATGCAAACATGAGTTGAGATCAATATAGATTTTATATATACCCTAGATTCAATAAATCAATCTTAATCATTCATTTTTATCAAAATTAATAAAAAAAAAATCATTTTTCACATTTTTTTTAAAATAACATATCTTGGAAACGGTAAATCTTCAAACTACAAAAAATACACCATCGCGACGAGAATTAAATTATCTTTCTATAGGTATGCACTTCTCTATATTTTCGACAATTTTTTTTTCAAAAATTTCGTCCAAAAAAATCACATATGATTTGTAAAATCATATATGATTTTCAAAAATCACATGTGATTCGATTATTACAAATTACATATGATTTTTTCAAATCATATATGATTTTTACAAACCACATATGATTTGCAAAAATCACATGTGATTTATAAAAATCGAATCACATGTGATTTTCACAAATCACATATGATTTTTCAGGGCCGAAATTTTGAAAAAAAATTGTTAAAATATAGAAGTCATATCTATAGAAAGATAATTTAATTCGCGACGGTATGATTTTTTTCTTGTAACGATTAACGGTTTGCGAGATATTTATTTTTTAGAAAAATGTGAAAGTTTATTTTTTAATTTATTTTTTATTAGAAAAATGAATGACTATAATTGGTTCATTGGATTTATGGTAAATTTGAGATGTATATTGAACTTTTGCCATGCAAACATATATCACTTTTCAATAAATAATATAGCCACTTATATTAATGACCTTTAAAAAACCGAACTCATTTAAATTCTATTCGTCAAAGCGAACGGTGTTAAACCATAAAAGTATTGTCAAAATCGAGCATAATTCGTCTAAATCTAGCATAATTCGAAACTTCAGTAGGATTGATGGAACATTACAAATCGATAGACGTTCAAACATAAGAGCATACGAAAGTAAACTTTTTAATTTAAAACACGCATGAGTTCTCAGACACATTTCATACAGACTCGAACGAAACAACTTGACAAGCATAAGAAAACAAAGTTTGCAACACATGAATTACTCCAGAACAAACAACGAGTCCAAAAGTAAACGCTCCCATACGAATTACTCCAAATCAAGTTTTTCCGGGTCATTATAAAGGTCGTGAAATAGTGCAATTGAGTCAATTGTGTAGTTCTTGGCATACATATACATTTCTACTATTTTCTCGATTATCTTTATATTTGTAGTCAAGAACTTGCAGTTTGAGCAATTTGCATTTCTAGGACTCGATGTTGAAGGTTCTGCAGATGAAGATGGAGTAGTAGAAGTCTTACAGAATGAGTTGGAGGCGTTAAAGGAGCAGGAGAACCGGTCATTAAACATAGTCGTTCCTCCTTCCGAAAAAAAAACTAAATCCAAAATCCCTTGAATGAGGTTGTTAAAGAGTAAAAAAAATATACATATATTTTTAACAACTATATAACCAAATTATTTATATACTACACAAAAATGAAATATGTAATTGTTCACATTTGATAAAGGACATGCATAGTATAGTTTACCATGTGTGTCACGTTGATGCGATTCTCGCAGAACTACATCTCCATGTCCACAATGACGAGCAAAAGCTTCAAATTACGCCATCTTCATGATAACAATGTGTATGTTGGTGGTTGTGATGATAAGAGTTAGTAATGTGTTGGTGGTTGTGATGATAAGAGTGAGTAATGTGTTGGTGGTTGAGAGGATAAGATAGTAATGTGTTTGTGGTTATGAGGATAAGTTAATAACCAGATGATCTGCTTTTATAGTTTTAAAAAAAAAATAGCTTTTGGTGGGAACTTTTGGCGCCAAATTTGTAAGGATAAGAGTTAAGTAGGTTTTGGCGAGGACATGTCCTCGTCAAAAGTTTGACCGATTTTAACAGTTTTCCTTCGTTCCTAATTTCCCTCGCCATTTTTTCTTGCCAACTTCTGGCGAGAACATGTCCTCGTTAAAAGTTTGACCTAGTTTAACAGTTTTCCCTCGTTCACTAATTACCCCTGGCATTTTTTTCTCGCCAAACTTCTAGCGAAGACATGTCATCATCAAAAGTTTGACCCATTTTAATATTAGGTTAGGACGTTAGGTATATGGAAGTGGTGCACCACCTAGTTCTGGCAACCACCACGCACATAATGCCACAACAACCGCACGCGGTCCCCCTCATTTGGCCAATATTTGTGTTTTATATATTTTTACAGTAAAGAAAAGTTTAAATAGGGATCAAGTTTTTCTTACATATTGATGAATAAATTTCAGATATTCAACTAGAAAAAAATAAATAAAAGATGAAAAAATGGTTGATTTTTCATGAGTAAAATATTTGTTTATGTTCATTTACTTATAAATAAACGAACATGAAGACTATATTACTAGTTAAATGAAAGAAGATAAACAAAAGACAAGTTTATTTATGTTCGTGAATGTTTAGTTATGCGTTCTTTTATGTTTATTGGAGTATTTGTTTATGTTCGTATGTCGTATCTTTTTCTTGTATAATTTTAACATTGGTTTACTTAGACAAAACAACATTTTTAAAGCATAATTTTGTATATTTATAAATTTAATGTTTTTATTTGTATGCCCATTTAAGTTCGTTCGTTTATATCCGTGTACTATCTTAATGAACGAACATGAACAACCATATTTTCTTCATAAATTAACATGAACAAGAAAGTTCTTCTTTTATACGATCGTATCTGCTTATTTGTCCAATTAATACTAAACAATCAAACAAGAACATAGCTTTAACCATGTTCGTCCGATTTATTTACAGCCCTACTTCTCAACCATCTTTTGTTTTATCATATACAAACCACTGATTATTTCTCAAAACCATTTAGATAGTCCATTAAGTATCTTTAGTTCTTTACTAGTTAAGCACCCCATTACACGGTCAAAAGTTCGGATTGAGTTACCTACAAATAAATGATAATTGTTATTATTTTAATTTGTTTGTTTTAATTTTTCAACTTTTATACTCCATAATACATTGGTTTTCTTACTTTACCTATATCGTAGAATGTACATTAACAAGTTGAACCTCATTACACCACTAAAGGTTGTGAAGAAGTAGACATAAGTAACGCATGCTTTGGATTAATTTTTATGAAAGGTGTAAAGGTCTCAGTCGTTGATATGCTTAGGTGGGAATCTCTGAAAGTGTATCGTGTGCCACGCAGGGCGCAGGGTTTTATGTAAAAAAAATAAAATTTGTTACACAAACATTTCCTTTATTAAACTCAGGGTTCGTTTTGAAATCAGACTACTATCAGGACTATTTATGTAATATTTTGTTACACAAACACTCTCCAAATTTAAGTTAGGAATTTTTGTAATCGCAAGTGTTTGTTGCACAAATAAGCACTAGATTTAACCTATGGATTGTTTCTGTAACCACAAGTAGCAGGAGGGACGTTGTTTGCAAACTTAGGTCCTTATTTTGCAACACACGTAAACCAGAGTGACATTTCTGCAAACTTTTGTTACATAAACAGTATTTAGATTTAATTGAAGGATTGTTTAATCAAAAGTAAATGATAAGGACATTGTTTGCAATTTTTCAAAAACTATGTTTGTAATCGTAAATAAACCCTAAGGACCATTATTGCCATTTTTGTTGGATGTATACTATATGCTGAATGGTAAACATTTGAAAAATGTTTATATCTAAAATTTGTTTAGTAAATATAATGCGAAAAAATGATAATTTAACTGTTAACTAAAATATGCACTTAATAGACATATTATAAACCGTAAAAGATTTGTTTATAACAATGTAATAAATGAGGGATTAAATCATAGAATGGTAATATACTTTTCAAAGTGTTTCGTTTTGATATTTGTACCTTTTTTTTAAGTTGTAGAATAGTGATATACTTTTTTAAAGTGTACTGTTTTGGTATGTGTACTTTTTTTTTAACTTTTTTTAAGCTGTAGAATAACAATGTACTTTTTATAAGTGTTCTAATTTGGTACACATCCACGTACCAAATTATAGAAAGTACATTGCTATTCTACAACTTAAATAAAGTTAAAAAGAAATACACGCACCAAATTGTAACACATTGAAAAAGTGCATTGCTATTCTACAACTTAAAAAAGTACATGTACCAAAATGAAACATTTTAAAAAGTAAATTGCTATATTACGACTTAATTTCAACAAATGAAATTAGCTTCAATACAATATAACAATGTCATACATAAACCGAAGGTACTCAATCTCGTCTTTCACAAAGTATAAAAGAGGAGAGATGTAGGCAATCTTACCACTACTCGAAAGTTGATAGACTAGTTCTATAAGACCTCCTGCCGCCAAACATGTATATCGGAAGAATATATATTAGTCATCTAATATAAATATCACTCACCCAAAACTAATTGTTGGGTCTAGCTGATTGAATATATCAATCAATACACAATATGTATTCGTTTGTTTGAACTTTAATTTTTTCAAAATGTTATCTGGATTTAGCAAACACCTTGCTTAGCTATGTTTTACTATTTTTATAAAAGAAAACCTTTTTTAATAAAGTTTTATATCATTTTAATTAAATATTTCCAAATTGGAACACTTTGAACATCATACACGGTACACGCTTTGTTTTTTAAATGAGAGTGGCCCATAAATTTGAAAATGATATTTAACAACTTAATACAAAATATCAAAAATCACAATGTTGGGTAAAACACAATAAATAATAGAGAAACGAAAAACAAACAATGAAATGATAACACAAAGATTTAGCGTAGTTCAGTCGATTCAAACACAATAAACAACAATGAAAATAAAACGAACAAAATTATACAATAAAAAAAGACTTAAGGTATGTTTGGCAAAATAGATGAAGTTGGGGCTGGAATTAGGACCGAAGCTTGAGCTACGGCCGTACCTTTATTATATGCCGAAAGTTAAAGCTTATACTTTTATAAAATTGTTTTGCGAATTAGTTGGAAATGAAACTTATTAATGTAAAATCGTATAAAAATACATCATATTTAATTTGAATAAATTTTTATGTTTTGCGTGATAATTTATTATATTTTGAATGATAATTGATTAATTTGACAAATTATAAACCCCATAAACCCGCTTCAATTAGCTTTAGCTTATGAAAGCTTATCCTTATAAAAGCTTCCACAAAACTGTATAACAAATAATGTTTATTTTTAAAACTCAATCCCATGTAACCCTCTACAGGCATGAGGCCACACACAAGTAATGTAAAACAAAACTTTATGAGTATCCCCTAACACACTCTATCAAGATTTTCAAGATAGAGATCTTACTTAAAATCATTTTTGTTTTTGCAAAACTGAAACCGTAAAACCGGATCAAGATCCTAAGATCCTAATTTAATGTCATTTTTTTAATAGTCATTGTAATATTATTCAAATCTATTATATATTATAAACAAAAAATTATATTAATGTTTCATAAAAATGTTATCATAAATTATGAATATGAAATATTTAAGAAAATTAACATGTGTTTTTCAAATTAGAGTATGAATCTGGTAAGAAGAATTATTTAAATGAAAATGGTGAGAAAGAATTGTAGTAACATATTTTAAATAATAAAATAATAATAATAAGAAAATGCATTTATTTTTATGAATGCATCTAATATTTATGGTTGTGGTTTTTTCTCATTGTTCTCATCTTAATTATATTTCTCATTTGATCCTACTTCTTTCAAATTATATAAAACATAATTCATAACTTTGCAGTTTTTGAGTTTACGATTTAAAAAATAATATCAAATTAAATTAAATTTGAAAATCATATGATTAAGATTAAGATCTTATATTTGCTAAAATACTACTTAAAATTCGAATTATTTTTGTTTTATAGTATCGTAAAATGATTAGATTTTAAGACAGAGAATGGGGATCGAGATTTTATAAAGCGCCCATCTTTTTAATTAGTAGCACGTGAGACACTTGTCTAATTATAAAAAGAAAATCTTAAACCCAACACTCTACTTTTGACTACATTCGATCACTTCTGTCTGTCCATCATCTTCCTAACCTTAGTTGACTTTTATTTGACTTATAAAAAGTCAAACCCAAAAATGAAGGAGGTTGAAGTAAAAATGGAAGTGGGTTACGATGGGGTTGCTGTGATCACCATTTCTAACCCACCTGTTAATGCCTTTGCTATCTCAAGTAATTACCTTTTTACTTCTTTTTTTTTTACCACTCAAGATGATCTTATTTTCATATCATTTGTTTAGTTTATATATTTTTCATTTTGGGTTTGATTGGTTTCTTGCATATAAGTTGTTTGATCAAGTCACTGTTTGTCTCGGCTTATGGCTTATTTGTTTTTGGGCTATGTGTCATAACCTCACTTTTATGGCTTATTTTGAAACTTTTTGGCTTATATAAGCTTATTTTAGCATAAGAAACTTTTATAATCCGAAAAGATTCAAAATAAGCCACAAAAAGTGAGCTTCTGAAACATAAGCCGAAAATGAAATAAGCCATAAGCCAGCTATATAAACCGAAACAATTAAAGATTTTGATTATTTATGTAAATTGTGATTTATTTATTTATTTTGACATGATAAGCTTGTATAAGCCGAAAAGTTTCAAAATAAGCCGCACAAAAGGACCTTATGAAATATAAGCCGTAAACCCGCTATATAAGCGTAGAAAAACACCTCCTTAAAAAGAATTGTTTTTCTAGTTCTCGGTAGTTTTCTGTGGATGACTATGGTTTCCGACCTTTTTGGCCCCATAGACACAAACCATGAAGCCCTTTCCTTTTTGAGAAGGTTGGCGTGGCCTCATCAGTCTTGTTTGCACCAAGCAATAATTGAACTTGAGACCTCCCACATTTTAGTGATTGAAACTCACAAGCCTTTTACCACTAGGCCACGCCCGAGAGGTTAAGTAAAAGGTTAACTGAACTTGACTTGGAGTTTATGTTTTTCAAATTCAAAGGTAAACTTTCGTCATTTCCTAGGGGGTGTTTGGAAGTGTTTATTAGAGCTGATATGACAGGTAGTGTTTGGATAAAAGCAACTTTAGTATGATCTTATGATTATTAGAAGGTGAAACAATTGCTTATATGGTTATTATGGTTAATTATAGAAGAGCCAAATCCGAACACCGTCTCCTGCATCGCATAGTATCACAATGCTTAGCATAAGCTGTTAGAATAAGCAATTTGAAACATATTCTAATTCAAATTTAGCTAATTTTGTCAGAAAACAAAGTTTACGGTTACAAAAGATCGTAAAAGTGTTGTGCCATGCCAAACATACCGTAATTGTTTGTTTTCTTTATGGCTTTCTTTTGTGTTTAGTTATTGCTGGATTAAAGGAGAAAATTGGAGAAGCTATGAGCAGAGATGATGTGAAAGCAATCGTTTTGACCGGTAATTCGTTGGCAGATGATGTTAAATTCGTTGATTAAGCAATATTTCTTTTTCGCTTGCTGAGTTCGATTTTCTAAATCTTATATAGGCAAAAATGGTAAGTTTTCCGGTGGATTTGACATCAATGTGTTCCAAAAGGTTCAGAAAACCGGAAACTTATCTCTTCTACCTGATTTATCCATTGACATTGTGGGGAACAGAATTGAAGGTGTTGTTAAGTTATTCATAAATGTTACCAACGACTTAATAAGATCTAAATTTGATTAAGTATGTTCTTTTGCAATTTTAGATGCAAAGAAGCCGATAGTTGTTGCAATAGAAGGACTTGCACTTGGTGCTGGATTAGAAGTTGCAATGGTTTGTAAATTTTGGGCTAAAGAAATTATTATTATTTTTTTCTTTATTGTGAAAGCGTTTTTATTTAGCTGTTTTAACAGGGATGCCATGCACGTATTGCAGCTCCGAAGGCACAACTTGGCTTGCCTGAGTTGTCTCTTGGAATTATTCCTGGCGCCGGAGGTACAAGATTTGCTGATTTGTATACTTGTACACTTTTGGACTTAAGTTTAATGAATATGGTACTTAATAAAAAAGCTATATTACTTTTAAGGTACCCAACGACTTCCTAGGCTCGTGGGATTGCCGAAGGCAATTGATATGATGTTGGTGAGTCCCTCTCTACTAAATTTACAAGATAATCGACACCATATACATGTCATGTATTTGGAGATAGACGACAGCTAATTTATGGTGAATATTTGACTGGAGTTTTTCTTTCTGTAGACATCCAAACCTATACTCTCTGAAGAAGGGAAAAAGCTAGGTCTCATTGATGCTATTGTCCCTCCTCAAGAGTTAATAAAAGTGGCAAGGCAATGGGCATTAGATATTGCCGAAAAGCGTAGACCGTGGGTCCGGTCCCTTCACAGCATCGACAAGATTGGCTCTCTATCAGAAGCACATGAGATAATTAGGGTTGCGAGACAGAATGCCAAGCGGACCACACCTAATATGCCACAACACGTAGCATGCCTTGATGTAATTGAGGAAGGTATTTTGCAAGGAGGATACCCTGGTGTTTTGAAGGTATGTTTGTTTGGATTTCTTCTGTCCTAAAATAATTCGATAAGGCTATTACAATATGGCCCAAATAAATGCAGCATTTTCCGTCAAATACAGGCATACTTGACCCATTTTGGATAAACATTAACTAGATGGACCTATAATAAGTAAATGGGTCAAACATTCTGATATTGCTATGCAACCTAAACTTATACATATTATTGTTCCTCAGGAGGGCAAAGTTTTTAACAAGCTTCTTGTTTCAGACACATCAAAAGGTCTATGTCATGTGTTCTTCTCACAACGTGCAACTTCAAAGGTATAACAAACTCAATAGTGCGAGAATCTTTTGCTTTCTGAACATTCTACATTTTTAGCTTATTTTTCATCACTGGCAGGTGCCTAACGTTACTGATATCGGACTCAAGCCAAGGGCCGTCAAGAAAGTTGCTGTGATTGGTGGAGGTTTAATGGGTTCTGGAATAGCTACAGCCCTTATCATCGGTAACATATTTGTTGTTCTCAAGGAAGTTAACTCTGAGTATCTTCTGAAAGGGATAAAAACAGTAGAAGGTAGGATCTGCATTTTGAGTTTTGAGAAATCGAGTTTATTCTGCCACTTATATACTAGAGATGATACTTAAAGGTAGTATTTACTTGTAGCAAATATCCGAGGTATGGTTGCAAGGAAAAAGCTGGCACAGTCCCGAGCTGAAAAAGCGTTGACGATGATTAAAGGGGTATTAGACTACTCAGAATTCAAGGATGTGGATATGGTCATTGAGGTATCTTTATTAATGGATTATCCATTGTTCATATTGAATTTCTATGTAACTTATGACATCGGTGCACATAGTTGTTTGATTAGCTACTTTTTATAACAGGCAGTTATTGAGAACGTTCACTTAAAGCAAACATTATTCAGTGAGATTGAGAAGGTGTGTCCATCTCATTGCATATTGGCAACGAACACGTCTACTATTGACCTGAATTTGGTTGGTGAGAAACTAAGGTCTCAAGACCGAGTTGTGGGCGCTCATTTTTTCAGGTTAAGCGACTTTCAATCCGTTTAACCCATTTCAATTTTAGGTATAATCTTAAATAATATGACCTAAATATATATTTGAAACGTCAACAGTCCTGCTCATGTGATGCCTCTATTGGAGATTGTTCGAACAGAAAAGACTTCTGCACAAGTGATTCTTGATCTAATGACAGTTGGAAAAATAATAAAAAAGGTTCCCGTTGTTGTGGGAAATTATACGGGATTTGCTGTTAATCGTACCTTCTTTCCATACAAACAAAGTGCACACATCTTGCTTCATTTAGGTGTGGACTTGTTTAGAATCGACAGACTGATTAGCAGCCGTCTCCCAATGGGCCCATTCCAGTAAGTTTCTGCACCAAAAAATTTAATTGGTTTAGAAGTCTGGATGTGCGTTTTGAATGTGTTTATTGTTATCAACTTGTGATTGTAGGCTTGAAGACTTGAGCGGATATGGTGTCGCAGTTGCTGTTGGTAAAGAATTTTCTACGGCTTTTCCTGACCGCACATTCAACTCCCCTGTAGTTGACCTTCTCATTAAAAATGGAAGAAATGGTAACCTTCTTATTATATGTGCTCATGTTTCATATTTTGTTATCTTCCAAGAACGAGTCTTATGTCTACATAACACTCGTGTTTCAGGTAAAAACAATGGAAAAGGTTATTACATTTATGAAAAAGGCAGCAAGCCAAGACCCGACCCTTCGGTGCTACCAATTATAGAGGAGTCAAGAAAGCTAGCCAATCTTATGCCACACGGGAAGGTAACTTTTAAATATGATAAAAAGTTATTAAAAATGAAATGAAAGTCTACGCATAATCATAATAGATTTATATAAATATAATATTTTTATAAAGATGTTAGGATTACCGGTTACTGAATGATCCAAATGGGACACAATGCCAATATTTATTTACTTCCGAGATTTGCTAAGAAACACAACAAAAAAATTTCATTTGTTTTCACATATTCATCTGTGTTGATTAGATTCTGAAAGTAATGTGTTTGCCTGAATTTTTTGTGGTAGCCGATATCCGTGACTGACCAAGAAATAGTAGAGATGGTACTATTTGCGGTAGTAAATGAGGCATGTCGTGTTTTAGAGGAAGGAATTGTTGTTCGAGCATCGGACCTTGACACTGCATCCGTTCTTGGGATGAGTTTTCCTTCGTACCGGTACACACTCATATTAGCTCCGAACTTTCCACTCACTTGTTTAATCTGTCATTGGCAATTTCCAAAAGGGTTTAGGTCATAAAATAGCAACGTACTTTTTTAAATGTATCGTTTTGGTACGTGTATTATTTATTGTTCCACTTAATGTTGTGTACTTTCATGTTTTGTTCCATTTTGCACATTTTGATGACGTGTCACAGTTGAAAGTTTGACACGTGTCACAGTTGAAAGTTTGACACGTGTCACCATTTATAATGTGGCACGTCATCAAAATGTGCAAAATGGAACAAAACATGAAAGTACACGACATCAAGTGGAACAATAATATAAACGTCAAACGTACATTTGAAAAAGTATATTGCTATTTTACGACCTAAACCCTTTCCAAAATCGTTCAGAATTAGGAAAACTGTGTCCTTTAATTTTGCATTTTGTTCAACACATTAAAAGGCTACATAATATGATTTGACTAATTAATAATTGTTTGGTTCTGGTCGCAGTGGTGGCATCGTCTTTTGGGCAGATTTGGTAGGAAGTAAACACATATATACAAGTCTCAAAAATGGTCGAAAAATACGGCAACTTCTATAAACCGTCAAGATTCTTGGAAGAGCGAGCTATGAACGGTGTACCTCTGGTGAGAATAATCCTAATCCTCCATTATGCATACCATCATTGTTAAAAGTAATGATAATTACACGTTCATTAAATTTTGATTGGGGACAAAAAAAGTGTTCCGACCCAATACACCCTGACTAAAAATACTGTAATATTTTCTAAAGTAACCCGGTTTTGGAGTTTCTTGGAAAAAAAGATACAAAAACAATATTTTTAGTTTATTTCCATGTGTGTAACGTGTCGATATGATTTTGCAGAGTGCACCGGTTTCAGCACCTATGAGCTCTAGGGCTCGACTGTAAGCAAGACTATGTACAGAGGTTAACTTACATGAAGATGGCTGTCAAATAAATCTAGTCTTCTGCTTAATACTTTTACGGCATATAATAATTAGTTTCCGATTAAAGAAACTAGTAATGTTAAGATGGATTATTGAGGGTGATACAGAAATGTCGATGGTTCCCAACTTCATTAAAAAACATGTTACAGTACTTTTCTAGAAATAAAGCTTTTACTCATTATCGTAAATATTAGTTGACATTATGTTAAGAGCTTCCAAAAATTACCTGGATTGTGTGTTTTTTTATTTTCTGTTCCTTAAACAAGTTACTTTTTTCATAAAAAAAAAACCAAAAAAAAGTAGCCAAAAAATGTTTGTGGATCGATCCCACCCGACCCGTTTCAACCCCAACTAAGAAATAACTATCTAATTTCTTTGAATAAGATACAAGATACAAATAATCTTATGCTTATTTTTTAGTCTAATATATCAACATGTCTCTGCAGAAGGCACCTATATCTTATCGCGGGCGACTGTAACTGAACCTATTTGCACGACTTACACGAAGAACATCGTCCAATAAATCTGGTCTTATACTTATACGGAAATACTTTGGCCTTTTATTTTTAACTCAGCCAGCCATGTGTAAAAGTAGGTCTGAAGTAAATATGGTTGTCATAAATATACTACTGCTCACGCTTTAACACAACAAACAACCCCAAGTGCTTCCCGCCATTTTGTTGTCTTCATTTTCCCGCCAACTGCAGAACTGAAAATTACTATTTTACCCTTTGAGGCGTTGCTCCACACTTTAGACACCAAGTGGCTTTGTCTAAAATCCACACAAAATAAATGTCTAAATGCAGCTGCAAGCCATGTTTGAGTTATAAAAACAAACCAGTGCACAGTTTATAGTCATCCTTATTGTTCCTCTGTAGTTTTATTTTCTTTCAGTTTTGGTTTTCAAAAAAAATAACACCTTCAAAAATATAATGTATATTTTCAAGCATAAGCCCGGCCGACACTCAGACCGCACATGCTCCAACCCATTAACATCGAAAAGCCTTTCTATCATCATTGAAATAGGTGCTATCGGAATCACAGGATAAACACCACAAATGTGATTAGGTGTTTTCCCGTGCATGGGAGTATCAAATTAAAGCGATATTTTGTACTAGAACTCTCTTTTTTCTTCTTCATCTTAATCATTATATGTGCTTAAATAATGCAGGCCAAACAATAGATAAACTTAACCCCAAATAAGAGATAAGGAAGAGATGACTATAAAACATTTATAGTGTCACCAAAACAATGCCAAACATGGCGTCCTAATAGTCCTCTTCAACACGTGACCCTCAATAACCAAACCACCAGCTTCAAGTCTTCAACAAGCTCCATACCCTGAGTAAAGAAATATTGATGTTGGTTTAAGCTCAAAGGAAATGTTCGCAAATGATGTATTGATGAATCGATGGGTTTATGTTGTTTTAGATAGTTAGCTTGAATACATAAGCATTTGTCTTTTTATTGTATTTGATTGTTGAATACTTGATTAAGTACAATCATGTTTATCATATCCGCTGCAAATTCTCTAGCTAGTTGATCTCAAGCTTGTTTAGATATGATAGACATGTTTCTTGCAGGGTGTGCTTGTTTCAACTGGTTTACTCAAGACATAAAAAAAAGTAGAATTGCAAGAGAGTAAGAACTAACAAATCAACATTCTTAAAGTGTAATTAAATACTATGGACTAGCCGTTGAACCAAAGTATAAAAACTAATGGTGTAATGATACCAATATGCAACAAGCACAACAAACATGATCAGGTGCACAAATTTTTTTTAACCGTAATATAATTGAGTTTAAGATGCTAATTAAATAAGACTAAAAACACATTTCAATTGACCGAGATCATTTAAAATACAGTTGAGAAAAATCGATTAAAATTAACACTAAATCAAAAAATTCATAGATGTCACGGACCCAGGACCCCTGGCTCCGTACCAGAGTTCATCTCCTCACTATGAGTTTGTTAATGTGTTAGTTTTTCTAGTCATATCCAAATTTATACATTTTGCATATCATCCGTTCAAATTTTAAATGGGAGGATGGCCCAACAGCCCATAGTGAGATAGATCATTTATGTACCTATGAGTATGTTCAAGCCCAAATAATAGGACTCTTTTAGCCCAAATCAGCTAGGACCCTTGCTAAAATATTCTTTCTTTCTCCTGATTGCACATCAAATATTCCCTCGACCATACAAGTGATGCAACCAATTTGGTATTATGGTATCATCTATTCATCTCTTAGTCGGAGAGCATGGTAATGCTAAGCTACAAGCCCTTTGGTTCAAACGGTATATGTTATTTGGTACATTAGTTACAAATCAAAATGAAAAAAAATCAAATGCAAACACGATATCCTGCATTGCGTTATATTACGTTGCTTCTGCCTATTTTGAGTGTGTGCTAAACATCGCCTAACACTAAGCTGAAGGAGAAAATTGAAGAAGCAATAAGCAGAGATGATGTCAAAGCGATCGTTCTTGTAGGTATTTGAATTAGCATATACTTTTTACCACATTTTCATGGTTATCTTGTGAGGTTATTAGATGTAAACGTTAATGACTACCAACTGTTTGGATGAGCTTACTTAGAAGCTTAAATGTTTCTTCCTAACCATGCAATATTCATGAATATTTGACAATTTTTATTTTAAGCACTATATTTAATTGTTATTTTTTTTTCTTTTGGTGCAAAAAGTGAATTATATTAACTTCCAAAACATTGTACATCATAAGAATAACAAACATTCATTTGGACATTACCCAAATCAGATACAAAACAAAAAACTCAAAACATCAGATATATGCTATAACTACACATATCTCTGATGAAACTGAACTCTGACAGCTAAAATAAAGCATTTGTAAAGATAGAGCATTGTCTTCACTATACTGTCCATTCCTCACAACCTGAATTCTCCTTAATTGCACCATACCATCTAGTTACATTTTCATAACACCTTCCCACCAAGACCATTCAACCATCATCAACAATGACAAAGGTAGGAAAGGTGAATGACATCACTAGGAACCCATATCCCTTCCAGTCAAAGGCTATACCAAGCAACTTACATTTCCATCTCTAAAAAATGGCTTCAGTTGCTTGGGAACACACTCCTTGAGGGAAGACCAACCATTACCTCATTTGACAGTGTATTGGATGGACCAAGAAGGATAATCTTTCATTGCTCTCTATTTCATCCATCATACACCATCCACCCAAGCAATTTACCCTTCACAATGGGAGACCCTACTTTATGATACATTCATACTGAATTAGACCTCCTACTTAGCCAAATATATATGTCCAGTTTCCTCCCAATGCCAAACTGGAACAAACATATGAGGTTAACATAGGTATAGTCACACCAGTTATAATTCCAAGATACAAGGTATCATCCCATTGTAATGGCCTACAATAAAATACAGCAGCAATTTTGACTATTTTGCTGCTGTTATCCAAGAAGCCGAACACCCCTTAAAACAGTTTTAATATCCACACATCCCATTCAAACTGTGCATCGGACTATTTGTATCACTCAGATGCAACACAAAGCCTTTTGAAATTTACTTTCCATTTAGTTTCCATCCTCTTCACACCTTTATTGTCTTTTACAGTGACTCCCATTAGCTTAAATTTTACATTTTCCACAATTTTATTGAAAACCTCCTCACTTTTAAGTTTCGTATCTCTAAAAATTCTATTATTCCTTTCATTCCAAATTTGGTACAAAGTTGCTGCAAAAACCAATCTTTTGATGACACTCCCAATACAGTTAATTACTTTATCATTAACAATGTCCTCCCATTCAGTACTCCCATTATTGATCTCTGCAATCTATTTAGCTTTAACCCATACCTCTTTTGAAAACTTACACTGAAATAATATATGTTGTAAATCTTCACTATCACATAAGCACAGATGACATCTATTAGCTATCGGATCCCCATGTCATCAATCTATCCCGAGTACTTAATTTGCCCCGATAACAAGCCACAAGATGAATGAATGTTTAGGAATGCATTGAGCATGCCATACCTGTTTCCACCATGTCACTTTTGGAGCTTCATTGCTGATATCTTTCTTGACTGTATGAATGGATAATTCAGTGACTTCCCCACTATTGGTCTTCCACATGGTTTTATCTCTTCTATTAGCAAGAATTTCAGGATCCTCAATACTAGTAATAATACGAAATTTGTTATACCATTCATCAGGCCACATCCATTTTCCGTTGTCCACCATATCTTTCACCTTCATATTAGCATTAAGTCTTGCATCATATAAATCTCTGTAAGGGATATATTGAATTAAAGGACCAAGAGAATTCCAATTATCATGCCAAAATGCAATATCATAGCCATCCCCTATTTTGCAAACCACATTCATCTTTATTTTATCTTTGATTTGTAATAAGTTTTTCCAACCTCAACTATCACCACTATCAGGTTGATTTCCCATATGCTCTTTCCCCTAAGTTTCACAGAATGAACCTATTTGATCCAAAAACTATCTTTCTTCACATCAATATTCCATATATGTTTAGAAAGCATGGCTTCATTCCATCTTTGAAGATCCTTCAAACCAGACCACCTTGATCTTTTGGTCTGCAAATTGTTTTCCAAGCTACTTTTTCCTTTCCTTGAGGAGAATCACCTTGACTCCATAGAAAGTTCCTTAACAACCTATTAATATCTTTGATCACAGTTATTGGAATCAAGAAGACATAGGCCCAATAAACATGGATATGTTCTAAAACTGCAGCAATCAATTGAAGTCTTCCTGCATAAGAAAGACTCATATTCTTCCAATCCTTGACCCTTTTATTGATCTTATCCAATAAGCACCCATAGTATTTGACACCAATTCTTTTATTTACAAATGGTACTACTAAATATGTTACTGGTAATCTTCCAATAGCAAATGGAAGAACTTGAGTAATAGCCATTTTCTCATCTTTATTCATGCTTCCAAAATACACTGTGCTTTTGGACTGATTGGGAATAAGGCCTGAACACATGCTAAATTCTTCTAAGGCTTTCTTGATAATTCCAACTGAAATAGTATCTTCATGACTCATGACTAGAAAGTCATCTACAAAGCACACATGAGACAACTGAGTATTTTTGCATCCATATGATATTGGAATCTTCCATCACTCGATTTGACTGTCAAAGATAAGAGAGAAAACCTCCATGATTAGAGTAAAAAGATATGGAGACATTGGGTCCCCTTGCCTCAAACCTCTACCACCCTTAAAGTAGGCAACTCTTTCTATTAATACTTAAGGTAAAGCAAGTAGTTGTGACACACTGCATGATCCAGTTCACCATTCTCTCATAAAAGCCAAATTCTATAAGAATCCTTCTTAGAAATCCCCAATTGAATGTATCATATGCCTTTTGGATATCAATTTTAACAACCACCCTTTTGGGACCAGTTTTCTGTCATACACTCTCATAATTTCTTTAGTCAACATGATATTATCTTGAATATGTCTGCTTGGAATAAAAGCACTCTGACTGCAGCTAACCAAAAACCCAAGAGCAGGTTTGATTATATTTGTGATCACTTTAATAATTGTTGAATTAACATTTTAGAAAAGTGACTTAAACTCTTTTGGGTTGTGTGGTAATTTTGGTAATTTATGTGACTTGTCCTACAAGTTTGTTGACGATTAGTTTAGCCTATAAATAAGGATTGGTAGTTGTAGAAAACTAGAAGGGGGGTTGAATAGTTTTTACCTATTTAAATTTAGTTTATAAAACTTTAGATTAATAGTATGTGAAACCTTTGGATGTTGAGATATACCTAATGCAAGTTAGTATGAAAAGAAATAAATACTAGAATAGTAAAGAAAGAAAATGATAGAAATGTGACACAATGATTTATAGTGGTTCGGCTATAAGGACACCTTCTTTTCCCTACTCTACTCCCCGAGTACCCAAATCGAGAGTTCTTAAGCACTATGTCAACAAGCTCTTTCAACTGGTGGAGAAACCTCACAACGTTGCTTACACTTTTTCTGGTACAAAGTTAAATACCGAGTTCTTAACACAAACGAAAGAACCAATCTGATCACAACTATCACAACTAACTTTATGAATACAAGATTATGTATCAACAACAATAAACAACTCAGTGGTCTTGAGGTGATGAAGAAGTCGAGCAAACTCTTCTCTTAAGGAATGGATGACTCATATTTAAGAAACGTGATCTCGTCTCTTAAGAAGAAACTTAAGAAACACAAGAGAAAGAAAGCTACAAGAATGATCCTTAGATCAGATGTTAGAGAGATATAATAATGAGAGAAGAAGTATATAAGAATGAGTAAGAATTAAGGAAGAAACAACTCATTATTTATAGTCTAAACGACTATTGTACACCCGGATCTGGTGGATCCCTTGAAAAAGGGATTTGGCCAGTTTAAACCCAAGGATCCGGCATACTACTGGGTAAACCAGTCCAGATTTTGGGTTACAAACCGGGATTTGGGTTATGGGTCATGGACTATGGGTCAAAGGTACCCAACATGATGTCATGCATGATGCAATACATACTTTGGGTTATGGGTTATGGAATTTGGGTTATGGGTCATGGATTTTACCCAACTTGATGTCATGCATGATGTAATGCACATTGTGGAAAACTAGAAGGGGGGTTGAATAGTTTTGTCGATTTTAAGTTAGTTTCAAAAACTTTAGATTCATTAATATGTGAGATCTTATGGATGTTGAGAAAGTATAGATCTAATAATAAAGCAAGTAAATAAAGTAAAGAAAAGGGATAGAAATGACACAACCGATTTATAGTGGTTCGGCTACAAGGACACCTTCCTTGCCCTACTCCATTCCTCGAGTCACCTACTCGAGAGTTCAAGCACTATGTCAACAAACTCCTTCACTTGGCGGAGAAGCCTACACAACGCTTGCTTACACCTTTCCTGCACGGCTAAATACCGAGTCCGTAACACGGTGGACCAAACCAACACGACTATTACACAACAAATATGTGAAATATCTAATACAAGATCTTTACAACTGAAATCTTGCGAAGGGACAAATCAATCAAGGACCCCTTGCTTTGATGACTTGTAGAATGTTCGTGATCTCTTAGAGAAGGACCTATATGAGAATCACAATAGAAAGAAAGAAGAACAACTCTCTAGATCAAGTGATCTATATGTTAGAAGAGAATGAAAGTGTTTGAGAGATTTAGTAAGAAGAGGGGTGAGTTAGAATGAAGAAATGGCTCTCTATTTATAGGCAAAGTCTTCCACTGTTCCCTGGATCCCACGGATCCCTCCCACTTAGGATCCGTCTAGTGTAATCCTAGGGATCCATGGGACGCCTCTTTGCCCATGGGTTTTTTGGTTATGGGTCATGGGTTATGGGTTGGTCCATGGGTTTTTTTAGATTCAATGTATCTAAGTATACATTGTATCTAGCCAACTTGGGTATGGGTTATGATCCATGGGTTATGGTCCATGGGTTGTGGTTTTTACCCATCCTAATAAACTATTACAACAAATACTTAATTATTACATTTTTGTATTTAAATGGCTATATGTAAATGCTTTACAAAAATAACATGTATGATTAAAATTATACTTAAGATAACATTATATTTGTTATCAACAAAACACAAAGAGATCACAAAATATTAATAAACGTTTTTACGTTTTATTTGTATTAACACACATAGGTCATAGGTTTTCGGGTAATGGTCCATTGTCATAGGTTATGGGTATATGGATAGTACAACACATTTACATATACCTTTTATTGTTACAAACAAATACTTAACTAGATAAAATGTAAGTAAGTAGTAAAAATAGATATAGTAACATGTAATCTTTTGATTTTTACTTGATATAACTTTATGTTGTTATCGACAAAACTTAGAGAGATCGAGAAATATAAATAAACATTTTTACGGTTTATTTGTATTAACAATCTCTCTCTTTTTATTGATGACAAAACATAAAATTATAATGAGTAAAACTTTAGAACTAGATGTTTCAAGGTTTTGAAAAAGATTTTAAGTTTTACTCTCTTCCTTTTTTTTTCGAAACAAATAGAGTTTCGAAGAGACAATATGACAGGATATTCATCCCAAATGCAAAACTCCCCCTTAACGTTAGCTCCCCTTAGATGAGGATTTCAAGTGAAAAATTGAGTTGGAAACCTACATAAGAAAAGGTTAGTGAAAATAATAGAGCCATATGATGATAACAAATCTAAAGACGAGAAGTAAGACGAGAGAGAGCCAAGGTACGTAAGACTAATCCTTGTGATAAATTGACAAAGATGTAGTGGTATTTTAGGCCACATACACATGTAAAAAGAAGAACAATGATATGTTCTTATAAAGACTTAAAGAATATAAAACATAAAAAAGAACAAAGAAAGAAAAAAGTAGCAGATTATATTATTTCTCTTGGATGCTTGCATAGCCTTTTAGAGGTGGAAGTTTCGGTGGGTGAGGATGTTAATGCGATCTAGGATGTGTTGAAAAGTGAAGCACATTTTCTCCCTAATTTCTAGAGCGACTTTTCTAGAACATTGACAATGGTCGCACAATAAATATTTTGGAAGTGGATGTAAAGGATCATTGATCTAAGAGGATTAATATGGTTGCAGAAGTGATGGTGGAATAATTGGTAAAGGTGTGTCCTCATCCTCTATATCGGGGAATGAGGGTGGTGGATTTATACTCCTAGATGGAATTTCTTGGAGATCATCAAAAGGATTTGGAGAAGTATAAGGTGTGTAAAAGACAAGTTCTTTGGGCATTATGGTTTATGGTAGTGGTGGTGTGGACTTAGATGTTTGAGTTGGAGTAGGTGGTGGAGTAGATAATGGTATTGGATTGGTTTTTGGAGTCTTGAGGAGTTCCTCTAGAGTAGTTAGTGTTTGAGAGCAAGGTGGTGAGTTGACTTGAGAAGTTATGAGAATCCTACATGGTAAGTTTTGGAGATGGTGGAGGTGCTATGATATGGTCTTTGGGAAGTGAAGAATTGCTTGGTGGTGATGAGTTGTTGGAGGAAGATAGTGGATTGATAAAGTAACATGGTCGACACTAATCCAAAGGTTTTACTAGCTTTAGGTGGTGGAGGAATAGTGGAAGGTGACAAGATGAAGTTTAAACTTTTAACATGAGTGGTTTCTTGGATGTGTTGTTCAAGTATGTTGGTGATGTTTAGAAGGGAGTTGATTTCATTAACTATGTTTTCTCTGGTTTGAGAGGATTGAGATCTTTTGGATGCTATGGCTTGCTATGTTTCTGAGAATTTGAGAGGTTGAGGGTGATAGAGATGCAATAATTTTGAGACCTTATTTATAGATAGAAATCATGCATTACAATGAATGCTAAAACCACAAAATAAGACATAATCTAATGATTAGATATGAATTGAATGCAAGTAATCATAGGAGGTCAAACACTAAGTCTTAAACTCAATAAATATAAAGTAGAAAGTGGTAAAAGTAAGAAATTTCATGTTAAAAATGTCAAAAGAAAGACAAAATTATCTTCTATGCACCCGGTTCCCACGGATCCATCCCAGAAAGGATCCGGCCCCGCTTTAAGGTGGGGATCCGAAGTAAGCTGATGTAGTCGACACAAAATTTATGTAGAAATACATTAGGACTAGTGTGTGCCTATATGTAAACTATGTGGAGTTTCGGTTATCTTGACTCTAGAGGAAAGACAATAATAAAATTGTAAAATACATACATATATACGTGAGACAACCCAAATACTCCTTAATTCAATGTAGCTACGTTAGAAGGTACCCGAAAATACATATTGGTTATGTATTCTCCTTAGCATTCAAGTGACATATGAGATGATGCATGAGTAAAGTTTTTACTTTATATTAACTATGTAAGAAAGACGTGAGTGTCCTAAACGTGAGAATATTTGATTTGAAAGAAAGGGGTGTAAGTTTCGAGAAATTGAATTGTTAAAGATAAGATGCAATTTTTTTTTATTTTTATTTATTATTTTTTTAAGAAGCATATATATTTGTGTAAGTTTGAACATAAATCCCCATAGATTTTAATGGTTGTGATTTACGCGAAATAGAGATCCTAGACTTAGAAAAAGAATTAGAAAGGCATACCGTATAGAAAGAAAAGTTAGGAGAGAGTTTACGACGATTGTACCATAAGACCTAGTTGATGCGCGCGGAAGGCGTGTTCGGGGTCAAGGAAACTTCTTTTTTTTCGAGCAAGTTTTTCAACCTCCTAGACAGTGAACCTAATTGTTGTAGTGTAGTATGAGGTAAGCCTAGGGGATTGATATCGTTCTCTAGGGGAATAGGAATGCTAGTAAGAAATATATGACGAGAAGGTGGGGTTGAGGATGATTATTTTTTTTTATCTTTTTTATGGTTTTTTTAGAAAGCTAATGTAAAATCACGGGGCAATTGGTTGGGGGGTGGTACTTCTACCGATTACTTTACTTCTACTAATTATCTAATTATCTAATTACTACGGATAACTATATGAAATTGAGGTGTGCTTGTACGATGATTAAAGATGTGTTCACTTAGATGCTATTACTCTCTAGTTATCTTTTATTGGTTGGTTGAGTTGTCACGTCTTTTATCTTAACACGTTGTATTCCTAAAGGTCGTAGCGTATTCCCTAGTTACGAGTTTATCTCTCGATATGATTCATGGAATCGGCAAGCCTAAGCTATTTCATCCATGCACCATATCATCATTATGCATACTCAAGCATTAAACACAACAATAGCTTAGTTACACTCCGAAGCCAATTTCAATTAAGACAAGAAACAACCTAACAACAATCAATAACTAGGTTTCATAGATCTAAGCAAACACACAAATAATTTAGCTAGACATGATAGACAAGCAAGCATACACACAATCATTCGAATATGGGGTAGACATAATGATAAATTGGATTGACAAACTTATCTTGATATGTAAAATAGGGTATGGGACCCTAAGATACTGTCCAAGTTGGACTACAATTGAGTTAGGGTTTGCTCTCCAAAATTCTACCTCTTCAAATACAGAAAAATCGAATTCTATATATAGATTTACAATCGCGACGGCGTCACCTTTTGCATGGGACGCCGTTAGGTCGTCGTCATTAGGGTTTTTTTTGGCCAAGTCATCGATGGGACGGCGTTACCTTAGAGTTCGACGCCGCCGGTCTTTAGTTGGGACGCCGTCTTGATTCTAGATCCGGGCCGTCTCGGAGTGAAAACCGTGAGTGACGCCTTCATATTTAAAGCGTGACGCCAGGTTATATGACCGAAATTTCACCGAGCCGTCAGCGTGCATGTTTTGATCAAGTCTTCATAGAGGGACGGCGGCCGCCTTTGGGTGGGATGCCGCCAGTTCTGCTGACATCTTGAGTGGCTTCGGTCTTGACTTTGCCATTTTCTTCATGTTTTTGCTCCTTTTCGTCCAAATGTGCTTCATTCCAAAGATTTTGCTTCCAAAAGACCTAAAAAGTAAAAGAACGAAATTAAGCAAGAATGATATAAAATGTGTCGAAATAGGGCTTAAATGACCCCCTAAAAGCTGAGACGTTTTAAATCCTTATCAAATATCCCTACACTTGGTATTTGCTTGTCCTAAAGAAAATGTGTTTTTAACCTATCAATTTATAAGTTAGGGGGCATGAAGCATTGGTTTAAAATAGTTTACAACAAGTAAAAGCGCCATAATAGTCATAACAAGCACGAAAATGATACACTAGCACCTCACAAGTGGTGTTTGGATTCTCTCATCTCTCGGGTTTATATGAAATATAATACGAATGGAAATAGAAGATAAACACTCATTACCTGGCATAGTACATAGATTACCATAAGCTTGAGAATAGATCAAACCTCCACCGCTTTGGCGTAAGCACCTAGGAACAATTATCTAAGAGGTCTTTACATGGGTTGTAACGTTAGGCTTAGGGTAGGGAAAAAAGGGTTTTGTTGGATAGGGGATTTTTAGTGGTGGCAAGTCAAAAGTCTCATGTTACAAGCATATAAAGCGTATGCTGCTAAGCCAAGACTCAACTCACTAACACTAGATAACTTGAAACAAAACAAACATAAATTTAAAAACATAAACATAAAGATAGATGTAGGATGGTAGCCCGTATATTTTTTTTTCATAAATTTTTACTCTACCATCCTCTATGATAACATCAAAATATAAGGGATTTATAGGAGCATCCCTACACTTGAATTTTTATTTCTCTAACACTAATTGACCCTATTTGAAAAGAGCAAAACACTTGGAGTATTTAATTACGTAGAGAAAGGAATTTTGAATTTATCGTTTTTTCCCGTTACTCCATAAAATATTACTTTTTACCCCATGAGTCCCAATCGTCCCAAAACTATGTACAAAAGATATGACTCGACTTAGCAACCATGCAAGTAACTAGATATTTGAACTAAGGGTTTAGTAATGATAACAATTATGCACTAAAGATGAGTGCAAACAAGGTAGGCTAAGGCGATTTGGGTGTACATTTGGAGGTGGATTGTAAACAATGCTCTTCATTGATATTTCGGAAAACCGAAACATCACGAGAACCGCGAAAAGGATAGGGTCTGAGGGGTTAACTAGGGGTATCGTGTACTAAAGATGACTACATCGCAAGCGTGTGGGGTAATTACTCAACCGATGTGGAAGATGTAATTATAATACAGGTTTCAAACAAGGGTTATCCTAATGCCTCTTATCACTTAGTTACTCCAAACTACACAAGTGTAGTCTCACTAGCGATCTCGGAATGCATTACAAAACAAGTTCTAGAACCTATTATACTACGGGTACACTCTCTAAGCATTAATGGTGAATGCTTTTATTCCTAAAGATCTAGGGGTGAACCTCACATTTTTAGGGTGGAATTTGAGTGGTAAACGGTTTTTGTGCTAGTCTTATAATTCCTATCCATGAGACGCTTTATTAAGACTAAATTTTATTCTCCCTCCCTACACTTAAACTGAACATTGTCCCCAATATTCCCCGAAAGCATCAAAGTTATGATAAAGGAAGGTAAGTAGGGAAAAGAAACTAATACTCTCCTGATTAGCTTGGTAGGATACGTATGAAGTTGCGGTTAAATCCTCTTTAAGAAGAATGCATGAGTAATAAGCT
This sequence comes from Chrysanthemum makinoi, assembly GCA_910596185.1. Taxonomy (NCBI): domain Eukaryota; kingdom Viridiplantae; phylum Streptophyta; class Magnoliopsida; order Asterales; family Asteraceae; genus Chrysanthemum; species Chrysanthemum makinoi. The sequence continues at coordinate 2,394,129 of OU343221.1, read as the reverse complement.
TCATCCAATTTGTGTTTCTTCTTCTTGCCAAATATAACTTGCACACTTATAAGAAAATAAATGAAATCTTCGCGTAAAATCGGCGGTAAAACTATATATGACACACAACTACACTAGAAAGCAAGTAAGATATAATGCTTGTGGAATGGATGTTTGCAGTTTTTGTAGAAAATTAAGATCTGGGAATTTCCAAAAATTTATAAGTTGCACGAAAACTAAAACCGAAGTAACTGCTTTCTACATAGCCCGACGTCGTCAGCTTTAATTCCGACGCCAAAGTTATCCCGACGAAAGTGGTCCACGCTCATGTTTTTCGGAAAAATTACATCATTAAAACCAGGAAAAATTCTGCAATAAATCCATTGTGACTCGATACAAGCATTTGACTCTAACAAACACACAAATATATCAATTTCAATAGTTGCAATTCTCATGTTCATGTTCTTAAAAACGTATGTGACCTTCCCTACACTTATCTTTTTGTAAAATACATTTATATGTAATTAAGACGAGGTTAAAGACAAAATAAAGCATTTTCATAAAGTCTAACATGAGAATAAACAACAATGAAAAAGATATAAGACACACAAAAATTGTAAAACAAAACAAGCAAACAATTAAGCATGGGTTGCCTCTCACGAAACGCTTTTCTTTATTTATGAGTCTTGTAGCTAGACTCGAAGTCATGCTCCTACGTACCCATGTAAGTAAGTTTATCCTCAAGAATTTCATTGGGATCAAACTTATCTTTTAACTTCCTATTAGTACTCTTAGTCCGGTTTGCCTTTTGATAAGGATTTAAAACGTACATTTTTAGGAGGTTATTTAGGCCTTTAATTGCCCACTTTTATATCCGTTACTGCTTAATTTCATTCATTTTCACTTTTTAGGTCTCTTGGAAGCAAAATGCTAGAATAATGCATATTTGGATGAAAAGGAGTGAATATATGAAGAAAATGGCTAAGTCAAGATCAAAGCCACTCAAGCTGCTGGAATTGCACCTGACGACGTCCCAATATAAGGGTGACGTCGTCCCCTTATGCTAATTAAAATCTCTGATGGCTCAGTAGACTCTTTGCTAAAATACACCTGACGGCGTCAAGCTTTAAAGAGGAAGGGCGTCACTAAGACTTTTTATCCCAGAAGGCCTAAATCCGTAATCGCACGACGCCATCGCTGGCCTCACGGCGCCACAACTACAGGCGGACGCCGTCCCAACTATTACTTGGCCAAGACAAAACCTTAATGACGCGACCGACGGCGCCCCACCTATAAGCGACGCCCGCAAGTGTAAATTATATATAGAAATCGAATTTTCAGAATTTTAAGAGGTAGACTTGTGGAGTAAAAACCCTAGACGTTTGTAGTCCGACTTGGACAGTATCTTAGGGTTCTCATACCCTATTTTATATCAAGATAAGTGTTTTACTTCATTGATTTCATTATGTCTTCGATTGAATGTGTGTATGCTTGCGTGTTTAACATGTCCGCTAAATTTCTTGTGTGTTTGCTTAGATCTATGAAACCTAGTTATTAATTATTTTTGGTTGTCTCTTATCTTAATTGTAATTGGCTTAGGAGTGCAATTAGACAATCATTGTGTTTAAATGCTTGAGTAATCTTTGTGAACCTTAGTTTATGAATCACCGAGCGGATTTGTAGTTTAAACATCCAAAAATAACCCTTAAAGTTAGTTTATGAATCTTAGAGAATTTTGCAGGCAATAACCTTAAGGTAATCTCAAAAAGTTAGGGAAGAAGGCACACCCTACGACCTTAGAAAACACAACGCGTTAAGAATAAGGATGTGACAATTCAACCACCAATAAAAGATAACTAGAGAGTAATAGTATCTAGATAAACACATTTTTAATCATCATACAAGCACACATCAATAGACATAAGACTACCCATAGTTTAGATAATTAGATAGTAGAAGTAATCGGTAGAAGTACCACCCTCCAAATCCAAACCTCGAGATTTTACCCTTAGCTTTCTAAAAAAATATAAAAAGATAAAAAAGAATCTTTCTCAACCTCAACCTTAGTGTAGTACACTTCTTACTAGCATTCCTATTCCCCTAGAGAACGATATCAATCCCGAGGCTTACCCAATACTACACTACAACGATTAGGTTCACTGCCTAGGTGGTTGAAAAACTTGCTCGAAGAAAAGGAAGTTTCCTTTCACCCCAATGCTTTGTACGAGCATCAAGTTTTTTGGCGCCACTGCAGGGGAATAGAATAGCAAGTTAGATTTCTATCTCGTTTAGGTTCCCTTGCTTAATTCCTATCAAGTAAGATTTTTTCTCATTTTTAGCTTCCTCGTAGTCTATCCCCCTTTTTCGTGACTTTGTTCGTAATCCCATCACTTTTCATCATGGAAGGTGATAACCCACCAAACAACAATTCCCCATCAAACAAATACCCACCACTCGATCCAACTTTTGCCAATCAACTCCGAGCTCATATTGTTAGTGAAATTGGAGAACTTAAAAAATTGAATAGGATAATTGAAAGTGCACTTGAGAAAGCCCTTAAGGAATCCACTAGTACTTTAGATAGTGATTCAACCTTGAGTGACGATTCGGATGATGAAATAGGAGAAGGGGATTATAAGGTATTGGAAATTATGGAGGGTAGTGAGGAGGAGAAACTTAGAGAGTATTTCAAGTCATACCCTAATGGAAAGGAAACCGCCTATCACTATAACGTAGTTAACTACCCGCGACCACCTTTCGAGCCATGCATAAAAAGCAGTGACCCTAAAAACATTAAGATACCTTGCATGACTGGGTACTTATATAGGGATCACACTTACATAGACTATAGGGCACCCATGAATATAATGTCTAGGCTCTATTACAATTGGATCATGAGCGAAAAGTTAGGACCTATGAGAGATCCCTTTAACCCTAGGATGGTAAGTAACTATGTCGGTAGAGCTAGAGGATTGCATGTCTTCGTAGGAAATTTCACATATAGGTGTGATTTCATGATCTTATAAGATGTTAAAGGCATCATTGATGGATTTTTAGGAGATGTGATACTTGGGAGACCATTTATTGAGGAATCTATGATGGTTTATGATCAAGAGGAAGGAATAGCCAAGTTCTCAAATGGGACCGAATGTGTTAAATATATAATGACCTTCAAAAATAATAAGTTTCAGGGTATTGATGATTTAGATGTATACAACATTCCGGCTTTTGAAGTAGATTGGGAGAACAAGGTTTACTACATCGCTTGTCTAGAGTTAGCCCCTGAATATATTCGTGATGAAAGAAGAGTTAGGGAAATAGAATGGGCATCTAAGATAAGAGGAAATTAGGAGCACGACTTCGATTCAAGCTACAAGACTTATAAATAAAGAAAAGCGCTTCGTGGGAGGCAACCCATGCTTAATTGTTTGCTTGTTTGTGTGTCGTATATCTTTTCATTATTGTATGTTCTCATGTTTGAATTTGTGAAAATGCTTTATTTTGTCTTTAACCTCGCCTTAATTACATATAAAGGTATTTTACAAAAGGATAAGTGTAGGGAAGATTACACATGTTTTTAAAAGAACGTGAACATGAGAAGTACGATTAGTTAAATTGATATATATTTGTGTTTATTAGATTCAAATGCTTGTATCGAGTCATAATGGATGTTTTGCAAGAATTTTCCCAGATTTTAAAAGTATAATTTTTCCGAATTTTTCCAAAAACTAACGCAGACTCGGGCCAGATAACCGACGGCGTCGAATTAGAACTGACGTTTTGAGGAGCAAAAAAGCTTATAAAATTCTTCTCGTTTTCTGGCTATTTATAAATTTTGGAAATTCTCGGTCTTAATTTTCGTAAAGTCTCAAACATCTATTCCACAAGCATTATATCTTAGTGTAGTTGAGTCATATATAGTTTTACCTGATTTTACACTAAGGTTTCGTCTATTTTCTTAAAGTGTGTGGTTTTATTTATCAAGAAGAAGAAACACAAACATTGGATGGAGCTTATCACGCATACGCCTTCTTGGGAAAGAATTTTACCACTACTTCACACGGATCCTATTGAGCTAATCAGGGGAGTACTAGTTTGTTTCTCTTTTAATTACCTTCCGTTATCATAACTTTGATACTTTTGGGGAACATTGTGGACAATGTCGTTTAAGTGTCGTGGAGGAGAATAAAACGGAACTTTGAAACTATGCTTATCCTTGAATATTTGTCTTGTCCTATTTCATTTGTGTAATAAGCTAAGAGAATATTTGTTAGGGCAAATTTAGCGCCAAATTTAAAATTTTTCATGACATGTACGAGTGGGACTTTAGTCTTAATAAAGCGTCTCATGGATAGGAGTTATATGACTAGTACAAAAAACCATTTACCACTCAATTCCACCCCAAAAATATGAGGTTCGCCCCTAGATCTATTGGAATTAAAGCATTCACCTTTAATGCTTGGAGTGTATAGTATAATAGATTCTAGAACTTGTTTTGTGATGCATCTCACAGTGAGACACACTTGTGTAGTTAGGAATAACTAAATGATAAGAGGCATTAGGGTAACCCTTTGTTTGATATTCGATATAATTACTTCTTCCACATCGGTTGAGTAATTACCCCACCCTTGCGATGTACTCATCTTTAGTACACGATACCCCTGCTAACCCTCTGAGCATATCTTTTCGCGATTCTCGTGATGTTTCAGTTTCCGAATATCAATGAAGAGCATTGTTTACAATCCACCCCCAAATGTACACCCAAATCGCCTTAGCCTACCTTGTGTACACTCACCTTTAATGCATTATTGTTATCATACTAAACCCTTAGTTCAATTATCTAGTTACTTGCATGGTTACTAAGTCGAGTCATATCTTTTGTACACAGTTTTGGGACGATTGGGACTCATGGGTAAAGTAAAGTTTTATGGAGTGACTGGAAAGATCGTTAAATTCAAATTCCCTTTATTTACGTAATTAAATACTCCAAGTGTTTTGATCTTTTCAAATCAGGTCAAATTTGTGTTAGAGTAATAAAAACTCAAGTGTAGGGATGCTCCTATAAATCCCTTATATTTAGATGTTATCGTAGAGGATGGTAGAGTAAAAATGTATGCAAAAAAAAAATCAAAAAAAAAGAGTGTTAAAAAAAATGAAAAATGAAAAAAAAAACATACGGGCTACCATCCTACATCTATGTTTGTTTGTTTCAAGTTATCTAGAGTTTAGTGAGTCGAGTCTTGGCTTAGCAACGCCATTCTTTTCATGCTTGTAACATAAGATTTTTGACTTGCCACCAATAAATCGCCTATCCAACCAAACCCTTTGTTTCCCTACCGTAAGCCTAACGTTATAACCCTTTAAAAGGCCTCTTAGATAGTTGTTCCTAGGTGCTTACCAAAGCGTGGAGGTTTGATCTAGTCTCAAGCTTATGGTAATCTATGTATTAGGACCGGTTAATGAGTATTTATCTTACATTTCCATTTACTATATTTCATATACACCGAGAGATGAGAATCCAAACACCCTTGTGAAGTGCTAGTATATAATTTCCGTGCTTGTTATGACTATCATGCTTTTACTTGTTGTAAATTAAGTTAAACCAATGCTTCATGCCCCATAACTTATAAATTGATTGGCCAACAGCACATTTGCTTGAGGACAAGCAAATACCAAGTGTAGGGATATTTGATAAGGATTTGAAACGATCGCTTTGGGGTCATTTAAGCCCTTAATTGCCCAATTTTATATCCGTCATCGCTTAATTTCGTTTCGCTTTTTACTTTTAGGTCTCTTGGAAGCAAAATGATGGAATAATGCATATTTGGACGAAAAGGAGTGAATATATGAAGAAAATGGCAAAGTCAAGATCGGCCACTCAAGTCGCTTGAATTGCAAATGACGGCGTCCCAATCAAAGCGTCGTCGCCGCCCCTTATGCTAATTAAATTCTCTCGACGGCTCAAGAGACTTTTTGTTGAAATACACCGACGGCGCCAGCTTTGAAGAGGAAGGGCGCACTAAGACTTTTATCCCGATGGCCTAGATCCGAATCGACGACGCCACCATCAGCCGGAAGGCCACAACTACAACGTGACGTCATCCCAACTATTACTTGCCAAGACGAAACCCTAATGACGGCGATCCGACGCCCCACCTATAAGGCGATGCCGCAAGTGTAAAATTATATATATAAATCAATTTTCGAAATTTAAGAGGTAGACTTGTGGAGTAAAAACCCTAGACGTTTTTAGTCCAACTTGCACAGTATCTTAGGGTTCTCATACCTTATTTTACATCAAGACAAGTGTTTTACTTCATTGATTTCATTATGTCTTCGATTGAATGTGTGTATGCTTGCGTGTTTAACATCTCCGGCTAAATTTCTTGTGTGTTTGCTTGAGTAATCTTTGTGAACCTTAGTTTATGAATCACCTAGCGGATTTGTAGTCTAAACATCCAAAGATAACCCTTAAAGTTAGTTTATGAATCTTAGATAATTTCTTAGGCAATAACCTTAAGGTAATATCAAAGAGTTAGGAAAAAAGGCACACCCTACGACCTTAGAAAACACAACGCGTTAAGAATAAGGACGTGACAATTCAACCACCAATAAAAGATAACTAGGGAGTAATAGTATCTAGGTAAACACATTTTTAATCATCATACGAGCACACATCAATATACATAAGACTACCCATAGTTTAGATAATTAGATAGTCGAAGTAATCGGTAGAAGTACCACCCCCCAAATCCAAACCCCGAGATTTTACCCTTAGCTTTCTAAAAAAATATAAAAAGATAGAAAAGAATCTTCCTCAACCTCAACCTTAGCGTTGTACACTTCTTACTAGCATTCCTATTCCCCTAGAGAACGATATCAATCCCCGAGGATTACCCAATACTACACTTAAACGATTAGGTTCACTGCCTAGGTGGTTGAAAAACTTGCTCGAAGAAAAGGATGTTTCCTTTCACTCCCTAACGCCTTGTACGCGCATCACATTTTCAAACTTCTCTTCATCGGGATCATAGATTGTCATCCTAATGTGCCATTTTCCATTCCCATCACTAGGTGGTCTATCCCAACTCCAATTATACTTAGGCTTCTCACTCTCAACTTTCCACCAATTCATGTTAGATTAATGGGCAAGGTTCCTAGGAATTCAGTCATCTTCATAAACACTAAAGTATCCTCAAATGGGTTCACTTCAATGTCCCTAGCCAATTGTTGTTCATTGAGAGTTACGTTACTCACGAAGGTCTCTTCTAGATAGAAAGGTCGTTGAGGGCCTACAAAATCTCTATTGGTCGAAGGTCTATACCTAGATGGTTTTCTATCCAACATGATCTCATAGGGTATTTGTTCATCCTCTTTGTAGTAGATATGCTTCTTGACATTGTAAATTGACCTAACACTTCCTTCTCCTACCACTATCTTAGACATCTTACAATCAATTATGGCACTAGTGGTAGCTAAGAATCCTCTTCCAATTAACAATGGGCATGTTGGGTCCTTATTCATGTCTAGCACATGGAAATCCACCAAAAGAGTTAATCGACCTATGTGTACAACCATGTCCTTTATTATCCCTACCGGATATGCAATACTACCGTTCGCTAAACCTAAGATGGTTTTCGTTGGTTCTATTTTACCTAGGTTAAGGCTTTTATGGAGGGACAACGGAAGAAGGTTGATGCTTGACCCTAAGTCGGCTAATGTGTCAAAAGCTTTGGAATTTCCAATGCTGCACGGAAGAATGAAAAGGCCGAAATCATCTATCTTCTTAGGTAACTTATTTTGCACAAATGCGGACCCATGTTCTCTTAATTTTAGTTCTTGCTCATATTTATCTTTTAAAGCATTATAGTAAGGCGCATGAGACAAGACTTCAAGAACCAGTTTTTCTTGGTGGAGCTCCTTATGCTCCTCTTCTAGGGTAGATTTGGGTTCTTGATTGAGTGGTGTCTCAAGAGTTGAATGAACCGTTGGCTCGGGTCCTTGGTATCTCATGATGGATCGTTTGGAATCTGTGTTGATGGCGTTGACCGAATGGACTTTTGGGTGTGAGGGACATGGATATGCACTCTCCCTTGGTGAGCAAGAACATGAAGTCAATGAAATCGAATTCACTTTTTGGTTCTTTATAGTGTCACTTGGGAGTGCTCCAATATCCAGGTCATTAGGCTTTTAAAAGGGTGTCGAGCTTGGTTGTCATATGGCTTTGTCGTTGCTTGAAATCGGCTTCAAGCTTAGTCAATCGAGCTTCTTGAGATGACATGAACTTGAACACCATTCCCTCAAGATTAGTGGAAGTTCCAGTGTTTGGAGGGTTGTTGTAGGAGGTGTGGTTTGGTTGAGACCTATTGGGAGGACTAGATGAGTTATTTTGGGATGGGTTCGAGTTTTGGCTCCACCTAAGGTTAGGGTGATTTCTCCATGAGGGGTTGTAGGAATTTCCTAAGTTATTTTGCTCGGGCTTGAAAGTGTACCACTTCTCCTCGCTCCATCGGTATGTGTGAGGCTGAGTCCGCAAAAAGCTTGTTCGGGGAGTCTTGTGCAATCACAAGTGTCATGGGGACCACTACATAATTCACAAGGTAGAGTGATTTTGTTCACTTGGCTTGAGGGCTTAGGAGTTTCAGTAGAGCTCATTAGGAATTTGACTTGATCTTCAAGTTCGAACATCCTACGATTGGAAGGTTGTGAGTCAATGGGAGGGACAGAGATTGCCTTGACAGTTTTAGGCAACTCACGAGGGTCATTCCAACATTCGTTGTCATAGAGGGCAAGGTCCTCTATAGTACCCTCTACATTCTTCAATGGTGAGTTCATGAAGTTTGCCACCGGCCACTTGGTTGATGGTTTACCTAGTTGAGAGATTGACATGATCGTAAAAGATTTGGACTTGAAGCCAAAGATCGATGCCGTGATGAGGGACTTTATGGAGCAATTCCTTGAATCGAGTCCATACCTCGTAGAGATTTTCGCCTTGACGTTGTTGGAACATCAATATGTCGTTCCTTAGTTGGGTAGTTATCCTCGGTGGGAAAAATTGGGCGAGGAAACGAGTGGTGAGATCATCCCAACTTGAGATGGAGGGAAGTCGCTCAAGCCAATTACTAGCTTGGTCCCGTAGAGAGAATTGGAATAGACGCAAACGCGTGGTCTCCCGTGTGGTAGCAACAAGGTTGATAGAGTCAACGATTTTAAGGAAGTCCTTGTGATGATGATTAGGATCTTTGGAACGAATTCCATGGAACGCACATCCATTTTGCACCAACCGGATGGTGTCGGATCGCAGGGCCGTAGTTTAAGCTTGAATGGGGAGCTCAATGGTGTTCCTATAGCCTTGATGGCTAGTTCTAGAGTATTCACCAAGAGTATGGACTCTTGGCGGGTCAGTTGGAGGCGGGTTAAGTGGAAGTGGTTATTTTTTATGGTGGGTTATCGCCTTCCATGATGAAAAGTGATATGGTTACGAACAAAAACACAAAGAAGGGGGATAGACTACAAGGAAGCTAATGAAAAAGAGAAAAAATCTTACTTGATAGGAATCAAGCAAGGGAACCTAAACGAGATAGAGATCTAACTAGCTATTCTATTCCCTAGTAGCGGTGCCAAAAACTTGATGCTCGTGGAAGGCGCGTTCGGGGTCAAGGAAACTTCCTTTTCTTCGAGCAAGTTTTTCAACCTCCTAGGCAATGAACCTAATCATTGTAGTGTAGTATGGGGTAAGCCTCGGGGATTGATATCATTCTCTAGAGGAATAGGAATGCTAGTAAGAAATATATGACGAGAAGGTGGGAGTTGAGGATGATTATTTTTTTTATCTTTTTATGGTTTTTAGAAAGCTAATGTAAAATCACGGCAATTGGTTGGGGTGGTACTTCTACCGATTACTTTACTTCTACTAATTATTTAATTATCTAATTACTACGGATAGCTATATGAAATTGAGGTGTGCTCGTATGATGATTAAAGATGTGTTCACTTAGATGCTATTACTCTCTTGTTATCTTTTATTGGTTGGTTGAGTTGTCACGTCTTTTATCTTAACGCGTTGTATTCCTAAAGGTCATAAGGTGTGCGTATTCCCTAGTTCTTTGAGGTTATCTCTCGTATATGATTCACGGAATCGGCAAGCCTAAGCTATTTCATCCATGCACCATATCATCATTAAGCATACTTAAGCATTAAACACAACGATAGCCTAGTTACACTCCTAAGCCAATTTTAATTAAGACAAGAAACAACCTAACAACAATCAATAACTAAGTTTCATAGACCTAAGCAAGCACACAAATAATTTAGCTAGACATGATAGACAAGCAAGCATACACACAATCAATCGAATATGGGGTAGACATAATGATAAATTGGATTGACAAACTTATCTTGATGTGTAAAATAGGGTATGGGACCCTAAGATACGCCCAAATCGGACTACAACTAAGTTAGGGTTTGCTCTCCAAAATTCTACCTCCTCAAATACAAGAAAAATCGAATTCTATATATAGATTTACAATGCGACGGCCACCTTTTGCATGGGACGTTAGGTCGCCTAGGCTCGTCATTAGGGTTTCGTTTGGGCCAAGTCATCGATGGGACGGCGTCACCTTAGAGTTGTGACGTCGTCGGTCTTTAGTTGGGACGTCGTCTTGATTCTAGATCTTGGTCGTCTAGAGTCAAAACTGTGAATGACGCCCTTCATATTTAAAGCGTGACGCCTCAGTTATATGACCGTAAATTTCACCGAAAGGCCGTGCATGTTTTGATCAAGCCTTCATAGAGGGACGGCGTGCTCTTTGGGTGGGACGCCAAGTTCTCACGACGTCTTGAGTGGCTTCGATCTTGACTTTTCCATTTTCTTCATTTTTTTGCTCCTTGTCGTCCAAATGTGCTTCATTCAGATTTTGCTTCCAAAAGACCTAAAAAGTAAAAAGGAACGAAATTAAGCAAAGAATGTGATATAAAATATGTCAAAATATGGCTTAAATGAACCCCTAAAAGCGCCGCTTTAAATCCTTATCACTAGTCCTAATCGTAGTAAGTTAAATGGTTCACGCTTCAATGGATTGGTGAGAATATCTCGTAATGTTGCCTTCGAAGAGACTTTCGATAGAAATGTTACATTTTTGAACATTATCTCTTAGGAAGTGGTGACGTATTTCTATATGTTTGGTGCGATAATGCAAAATTGGATTCTTGCTAAGGTTGATAGCACCTTTGTTATCGCAGAGGATGGCAATGTCACTTAGACGGATGTCGTATTCAACAGGAGCTTGTTTCATCCATAGTACTTGTTGGCATGCATTGCCCTGAAGGAATATTCGCTTCGTATTAGAGAGATAGCTAGTGCAGTTTGCTTCTTAGAGAACCACGATGTTAGGCAACATCCCATAAATAGAAAAACACCACTTATATTTTTGCGATCAACATAATCACCTAAATGGTTAGAATCTGCATATACAATAGTTTCTACCCCCGTCCTTTTAGGATATCATAACCCAAATTGGGTTGTACCTTTTATGTACCTAAATATTCTTTTAATGCTTCAAGATGTGAAGATTTAGGATATTCTTGAAAGCGAGCACATAAACAAACACTAAACATGATATCCAGCCGACTAGACGTGAGAAAAAATTAAACTACCAATCATACCACGGTATTTGGTGTTATCAACGGATCCACCGTCTTTGTCTTTGTTAAATTTAGTGTTGGATGACATTGGTGTTTTAATTGGTTTAGAGTCTTCTAGTCCGAACTTCTTTAACATTTCTTTAATATACTTAGATTGGTTAAAGAAGATACCATCTTCTAATGGTTTGATTTTTAAACCAAGAAAGAAATTCAATTCTCCCATTATAATCATTTTGAACTCGTCGTGCATACTTTTAGAAAAATCATCACACAATTCTTGACAAGTAGATCCGAATATAATATCGTTCACATATATTTGAACAATGATAATATATGATTTGTTTTTCTTAGTGAATATTGTGTTATCTACTAGACCCATTGTATATTCATTATCTACGAGAAAGGTTTTAATTCTATTGTACCAAGCTTTAAGAGTTTGTTTAAGATCATAGAGAGCTTTCTTAAATTTGTATACATATACCGGTTTTTCAAAATCTATGAATCTGGGAGGTTGTGACACACACACTTCTTCATTTATGAACCCATTTAGAAAATCACTTTTAACATCCATTTGATAGAGTTTGATATCTTTAGCACAAGCATAAGCTAGAAGGATTCTTATAGATATCAATCTAGCTATGGGAGTATAGGTCTCATCAAAATTATTCCTTTTTGTTGATTATAACCTTGCACAACAGGTATAGCTTTGTTGCAGGATACAATCCAATTTTCATCTAGTTTATTTTTAAAGACCCATTTAGTGCTTATTATAGTTTGATTTTTAGGAGGTGGAACAAGATTCCAAACATCATTTGTTACAAATTGATTTAATTCTTCTTGTATAGACATTATCCAACTTTCATCTTTAATAGCTTCGTTAACGTTTTTAGGTTCTAAAGAAGATACAAAACAAAAATATTACTTTGTTTTGAGTTTAAGAACCTAAGGTTCTTTCATTTAATTTTCCTAGGACTCTTTTTAAAGAATGGTTTTTAGACTCTTTAACATTTACTATTTCTTTATTTAATAGTTCATCTTCCTTGTCATTAGTTTCATTAACTTGATTTATATGAATTTGGCTTTCTATTATATTGTCATCTACGAGAGGTTGAGATTTAGGAGGAGCAATCTCGTCGAATTTAACATTTAACGACTCTTATATTCTCATTGTTTATTTGTTTAAGATTACATATGCTTTACTATTTGGTGAGTATCCTAAGAAAGTACCTTCGGTAGACTTAGGATCAAATTTCATGAGATAGTCTTTTGTGTTGGGAATGAAGTATATGCTTTAAAAGAATTTAAAGTGATCTAGGGATGGCTTTTTACCTTTGAATAACTCATAAGGAGTAATACCTAATAATGGTCTAATTAAAATCCTATTTAAGATATAGGTAGAGGTGTCGACGGCATTACACCAAACATTTTGAGGAATTGGTTGTTCATTTAGCATGGTTCGACTCACTTCTTCTAAAGTACGATTCTTACGTTCAACTACCACATTTGATTGCGGAGCACGTGGAGCATAAAAATTGTGAGTAATACCATTAGCGTCACAAAAAGCTCCAAATTATACTTCGTTATCAAACTCCCGACCATGATCCGTACAAATCGACACTATTAGAGAACCTAGTTGTTTCTGAATTTTCTTATTTAAGATTTCAAAGTGATCAAAAGCTTGGTTTTGTATTTCAAAAATCTAGTCCATGTATACCTTGAGTAGTCATCAACTATTACCAAAGTATTGAAGTTTCTTCCGTAACTTTGAATAGCCGATGAACCAAATAAATCCATGTGTAAAAGTTCTAGACACTTAGTAGTTGAAACCATATTTTTAGCTTTATGACTAGCATGGACTTGTTTTCCTATGTTACAAGCATCGCAAAAATATTGCTCATATTTTAATTATGGTAAGTTCTAAACAAGCTTTTTGGATGATAGTGATTGAATAAGTGCGATATTGGCGTGACCCAATATTCGATGCCATAAGTTCGAAGTATCTTCTATCGAATTTAGACAAAGATTATCTTTGGGTGAGTTACCGATTTTCATTATAAAAAGACCATTTCTCCTAACCTATTTTTCTTTGGTAATCCCTTCTTTAAGTATTTTATTTTCGGTTTCACTAAATAAGATTTCACACTTTTCATCTACAATTTGACTAATACTTAGGTAGTTAAATCGTAGATTATCTACGTGACAAACATTGTTAATGGTTGAAGAGTTATGTGAGATCGTACCTTTGCCAATGATCTTACTTTTGCCATTACCGAAGGTTACAATACCTCCGTCACAAGCCTTGTAGGATGAAAATAGTCTTTTATTTCATGTCATTTGTCTTGTGCAACCGTTGTCTTTAATCCATTCATCCGGGTTCTAGATCAACCTTTAGACAAACCTATAAACACAAAGCAAATCAAGCGTTTGGTCCTTAATATTTCATAGGTCCATTTATGCGTTGTACAAAACCATTTACTTGGTTCACAAAGGGAAATCGGTTCCAAGGTCTAAAGTTAGGTGCTTGGAATTGATAACCGTTGTAAAATCCGTTGTTCCATTACATTTGGTTAAAATAACTTTTTGGATAAGGAATGTTTGGTATTCTAAAAGGTGTAGTAGAAGTTGATCGTAAATTAGGCTTTTGTCTTAAAATTCTTTTACCATGATGTGGTACATTAACATTTCTAACAGAGGCATTAGGAAATTTCTTTCTAGTTACAACTACAAACTCATTTCTAGAAGTTTTGGTTGAGTCAGATTTTGGTTTTGTTGTACCAGATGGTCGGATCCCTAGCTTATGCCCCGGCCGATCCTTTTTAAAAGGATCTTCCAGATTCGCCCCCTCAGAAGTATTTTGGACAACAGTTTGAACAAATTTTTTGGTTTCTCTTCACTAGTCGATGGCATATAATCTGCAAAGCCTAAACTAATTTTGTTGTTCTTTATTTTCTGTGTATCTATTATTTCTTCTAATCATTTTATACTAAGTTTAGCGATTTTAGAGTCTTGGTGATCAATTATCGTTTGAAGATCTATACAAAGTTTACATTCTACATTTTCCTCTTTACCTTTTCAAGTCTCTTTATCTTTTTCTTTAACTCAAAAACTTCATTTTATAAAAATTCATTTTTACTTTTTAGATGCTTATTTTTGTTAATGACTTTAAGACTAATTGCAAAGTTTGTTATATTCTAAGTTTAGCGAGTCATCATCTAGAGAAGAACTACTATAGTAAGGGAAATCGAAACGTACCTCGTTAGAGTCTTTGGCCATGTAACAAATCTCATCTTTCTCATCTTCACTTAGACACCATGAGCTGCTAACAAACGCCTTTTACTCATTACTTGATTGTTTGTGACAATCACTAATGAAGTGACTTGGATCACCACATTTGAAACATTTTCGGTCATCCTTTCCTCTCTTGTATTCCTTGAACTTTCGGAAGCTTTTCTTGTCATATTAAGGTTGTTTTACGAACCTTTCTCTTATTCTAAAGAATTTCTTGAAATCCCTTACAGCCATGGCATATTCTTCATCATCGCTATCCAAGGATGAATTGGCATCATCACTTGACTCCTTTTTAGCCTTTAGGGCTAGTGACTTGTATTTCTATTTCTTTTCTTTTGAAGCTTCGGAGTCTTTTGCCAATACAACTTCATAGACCTTGAGGTTTTCAATGAGCTCGTCGAGAGAGAGGATTGTCAAATCCTTTGATTCTTGTATCGCCGTTACCTTTGGTCTCCATTTTGCTGGAAGTGCTCTCAAGAATCTTCTGACATGATTACGCTTGGAAAAAGTTTCATCAAGTGCTTGTAATGGAGTAATAATAGTATTAAATCGAGAAAATGTATTATCAATACTTTCATCATCCGATATTGAGTATTGCTCATATTGTTGAACAAATAAATCAATTTTATTGTAGTGCACTTGTTTGTTTCCTTGATGAGTAATCACTAAGCAATTCCAAATATTTTTAGCGGTTTTATGCATAAAAATTCTTTTATATTCCTTTTTAGGTAAAACATTTTATAAAACCATTTTTGCCTCGTTATGTTTAGAGATCGTTTTCTTTTGTTCATCTTATATACTCGAAGAAACGACCTCATTTTTGTCGATAGAGATGCTCTAAAATACCGGCAAGTAAATCCCCATCAACAATAATATTTCAAAAATCAATATTTTTAGATTTCACATATGTTTTAAATCTGTTTATTAATATATAAAACTATTAGCTTCAAAGAGTGGTGGTCTTTACACAGATTGCCCTTCTTTTTGTAGTTTTCGAAATCCATTTGATCGAAAAAGTTTTAAAATACAATTTACTTAAAAAATTTTTAGGAAACCTTATCTTGATGCCAATTGTAGAAAACTAGAATGGAGGTTGAATAGTTTTTACCGATTTAAATTTAGTTTATAAAACTTTAGATTGATAGTATGTGAAACCTGGATGTTGAGATATATATAATGCAAGTTAGTATGAAAAGAAATAAATACTAGAATAGTAAAGAAAAAAAGATAAAAATGTGACACAATGATTTATAGTGGTTCGGCTACAAGGACACATTTCTTGCCCTACTCCACTCCCCAAGTACCCAACTCCAGAGTTCTTAAGCACTATGTTAACAAGCTCTTTCAACCGGTGGAGAAACCTCACAACGTCGCTTACACTTTTTCTGGTACAAAGCTAAATACTGAGTTCTTAACACAAACGGAAGAACCAATCTGATCACAACTATTACAACGAAATTTATAAACAAGAAGATGTATCAACAATAAGAAACAAATTTCAGTGGTCATGAGGTAATAAAGAAGTCGAGCAAACTCTTCTCTTTGAGGAATGGATGACTCTTATGCAAGAAACATGGTCTCGTCTTTTAAGAAGAACCTTGAGAAACACAAGAGAAAAAAAGCTCCAAAAATGATCATTAGTTCAGAGTTTAGAAATAATAAGAGAAGTATATAAGAATGAGTAAGAAATAAGGAAGAAATGAGTCACTATTTATAGTCTAACTGACTCATCAGACACCGGATCCGTGCATGGATCTCTTGAAAAAGGGATCCGCCAGTTGTAAACCTGTGGATCCAAAGATATCGTAAACCAATCCGGATTTTGGGTTACAAACCAGGTTTTGGGTTATGGGTCATGGACTATGGGTCATAGGTACCCAACATGATGTCATGCATGATGCAATACATACTTTGAGTCATGGGTCATGGATTTTACCCAACTTGATGTCATGCATAATGTAAGGTACATGGGTGGTCATGGGTTTTAGGTCAAAGTCTATGGGTCATGGGTTATATGGGTATATGGATAGTCTAACACATTTACATATATCTTTAATTATTACAAACAAATACGTAGTACTTAACTAGATTAAATGTAAGTAAGTAGTAAAAACATATATAGTAACATGTAATTTTTAAATTTGTACTTAATATAATTTTATGTTGTTATTGATAAAATTTAAAAAAAAACGAAAAATATTAATAAACGTTTTTACCCTTTATATTAAAAATAACTTTAAAAAAAAAAAAAAAAAAAAACTTTAAAATGTAAGGTTTGTTCAACAATTTTTTTAATCAATGACATACCATTAAGAGCACGTGTGAACGCTAGGATTCTAGTTAACTTTTGATAAACTAAGGTCTAATGCCATACGTCACTATGTTGCCTCATGCAATACTGGTAGGGTACCATGCCAGCACTATAATTCCGATCCATGCATGTCTTTTTATTCAACATTATGCAAAATGTTAACCACTTGCTAGTTGCTTTAAACCGATTCTAAATACTTACAACCACACGTAACCTCAAGCTTCACACCGATTCTAAATACTTACAACCACACGTAACCTCAAGCTTCACATCCTTGTTACCTTCAACATATTTGGCTTAAACGAATGCTAGTGAGTCCCGATCAAGTTGCGGCTACCATCTGTATGTCACCGTCAATATTCAAAATTTGATTATTAGATAATAATATATGATAAACTTACAAGTTTACCAAGCTATTGCTTTGAATGGTTAACAAATCTTCTATACTTTTTTATGGTAGAAAAGTTTTGAAAATAACTTAAATAGCAAGAAGCTTTTGCTCAAACACATCGTGTTAGAGATGCTCTAAGCAAGACTATATCTACAGGTCGACTTATTTAATAAACTTTAACGGCAAATAATAACTTGCTATCGATTAAAGAAGCTAGTTATAATGATAATAAGCTGGATTGTTGATATATAGAAATGTACATATGTGATCATTTCAAACAACATCTGAAAAGTTTAAGTTTGAATAGAATGGTCCCCATTTGCCTAACTTGTCGGCACATCACGTTACCTTTCTAGAAATAGATCATTATATCGATCTGTTTTTCGAACGATAATCTTGGTTGGGTGACAAAATCAACTTGTTTTGCTAAATTATTTGATCCAAATACACACAATTGGCTTGATTCATGTAATCATGTTATTGAAGAGTTTGCAGCTTTTTAAAAGTATGTATCAGCATAAGGAGGCATGCACGTATATTGTAGACTCGTTAATGTCATCACTCATGAGGATAAAGATGACAATCTGGAAACACACAGACACCTAGTGGAGTGGAGTATAAAAAGTCAAAGCAAATATACACTTTTATTAAAAGCAAAAGCAAATGCCCCCAATTTAATTTCTTGGTAATACATACATAGATATATACTAGTAATAGAATCTAGCTGTCAAAATAAAGTTAGCAGAAAGCTTCATATGTGTCTCTGGACATATATAGCAAAATGGTAGAGCACAAGTTAAGCACACCGAAAGTACACAGAGACCCACTGAAAAGTATATAAGGATCCACATAAAAGTACATACAATTGTACTTTTAAGTAGGTCCTTATGTACTTTTAGTGTACTTTTCGTGTGCTTAACTTCAGGCCCCTAGAGCACAAGTTAGAAAAACCAATAGCAAAATAATCAGATAATCACAAACATTATATTGAAACTAAATTTGAAGTCAAAGTAACCACATCTAGAATAAGCTAAGCAAATGGTTGACCAGATGAATCACATTACAATATTTGCCAAAAAAGACAAATCTTTTGTTGCATGGGGGCACGTAGGAGAAGTTGTTGGGCACCTTTTATCCACATGCATGATAATTTGAGATATATATGTTTTATTGATTTTGTTTATTTATATTTATTTTTAGTTTCTTCAACCAGTAATTGTTTATTAAGTCATTTGAAATTCACATCTTTTCGATAACAACCCTCATTAGGACGTATGGATTTCCTCCTACATGTACTTCAAGTTAACAATATTAATTGGCTAAAAATATAACACACACACACACAAACTACTATATATGACAACTAACAAAAAAGAATTTTCATGTTAATGATAATGATGCGATTGCATCACATGATCGATTTTGACTAACAAGGAAAAACATCGTAGCTTGAAAATCAGGTTATCAAATGTCGGTTTTTTAGGTGGTCCTATTTTGGTTACGTAATATAATAATAAAGCTAATATATGTGTAAAGTTGTACTGGGTACATGTTTAATGTGTCACCTTTTAATTCTTCTGTATTTATAAATTATAACCCACATTTTCACTTCACTTATTACAATCAACGAAAGAGGGGGAGGTTGAAGCGAAGATGGTAGTTTTAGACGATGGTGTTGCGGTTATCAATACGTCGAATACAACTGTTATCAAGCCTGCTGCGACTTCAAGTACGTATTCATTTTTTTTTTCTCAATATTTATCGTTTACATGATTAGTTAGTATTAACAATTAGTGATCACCATGCACCACCTTTGGCCGCCGTACATCACAGCCGTTGACGACCGCACACCGCCACCTTTGACCACCGTAAACCGCCTCCCAAACACAATTCGGTTATAAAAACACGTACATAAATCTAGATTGATGCAAAGCAAAATTTATTCATCGTTAACTTTAACACAAACATTTAGTCCATTAATATTGGAAGACGAGGAGAAAAAATGTTATTTCGACCTAGCTAACGGTGTGACAGTGACCAGGAACTTAATAGAGACCGGGAGGGGTCGTGCTAAGAGTCAGAATCAGGATCAAATATGGTCGGGTGCACAAATTTAAAAAAAAAAAAATTAACAGTACATCGAAAAAAATTCATATGGGTCTCGAGCACCCTGGGAACCCCGGTTCCTCGGCCCTGGTCGCATGCCCCCCCTCCCCAAATAAAAATAAAAATAGAATAAGCCACAAGTACATTTAACCTTTACACTTTGTAGTACTAGTAGTAGACATTATTAGTACGGATATTAAAAAAAATGTACACCACCCCCTAAAACAAATATATATTACAATTTGGCCTCTTCGATCAAACTTGTCAAGTTCCGTTATGATGGTGACGGTCGGTGGTGGAGACAAAGACGACGAAGATGATACGGTGACGGCAACGATGGCCGCTGGTGCTGTAAGCTGATACTTGTGGTTCAAACTATTATAATATTTACAAAATATATCAATAATTCAATAGTGTTGTCTGTTTTCTAGATTTCTTTGGTGAAAGCTTGTTATCCATGCATTAAAATTTGTCACTTTATTGTATTTTTCACATGTAATAATAAAGCTGTTAAGAGTGTTTGCATGGAGTCGATATATTAAAAGGTGTAAAGCCACTACTCTAAGTTTTGATCTAGTTTTTAGGGTTTGCTTTCCATTGTCATATATCAAAACCACGAACCAAACAATATAAACAGGGTCGTTCAATGGATTTTGGAGACCCGGGCGTAATGATAATGAGGCCACATTTTCGACGAATTTTAATGTAAAAAATAAAAGTTGGTCGACTTTTATTCTCAAACATGCAATTGCCACTTGATATTTTCTTAATCTCGCATTTTAGTTGTGATCACATAACACTATTCCATAATAAACTTAACCAATGACTTAAATTCATGCATATATAACTTAATATTCAGTAATATATAAAAAAGGGGCCTCATAAAAATGATGGCCTCGTGCGCAATATATAACCAATGACTTAAATTCATGCATTTTGGCTGTGGTCACATAACACTGTTCCTAGCTCACATACATGCCCCCGTATTTCATCTTCGTTTATATCATTCACTATAAGTTGTTACAGTGTTAGTTTTTCTAGTCATTTGTATATGGAAAATGTTAAACGTAGCCTTAAAGGCATCCACTATTTTGGTTTATAAAAGAATTTATAAAAAGATGAAGAGGTACATAATATTGTTAACCACAGTGGACATCAATTTCATGCTTACATGACATGCATGAAGAGGTCCAATATCTTAGACCTCTTCATAATTTAATTCACTAAGTTCTATTATACATTTATAAAGCTTTAACAAATTTATTTATAATGAAAATAGGTTTATAAATCTAAAAGGTTTGTGTGTTTGTGATGTAGCATACAATACTTAATTATAAATCTTTGTAAATATTTATCATGGTTGATGCTCTTAACGTAGAAGACATTAAGGCATGCATTGTATGTTTGTACCTTACTGATAAATCACTCACCTTCTATGTATAACTACTCCTAACCGGCTTAACGTACAACCAATTTTGCATCTTTTTAACTTTTAAATTGTATCCCACAAGAACCGAAAACCGAAACCGAACCAAACCAAATAAAACCAAATCAAATTTGCCAAACCGAACTGAACCGAATTAAATATCCAGTTTTCGTTTTGGGTATAATTTTGATAAAATGAAACTAAACCGAACCGAAAATCAAATGCAAATAAATATATGACATTTACATATAAAAAAACCACAAAACTCTTTCCTAAGTATAAATTAAATAGCACATTTTTTAAGTTGAAATTTTTTTAATGCTAAAAGTCAATATAATTAGATGAAAAAAAATAAAATTATGTAATTCGAGTTATTCGGATCAACCTGAAAACTCGAATTCATATTCGGTTTAATCCAATTTGAATTCAGTTCAATTCAATTTTGCAGTTTTATCTAAAAAAAAATCAATCGAACTAACAGAATTAACCAAAAAACCCGATAACCGATGAACACCAAAACGTTTCGCATATCACTAATCACTCGTTCAATTTTTAAATGGGAGGTTTTAGTACTTGCTATGTGTGTTCAAGGCTTCAAGCCCAAATCATAGGCTCAACAACCCATAGTGAAATAGATCATTTATGTACTTACTATGAGTGTGTTCAAGCCATCATAGAGGACCCTTTTAGCCCAAATCAGCAAGGCCCCATGCTAAATTTAACTAGTATCTCATTTTCCTGATTCCAAGTGATACAACAAATTAGTATTTTGATATTACATATATTTATAGATTTCCCGTTTGACAAACAGTGCTAAAATATTGTAATTGTTTGTTTCTATGATGGTATCATCTATACATCTCTTAGTCGGAGAGCATAATACTGCTAAGCTACAAGCTCTTTGGTTTAAACTGTTTATGTGATTTGGCACACCAGTTACAAAACAAAACAAAAAAAAAAAAAAAAGAAAAGAAAAAAAAAGTAAACACGATCTCTTGCATTGCACTCTATTACGTTGCTTCTGCCTATTTCGAGTGTTTGCTAACTGCTAAACATCGTCTAATAATTTGTTACGTTTATGGTTTTTGTGTTTGTGTGTGTGTTTAGTTTTCACTAAGCTGAAGGAGAAAATTGAAGAAGCAATAAACATAAATGATGTCAAAGCGATCGTTCTAAT
This sequence comes from Chrysanthemum makinoi, assembly GCA_910596185.1. Taxonomy (NCBI): domain Eukaryota; kingdom Viridiplantae; phylum Streptophyta; class Magnoliopsida; order Asterales; family Asteraceae; genus Chrysanthemum; species Chrysanthemum makinoi. The sequence continues at coordinate 2,371,808 of OU343221.1, read as the reverse complement.
AGGTAAACTGTACGTTGAATTAACATTTACTTTCATGTATCTAATTTTACTCGCTCATAAAACTAATGACATATATAGTTTCTTCTTGTTATGTTGGCTAAGTGTGATTTTCTTACTTTATATAGTTAAAAATGATGATTTTTACGGTGAAGTTGACATCAACAACTTCCAAAAAGCGCAGACCGGTACGATTGTTTAGTTATCATCTTCTACAAGCTAGTATCTTACTCCATTTTGTTAGTTCATAATTTTATATGTTAACTGATAATTAAACATATTTGTTTCCAGAAGACTTGTCTCTTCTACCCGACGTATCAATTGGTCTTGTGCTCAATACCATTGAAGGTCTTGTCAAGTTCTTATACAACTCTGATTTTTCTAAATTATTTTATAAATCTATTAAACTTATGTTCTTATGTTCTTATGCCTACTTAGATGCCAAGAAGCCTATAGTTGTTGGAATAGAAGGGCCGTTACTCCGGGTTGGATTAGAAGTTTCAATGGTTTGGAATTTGTGCTTCAGGATTTTTGACTAATTTTTGCAAAATTTCGAAAGTTTATTTGTTCTATAATTATAAACAGGGATGTCATGCACGTGTTGCAACTTCTAATGCAAAACTTGGTTTGCCCGAGCTAAAGCTTGGAATTATACCAGGTGCTGGAGGTACTCAACGACTTCCTAGGCTTGTGGGGGTGCAAAGAGCAATTGATATGATGTAGGTGGGTTATTTGTTCGATGTCGTGTAAAGTCAATTATACATCATGCTACCAATTTTGACAAGTTTTAGATTTGCATTCTGAAACTAAATTATGTGATATGTGACTTGTTACCGTCAACATATTTGGCTTAAATGCATGCTAGTGAGTCCCGATCAAGTTGCGGCTACCATCTGTATGTCACCGTCAATATTCAAAATTTGATTATTAGATATTAATATATGATAAACTTACAAGTTTACCAAGCTATTGCTTTGAATGGTTAACAAATCTTCTATACTTTTTTATGGTAGAAAAGTTTTGAAAATAACTTAAATAGTAAGAAGCTTTTGCTCAAACACATCATGTTAGAGATGCTCTAAGCAAGACTATATCTACCGGTCGACTTACTTAATAAACTTTAACGGCAAATAATAACTTGTTATCGATTAAAGAAGCTAGTTATAATGATAATAAGCTGGATTGTTGATATATAGAAATGTACATATGTGATAATTTCAAACAACATCTAAAAAGTTTTAAGTTTGTATAGAATGGTCCCCATTTCCCTAACTTGTCGGCACATCACGTTACCTTTCTAGAAATAGATCATTATATTGATGTGTTTTTCGAACGATAATCTTGGTTGGGTGACAAAATCAACTTGTTTTGCTAAATTATTTGATCCAAATACACACAATTGGCTTGATTCATGTAATCATGTTATTGATCAATTGGCTTGATCCAAATACACACAATTATATGAATAAGCTAAGCAAATGGTTGACGAGAATGTCAAATGGTTGACAAGATGAATCACATTACAATATTTGCCCAAAAAGACAAATCTTTTGTTGCATGGGGCCACGTAGGAGAAGTTGTTGGCACACATGCATGATAATTTAAGATATATATGTTTTATTGACTTTGTTTATTTATATTTATTTTTAGTTTCTTATTAACTCATTTGAAATTCACATCTTTTCGATATCAACCCTCATTAGGACGTTCCGTCCTACATGTACTTCAAGTTAACAATATTAATTGGCTAAAAAGAACACACATACACACAAAACTACTATATATAACAACTAACAAAAATGAGTACTTTTCATGTTAATGATAATGATGCGATTGCATCACATGATCGATTTTGACTAACGAGGAAAAACATCGTAGTTTGAAAATCAGGTTATCAAATGTCGGATCTTTTAGGTGGTCCTATTTTGGTTACGTAGATAATAATATAATAAAGCCAATATATATGTAAAGTTGTACATGTTTAATGTGTCTAAATTCATGGTACCTTTTAATTCTTCGGTATTTATAACCCACATTCTCACTTTACTTATTACAATCAACGAAAGAGGGGGAGGTTGAAGCGAAGATGGAAGTTTTAGACGATGGTGTTTTGGTTATCAATGTGTCGAGTATCAAGGCCGTTGCGACTTCAAGTACGTATTCAACTTTTTTCTATTTCTCAATATTTATCGTTTACATGATTAGTTAGTATTAACAACGGTAGTGATCACCATGCACCACCTTTGGCCACCGTACATCACAACCATTGACCACCGCACACCGCCACCTTTGACCACCGTAAACCGCCTCCCAAACACAATTCGGTTATAAAAACACGTACATAAATTTGGATTGATGCAAAGCGAAATTTATTCATAGTTAAGTTTAACACAAACATTTAGTCCATTAATATTGGAAGACGAGGACAAAAAATGTTATTTCGACCTAGCTAACGGTGTGACAGTGACTGGAACTTAATAGAGAACCGGAGGGTCGCTAAGTAAGAAGTCGAATCAAATATGGCCGCGCATAAAATTTTTTAAAAATTAACACTACATCGAAAAATTCATAAGGCCTGAAGACCTCGGGCGACCCCTCATTCGGCCCCTTGGCCCCCTTCAAATAAAAATAAAAATAGAATAAGCCGTCCGGATATTTAAAAAAAATGTACACCACCCCCTAAAACAAATATATATTACAATTTGGCCTCTTCGATCAAACTTGTCAAGTTCCGTTATGATGGTGACGGTCGGTGGTGGAGACAACGGCGACGAAGATGATACGGTGACGGCAACGATGGCCGCTGGTGGTGTAAGCTGATACTTGTGGTTCAAACTATTATAATATTTACAAAATATATCAATAATTCAATAGTGTTGTCTGTTTTCTAGATTTCTTTGGTGAAAGCTTATTACCTACGCAATAAAATTTGTCACTTTATTGTATTTTTCACATGTAATAATAAAGCTGTTTAGAGTGTTTACATGGAGTCGATATATTAAAAGGTGGCTTTGTAAACCCACTACTCTAAGTTTTGATAATGGCTAGTTTTGAGGGTTTGCTTTCCATTGTCATATATCAAAACCACGAACCAAACAATATAAACAGGGTTGTTCAATGGATTTTGGAGACCTGTGCGTATGTAATGATAATGAGGCCTCATTTTCGATGAATTCTAATGTAAAAAATAAAAGATGGTCGACTTGTTTATTCTCAAACATGCAATTGCCACTTGATGTTTTCTTAATCTCGCATTTTGGTTGTGATCACATGACACTATTCCATAATAAACTTAACAAATGACTTAAATTCATGCATATATAACTTAATAATATATAAAAAGGAGGCCTCATAAAAATGATGGCCTTGTGCGCAATATATAACGAATGACTTAAATTCATGCATATATAACCAATGACTTAAATTCATGCATTTTGGTTGTGGTCACATAACACTGTTCGTAGCTCACATACTTGCCCTTCGTTCATCTCATTCACTATAAGTTGTTACTGTGTTAGTTTTCCTAGTCATTTCTATATGGAAAATGTTAAACGTAGCCTTAAAGACATCCACTATTGTGGTTTATAAAAGAATTTATAAAAATGTACATTGCCCCCCTAAAACAAATATATTATAGTTTGACCCTTTCAGTCAAACTTGTCAAGTTTCGTCTATGACGGTGACTGTCGGTGGTGGCGACAAGGACGATGAAGATGATACGGTGATGGCAACGATGGCCGTTGGTGGTGTAAGCTGATACTTGTGGGTAACTTGCATGGGGAGGAGGGTTTGGTTCACGTTATATAGCTAGGTTCAAACTATTATAATATTTACAAAATATATCAATAGTGATGTCTGTTTTCTAGATTTTTTTGGTAATAGCTTATTATCTACGCAATAAAATTTGTCAGTTTATTGTATTTTTCATATGTAAATAAAGTGTTTAGAGTGTTTGCATGGAGTCGATATATTAAAAGGTGTTTGTTCTTTTTAAGAGTAATGATTTATGGGTATTGGTATTGGAATGGCTTTGTAAACCCACTACTCTAAGTGAGTTTTGATAATGGCTAGTTTTGAGAGTTTGCTTCTCATTGTCGTATATCAAAACCATGAACCAAACAACTAAAATGGTTATAAACATGGCCGTCTAATGGATTTTAAAGATCCTGTGCGATAATGATAGTGAGGCCCTCATTTTTTATTGTTTTTTTAAAAAGTGCATACCCATTGTCAAGTATCCCTGTATCCGCCATAGCCGTACCTTCTTGTTTAACTTATTTTGCATGTCCTAGCTCACATACTTGCCCCCGTATTTCATCTTTGTTCATCTCATTCACTATAAGTTGTTACTATGTTAGTTTTACTAGTCATTTCTATATGGAAAATGTTAAACATAGCACTAAGGGCATTCACTATTGTGGTTTATAAAAAGATGAATAGGTCAATAATATTGTTAGCCATAGTGGGCATCAGTTTCATGCTGTATAAAAGGTTCAATATCTTAAACCTCTTCATAATTTAATTCACTAAGTTATATTATACATTTATAAAGCTTTAACAAGTTTATCTATAATGGAAATAGGTTTATAAATCTAAAAGGTTTGTGTGTTTGTGATGTAGCATACAGTACTTATAAATCTTTGTAAATATTTATCATAGTTGATGCTCTTAACGTAGAAGACATTAGGGCATGCATTGTATGTTTGTACCTTACTGATAAATCACTCACCTTCTACGTTTAACTACTCGATCTCAACCGGCTTAACGTACAACCAATTTTGCATCTTTTAAACTTTTAAATATATCCCTTAAGGCTATAATAACGGAACTCTTTCTATATTTATACATCTTGCTAGTGGCATTCACAAATCGGGTAATACCCACAAGAACCGAAAACAGAAACCGAACCGAACCAAATTTGCCAAACCGAAGTGAACCAAATTAAATATCCAGTTTTCGTTTTGGGTATAGTTTTGATAAAATGAAAACTAAACCGAACCGAAAATCAAATTCACATAAATATATGACATTTATATATAAGAAAAAAACCACAAAACTCTTTCCTAATATAAATTAAATAGGACATTTTTTAAGTTGAAAATTTTTTTAATGCTAAAAGTCGATATAATTAGATGAAAAAAAAATATATATGTAATTCGAGTTATTCGGGTCAACCCGAAAATCCGAATTCATATTCGGTTTAATCTAATTTGAATTCAGTTCAGTTCATTTTTTCAATTTTATCTAAAAAAAAAAAATCAACCGAACTAACAGAATAAACCAAATAAACCGATAACCGGTGAACACCAAAACATTTCGCATATCACTAATCACTCGTTCAATTTTTAAATGGGAGGTTTTAGTACTTGCTAGTTGCTATGTGTGTTCAAGACTTCAAGCCCAAATCATAGGCCCAACAACCCATAGTGAAATAGATCATTTATGTACTTACTATGAGTGTGTTCAAGCCATCATAGAGGACCCTTTTAGCCCAAATCAGCAAGGCCCCATGCTAAATTTTTACTAGTATCTCATTTTCCATTCCAAGTGATACAACAAATTAGTATTTTGATATTACATATATTTATAGATTTCCAGTTTGAAAAAACAGTGCTAATATATTGTAGTACAGTAATTGTTTGTTTCTATTACGTTGCTTCTGCCTATTTTGAGTGTTTGCTAACTGCTAAACATCGCCTAATAATTTGTTACGTTTATGGTTTTTGTGTTTATGTGTGTGTTTAGTTTTCACTAAGCTGGAGGAGAAAATTAAAGAAGCAATAAACAGAAATGATGTCAAAGCGATCGTTCTAATAGGTAAACTGTACGTTGAATTAACATTTACTTTCATGTATCTAATTTTACTCGCTCATAAAACTAATGACATATATAGTTTCTTCTTGTTATGTTGGCTAAGTGTGATTTTCTTACTTTATATAGTTAAAAATGATGATTTTTACGGTGAAGTTGACATCAACAACTTCCAAAAAGCGCAGACCGGTACGATTGTTTAGTTATCATCTTCTACAAGCTAGTATCTTACTCCATTTTGTTAGTTCATAATTTTATATGTTAACTGATAATTAAACATATTTGTTTCCAGAAGACTTGTCTCTTCTACCCGATGTATCAATTGGTCTTGTGCTCAATACCATTGAAGGTCTTGTCAAGTTCTTATACAACTCTGATTTTTCTAAATTATTTTATAAATCTATTAAACTTATGTTCTTATGCCTACTTAGATGCCAAGAAGCCTATAGTTGTTGGAATAGAAGGGCCGTTACTCGGGGTTGGATTAGAAGTTTCAATGGTTTGGAATTTGTGCTTCAGGATTTTTGACTAATTTTTTCAAAATTGCGAAAGTTTATTTGTTCTATAATTATAAACAGGGATGTCATGCACGTGTTGCAACTTCTAATGCAAAACTTGGTTTGCCCGAGCTAAAGCTTGGAATTATACCAGGTGCTGGAGGTACTCAACGACTTCCTAGGCTTGTGGGGGTGCAAAGAGCAATTGATATGATGTTGGTGAGTTATTTGTTCGATGTCGTGTAAAGTCAATTATACATCATGCTACCAATTTTGACAAGTTTTAGATTTGCATTCTGAAACTAAATTATGTGATATGTGACTTGCCGACTTGTAGTCAGAATAATCAGCGTATAATGTTTGGAAGAACTTAGGGGGTGTATGGGATTTGCTTATGTTAGAGTGCTTATATCTACCTAAAAGTTAGCTAGTACTAATCCGAGAGTAAAATAAGCAAGTTAATATGGTACTTAATAAAAAAGGTAAATTACTTTTAAGGTACTCAACGACTTCCTAGGCTCGTGGAATTGCCGAAGGCAATTGATATGATGTTGGTGAGTTCTTCTCTACAAAATTTACAAATAATCGACACCATATACATGTCAAGTTATATCTACCTTTTGTTTCATTGCCACAACGTCTTAACTGATAAATATTTTTGCCTACAAAAGAAACATATATGGAGATAGACCATAGCTGATTTATGGTGAATATTTGACTGAAAATTTTCTTTCTGTAGACATCTGAACCTATACTCTCGGAAGAAGGGTTAAAGCTAGGTCTCATTGATGCTATTGTCCCTACTCAAGAGTTACTAAAAGTGTCAAGGCAATGGGCATTAGATATTGCCGAAAAGCGTAGACCGTGGGTCCGGTCCCTTCACAGCATCGACAAGATTGGTTCCCTATCAGAAGCACATGAGATAATTAAGGTTGCGAGACAGAAAGCCAAGCTGACCACACCTAATATGCCACAACACGTAGCATGCCTTGATGTAATTGAGGAAGGTATTTTGCATGGAGGATACCCTGGTGTTTTGAAGGTATGTTTGTTTGGATCCCTTTTGTCCTAAAATAATTCGATAAGGCTATTACAATATCCCAAATAAATGCATTCCCGTCAAATACAGGCACACTTGGATTAACATTAACTAGATGGACCCATAATAAGTAAATGGGTCAAATATTCTTATATTGCTATGCAACCTAAACTTATACATATTATTGTTCCTCAGGAGGGCAAAGTTTTTAACAAGCTTCTTGTTTCGGACACATCAAAAGGTCTATGTCATGTGTTCTTCTCACAACGTGCAACTTCAAAAGTATAACAAACTCAATAGTGTAAATACTTTGGCTTTCTGAACATTCTACATGTTTAGCTTATTTTTCATCGTTGGCAGGTGCCTAACGTTACTGATATCGGGCTCAAGCCAAGGGCCGTCAAGAAAGTTGCTGTGATCGGTGGAGGTTTAATGGGTTCCGGAATAGCTACAGCCCTTATCATCAGTAACATATTTGTTGTTCTTAAGGAAGTCAACTCTGAGTATCTTCTAAAAGGGATAAAAACAGTAGAAGGTACGATCTGCATTTTGACAAATCGAGTTAATTCTGCCACCTATATACCAGAGATGATACTTAAAGGTAGTATTTACTTGTAGCAAATATCCGAGGTATGGTTGCAAGGAAAAAGCTGGCACAGTCCCGAGCTGAAAAAGCGTTGACGATGATTAAAAGGGTATTAGACTACTCAGAATTCAAGGATGTGGATATGGTCATTGAGGTATCTTCATTAATGGATTATCCCTTGTTGATTTTGAATTTCCATGTAACTTAATAACATCGGTGCACATAGTTGTTTGATTAGCTACTTTTTATAACAGGCCGTTATTGAGAACGTTCACTTAAAGCAAACAATATTCAGTGAGATTGAGAAGGTGTGTCCGCCTCATTGCATTTTGGCAACGAACACGTCGGCTACCATTGACCTGAATTTGGTGGGTGAGAAACTAGGGTCTCAAGACCGAGTAGTGGGCGCTCATTTTTTCAGGTTAGGTGATACAGCCCACATCTTTAGAAAGCTCTGTATATTTTATTAGAAATTCACTTTGGCGACTTTCAATTCATACAACAGCCCTGCCCATGTGATGCCTCTATTGGAGATTGTTCGAACAGAAAAGACTTCTGCACAAGTGATTCTTGATCTAATGACAGTTGCAAAAATAATAAAAAAGGTGCCCGTTGTTGTGAGAAATTGTACGGGATTTGCTGTTAATCGTACCTTCTTTCCATACAAACAAAGTGCACACATCTTGCTTCATCTAGGTGTGGACTTGTTCAGAATCGACAGATTGATTAGCAGCTTCGGTCTCCCAATGGGCCCATTCCAGTAAGTTTCTGCACCAAAAAATTTAATTGGTTTAGAAGTCTGGATGTGCATTTTGAATGTGTTTATTGTTATCAACTTGTGATTGTAGGCTTGAAGACTTGAGCGGATATGGTGTCGCAGTTGCTGTTGGTAAAGAATTTTCTACGGCTTTTCCTGACCGCACATTCAACTCCCCTGTAGTTGACCTTCTCATTAAAAAAGGAAGAAATGGTAACCTTCTTATTATATGTGCTCAAGTTTCATATTTTGTTATCTTCCAAGAACGAGTACTATGTCTACATAACATTCGTGTTTCAGGTAAAAACAATGGAAAAGGTTATTACATTTATGAAAAAGGCAGCAAGCCAAAACCCGACCCTTCGGTGCTACCAATTATAGAGGAGTCAAGAAAGCTAGCCAATCTTATGCCACACGGGAAGGTAGCTTTTAAGTGTGATAAAAAGTTTTAAAAAATGAAATGAAAGTCTATTCATAATCATAATAGATTTATATAAATATAATGTTTATATAAAGATGTTAGGATTACCGGTTACTGAATGATCCAAAAGGGACACAACGCCAATATTTATTGACTTCCGAGATTGCTAAGAACCACAACATTTTTTTTTTTATCTGTTTTCATATATTCATCTGTGTTGATTAGACTCTGAAAGTAATGTGTTTGCCTGAACTTTTTGTGGTAGCCGATATCCGTGACTGACCAAGAAATAGTAGAGATGGTACTATTTGCGGTAGTAAATGAGGCATGTCGTGTTTTAGAGGAAGGAATTGTTGTTCGAGCATCCGACCTTGACATTGCATCCGTTCTTGGGATGAGTTTTCCTTCGTACCGGTACACATTCATATTAGCTCCTAACTTTTTCACTCACCCGATGTTTAAAATCTATCACTAGCAATTGCCAAAATCGTTCAGAATTAGGAAAACTGTGTCTTTTTTGCATTTTGTTCACAACAATAAAAGGCTATGTAATTTGATTAAAAAAATTAATAATCTTTTGGTTCTGGTCGCAGTGGTGGCATCGTCTTTTGGGCAGATTTGGTAGGAAGTAAACACATATATACAAGTCTTAAAAAATGGTCTGAAAAATATGGCAACTTCTATAAACCATCAAGATTCTTGGAAGAGCGAGCTATGAACGGTGTACCTCTGGTGAGAATAATTATAATCCTCCATTATGCAAACCATCATTGTTAAAAGTTGTAACGATAATTTACACGTTCATCAAATTATGCTTGGGGACAAAAAAGTGTTTGCGGGTTGATCAACCCATCCAGTCTGACCCATTACAACCTGACTAAAAATACTGCAAAGTAACCCTGTTTTGGAATTTCTTGGAAGAAAGATACAAAAACAATATTTTTAGCTTATTTCCATGTGTGTAACGTGTCGATATGATTTTGCAGAGTGCACCAGTTTCAGCACCTATGAGCTCTAGGGCTCGACTGTAAGCAAGACTATCGATCTACACAGGTTAACTTACATGAAGATGGTTGTCAAATAAGTGTGGTCATATGCTTAAGACTTTAACGGCATAAGTTTCCGGTTACTAATGTTAAGATGGATTATTGAGGGTGATACAGGAATGTCGATGGTTCCTAACTTCATTAAAAAACATGTTACAGTACTTTTCTAGAAATAAAGCTTTTAAGAGCTTCCAAAAATTACCTGCATTGTGTGTTTTTTTATTTTCTGTTCCTTAAAACAGGTTACTTTTTTCTTAAAAGAAAACAAAAAAAAAGTAGCCAAAAAGTGTTTGTGGATCGATCCCACGCGACCCGTTTCAACCCCAACTAAGAAATACAGTAACTATCTAATTTCTTTGAATAAGATACAAGATACAAATAAAATTATGCTTATTTTTTAGTCTAATATATCAATATGTCTCTGCAGAAGGCACCTATATCTTATCGCGGGCGACTGTAACTGAACGTATTTCACGACTTGCACGAAGAACATCATCCAATAAATCTGGTCTTATACTTAAAGACTTTAACAACAAATCAAAATCTTGACTGCTTTATTCAGTTTTTAACAATTCTGTTTTCAGTTATAGAAAATCCAGTGTTGATGAGTTGGATTATATAAAAGCAGTTTCCTCGAATGATGATTTCCATTTAATTAAGGATCATATAGCATACTTTTAAACAAAGTGGTCTTTTTGTGGTGGGAATAGTGAAATGAGTGCCGCGATGATCAGATGAGTTGCAGGTGAATTTTTTTTAGTCACTCCCCATCATTCTTCTTTATTATTAGCTATACAGTATTCTCTTTAACTCGACCAAGTGTAAAAAAGTGGGTTTGAAGTAAATATGGTTGTCATAAATATACTACTGCCCAAGTTTTAATAAAACAAAGGGCAAATTATCTGAAAAGGCATCGAGCTTTATCACATTTTCGCTTTTGGGAACTTTTTTTTTTTTTCATGTAGCATTGAACTTGCCTAATTTTCCTATTAGCACTGAACTGCCTAATCTTTAAAGTGTAATTAGCGTTCTTAAACGTTTTAAGTGTGATTTTGTGTCACAAAAGGCAAGTTGGCACGTGCTACATAAAAGTTAGTGCTACCGTTTTAAGTGTGATTTCGACCGTTAATTTTTTTATGCACCTTAGTCCTTTTCGTTTGTTTTAACGACCGTTATTATATTATTGCACCGTTAGTCCTTTTCGCCCGTTTTTACACGTTTTCGTCCGTTTTGTTCGTTTTACACGGTTTCGTCCGTTTTTACACGGTTTCGTCCGTTTTTACACGGTTTCGTCCGTTTTGCGGTTTGTCGTTTTACCGCGTTTGGATTCGTTTTTGCCGCGTTTTTTAAATTTTTTTAGTTTTACGGTTTCGGTTTTTTGGATTTTTACGTTTTATCCGTTTTACCCGTTTTGTCGTTTTACACGTTTTTGTCGTTTTACCCGTTTTCATCCGTTTTTCCGCCGTTTTTGTCCGTTTTTGCATAGTTCGTCCGTTTTACACGTTTTCATCGGTTTTTGCACGTTTCGTCCGCTTTGCCGTTTTCGTGTTCGCGCTTTTACGTTTTTCGTCGCTTTTGAACGGTTTCGTCGTTTCTACGTTTTGTTCGTTTCTACGCGTTTTGGTTCTGTTTCGTTTACGTTTTTAAAAAGCGTTGTAAGCGTGCAAACAACGTGCAAAAGCGGTAAACGATGCAAAAAGCGAAACGTGCAAACGGCGAAACTGCTAAAAACTGAAAATATGCGCGGACGCTGCACTGGTAACAACGAATTCGCGAAAACGCTGTAAACGTCGCCAAACTGTGTCACAAAAAGCGGTGGACGAAAACAACAGACGAAAACAGCGTAAAAACGGATGGCTGTCTGCGCTGGGACAGCACAAAACGGACAAAACATGCAAAAACGTCGCCAACCGTTGTAAAAACGTGTAAAAACGTGATGCAAAAACAGCGCGTGTAAAACGAACAAAACTGGCGCAACTGAAAACGCAAAAAGACGAAACGATGTAAAAACCGTCATAAAACGAAAAACGAGCGAAAACGATGTAAAAAGCGGGCGAAAAGGTGCCGGTCTTATAATAATTGGTAAGGAGTCAGCGGCTAAAAAACTCTGTCACGCAAAATGCTGATAAATCTTGCTCCGATAGAAACTAAACGCTCTTTTTCCTGTAGCCAGTATTAACTTTCTTTAATTTTCGGCACTTTATTGATACTTAGCTGGTTACAATAGATGGCAGAAAATAAAAAAGGATTCGGCCTTCGGTCGACATCTTGGCTGAAAATGCTCAAAACCCAAGTGCTTCCCGCCATTTTGTTGTCCTAATTTCCCGCCAAATACAATGTGTTCAGCTGGAGGTGTGGCTCCACAGTTAAGGCAACAAGTGGCCTTGTCTGAATCCACACAACAAATGCCTACCAACCATGTTTCAAGTTATAAATACAAACCCAATCCACAGTTTCTTAAGACCATTCCATTCCTCTTTGTTTAGTTTTCTTTTCTTTCATATTTGGGTTTTGAAAAAACTAACAGCTTCAAAAAAAAACTAATGCATAATTTCAAGCACAAGCCCGGGCGAAACTCGCACCGCACATACTCCAACCCATTAATATTTTTGCTTTTATTTTACGACACACATTCAACAATCTTTTCTATTATCATTGAAATAGGTGCTCTTGGAAAGGCGTGTAAATTAGTGACCCCGTTTGCTAAAGCCGAGTACCCGGGATTCGAGCCCAGGCGGGAGGGAACGGAGGCGGCAAGGAACAGATCTGAAACTTAAACTAAAATCATCTGTGTCTTCTATTGGTTCAGAATCAAACGAAATTAGTTTGGCTTTTCTTTTGTTATTTGTTTACCCATTTTGGAAAAAAAAAATGTTTTGAATCTACCTTAATACCTCTATCTACTGCATCCTTTAATAGTATGCAATACATCAATGCTGACATATCCTTACCACCAACCATAATAACACACCGCCACACTCGCCATCTCCTTCGTGTCCTGAAAATCTGGACCTTCTACTCTTTCCGTTGTAGCTTGTAGACGCAAAAACGCATCATCCCTCTCAGTAGTAACGAGGAGTTTTACACGCATCAATAAAATGGAGGTAGTCAAAGAAATTGCGAGCATTTGGATTGTCAATGGATACAAGCCCATGGTTGATCATATCTACGGAATCATAACATTCAACGTGGAATAAAGAAACCAAAATACGGTTTCCATGTTGGCACCCATCCATCTGATAACAATCCATGCTTATCTTGTACTTCAAAGTGCCCTAATTTTATTTTGCGCCACATATCCAACAAACATTTGTATTATTGTTGAAATAGGTGCTCTCGGAACATGACAAGCAACATTAACAGCCTTTGAGTTGTTTATGAAAGGCTTGATGAATAAGAATTTGAACCAAGTTTGAGTATAAGAACAACTGATGTTAAGTTATATGAGAAAGGTGAAAATGTGTAGAAAGCATTTGTATTCGATGTTGTTTAAGCTCAATTAGATATTCGCAAACGATATAAGCATTTATATTCAATGTAGTTTAATAGTTAGGCCAGTACATAAACATTTGTTTGTTTAATGTATTTGATTGTTGAATACTTGAAGTAAAGTACAATCTTGTTTATCATATCTGCTGTAAATACTCTTTGTCCCAATTCAAAGAAATACAAAAAAACCAAATTAATAGTTTAAGACAGATTAAAAAGTAGTAAGAACAAACTAATCGACATTCTTAAACTGTAATCAAATACCATGGTAGCTCACTATACTAACTAGTTAGTTTTAGCTAACATTAACTAGTCGCTGAACCAAAGAAAAAAACTAATGGTGCAATAATACAAATATGCAACAAGCACACTTCATATTACAAGCCTTTTTCGGGTCTTGGTCTCAACTCACTGTTTTCAGCATGAAACGGGGTTTTCAAATTTGTGTGATTTTGGTTATTTTGAGATGTCGCTGCCTTTGGGAAACCGTTAATGAAAGGTGCATGTGGTGTGTTTGTAGTAGAGCTTTCGACTGGTTTGATTTGACTTTGACTTCTGAAATCACTTCTGGCCAATGAAGAACATTGTGTTTCTGCAATGTGGAACCAAGTTATAATCAAATATGTACAGAAGCTATTAAGGAGTGTTTGGATGTGTGTTTTTCAAGTGATTATTTCAGACTCGAAAATAATAGTTTTGCACTCGTTCCAACTAAGGGGTGTTTGGAAGTGCATTTTGAAGTAATTATTGCCACTTAAAGAATTTTTTTAGATGTTCAAGAAAACAAATATGGTTCATTTCTAAAGGTACGAAAAGCATAAAGAGGTAGGAACTTACCTTTTAATTCACCAAAAGTGATGAGTTTGTTAAGACAATCTCGAAACGTTGTCAATACTACCTTCTCTTGCTCAGCATAAGTTTCGCTAATCACTTGACCATTCGGCAAATGATCAGCGCCATGGTCCTTTAGTCCATTTATATTGGTAGAATCCACGAACATGGTGTCACCTTCATCACACATCAAGGCTAGGGTCCCAGGAGACATTGGCCTCGCTTTTGTACCATCAGTCTGACCATCTGAACCTGACTCCTCCGGACCTGGTTTGTCGACCCGGGACCCATTTAAAGATGATGAGTGGGAGCTTTCACCATTATTGTTAGTCTCCATCTTATCCTTCGCATTTTTTTCATCTGAAATTTTTACATCTATAATCATATTAAAAACGTACGTTAGACAACTTTCGGCCCATTTGACCTCATTTGACCCATTCATCTTATAGCTAAACTTTCTGCCTTGAACCTTTCAAATAAGCTAAAAATTTTAATGCAAATTGACTATCTGTTTACTTAGTACTGATTCTTGAATAAGTAAGCTATAATTAAATACCTGAAAGCAACCGTGCAGCTTCATGTGCATACACCACCAAAACAGAACAAAGCTCATTTGTATCTTGCGAACGGACAAGATCCGCCAAAAGAGACCTGCAACCAAGATGGACTAGTTGGTTTAAAAGTACACGAAGATTGATAGAGTAGGCCATTTCGACCCATTTATGTGTAGAGTATTTATCCCAAAAGAGTCTAGGTGATATATAGAGGCATAAAGATTAATGAGTATATACCGATAGATTGGAGAGCCTACAGGTGCATTGTTAGCAATTCGTGCACCGGGAACCGAAGGCCATGTAGATAAAGGAGCCGAACCTCTGACATGATTCATCTGATTGCACAACAATAAAACAAGGAGCTTCAACATAATGAATAATGTGAACGCAAAGTCAACTGTTTCGCCAATAACTATAAACACTAAAACAATAATCACTAAACAAACATATTACTATCGTGTTGCAGCAAAACTAGATTAATACTCTGGGGCAAAATGAAGAATTTCCAAGTGATAGAAGGGATAATTACCTGTTGAAACTGTGCAGCACTGTGAAAAGATGAATCTCTTGATGCGGGTGACCCAACCAAGAAAAGATCTTGGGGTTTTCTTTTTCTGCCCACCAGTGGTGCCCCGTAACCGGAGGCTCCAACAGCTCAGTGATGGCAGCATTGGTGCGGGCAGCATTTACTGCTTGTTGATAATAAGCGACGTCCTGAATGGGATCACGAAAAATAGCCTGCCTTTCTTGACTTCCTTCAAAATTCTTGCAGTCCATGCATTTACAATTCTCGGAGCAAAGAATCTGCGCTTGGAAACACTCACAATATCTCTTCAAGCATCCGGATTTTTGGCAATGGCATCCTTTGTTGTGTTTTGCTACAACTTCCCCTGTCTCTTCCTGCATAAATGAGTCGCAACGAGTTGGATTTATTCAATCAGTATTTAACTATTTAATAGACGGATATTAAAGTTGGAGATGGCTCGCTCACCTTATTATCACGTTTTCCATGAGGACTCTGGGCGATTTTAGGCCTGAATGCCTGTGGATTTCGTTCTAGAGTAGATTCAATAGCGCCTCTCCGAGCAGGCTCATTATCAACGTTGTTTTGACAGTTGACACAATTGCAACCATCACAATATACCCCCGAAGCGAAGCATTCACAATATCTGACCAACAAAATGCAATGTCAATATGCTTTAAGCCTATAAGCTTTTATAAATTACAAAAACAAAGTACCATCTCATAAATCAAACTGATTCTTCCTTTGAGAAATCGAAATAACAAATCCAGTGACACTATACCCAAACCCTAGAAACTGAGTATTTACGTATTAAAAGCATTTTATCAACGTTTACCCAATCCCGTCTTCCACGAGGTATGGAGGAGGTGAGATGTAGACAGCCTTACCCCTACCCGAAGTAGAGAGGCTGCTTCCAGAGGACATCCGGCCTTTTTGCAGGGAGTAAGGATCAAACCCTTGACCTTTGTGTCCAAAGGAGAGGGGTTTTCTAACTGATCCAACCCTACTATAAGATTTAAGACGCATTAAAAGCATGATAGCAAAAAATCATTATTAAGACGCAGTGCCAAACACCACCAAACCTTTAAATCGCTATAATCACTTACAAACGCCCACCCAAACACCCTTTTTTACATGTAAAGTATATATGTACTTAAGCTTTGCCACTATATTACTTTTTCTATTAGCGTGTCTATAATTAAATCCTATGTTCAGCTTTGAAAAATGAATCCTATATCATGTATAAATATATAGTATTAAAACTGGATATAAATTAAAATATTTGTCTTGTACTAATCGACTCTAGTGTATCATCACACATGAAAGTGAAGTTTAGCATACTCACAATTAACTAACACTAATCACTTCAAAGTTCAGTTTAAGGGTGAGCATCGGGTCAAAACCGACCCGACCCGAACCGATAAACCAGATAACCGAAACTCGGGAAAAACTCGAACTGAAATCGAACCGAAATTACTTGGTTTTCTCGGTTTCGGTTTCGGTTCGGTTTCGGTTTTAGTCGGTTTAAGTCGGTTTTAATCAGTTTTTTGCTCAAACCGGACCGACCCGGACCGAAACCGAAACTCGGAAAAATCTCGAACCGAAATAGAACCGAGTTTTCTCGGTTCTGTTTCGGTCGGCTCGGTTTTGTCGGGTTTCTCGGGTCGGTTCGGTTTTGACTCGGTTTTGCTCACACCAATAAACTTCGTACACATTATTGTAATCAGCAATTTCAGACGTTATCACGATGACCTATATTTTAAGTTTAGTGACTGCAAGCAGATGCTCATCTACCTGCTCATCTACCTGTTCACTCTCGAATAAAAATTTTACCATCTATAGAGTAGGGATGTTTGAAGATAATTTCTAACTGAATTTTATAAAAACATTAACTTTTAAACTACAACACAATAATGTTTTATGTGATGAAATTGAAGAGAAAACAGTACTTACAATTTCAAGCATCGTGAGTGTTTACAATTGCACTGCTTTTGCTTCTTTGGAGTACCTTCTTTTCCTTCGACATTTGGTCTTGGTGGGGCCTTTGGGGACTCAGGTTGCCTGAAATGACAGAATATAGGATTCTCGGCTATTAATAATTGCAGTTTCCATCTGATGCATACATACTGTGCAGATTATTGCATGAAACAGTGCTTAAATACATTAAATATGTAGGCGGGTCGTGGTTCACAAGTGCACCATCTGGGGTTTGAATAAATTCTCCTAAAACATAGAATCAGACGGAACGAGAAAGAAAATATGGTTGACATTAGAATTCTTATAATTAAAAATATGTTTCCAGAAATTTGCTGCCGCGTTTAGGAACTGAATATCGGTAATCAGTTTCTAGTGTTTCGGTAATCAGCATGTGCTTGTGAGCATTTGGTTATCAAAGGGAATACCAAAATCACTTATATAAACTTCTCAACTTAGTAGTCACTAATTAATAATTATAACATAATCAAAGTAATTATTACAACTTCTAGCACAAGCGGTCACTCTCGTGCTCATAATTTATCGCAACTCATTATTTGATTATACTTGCTCAACACCACATAATCAAGTAAAACACGCAAATCAAAAAAGCCCCTCCATATAACATGATTTCAATCCTACATCGAAAAACTACAACTTTGGCTGTCTTATAACATGAAACATAACAAAAAGAGTAACACAAACATAGTAAAAACGTCAAATAACTGTCTTTTAACAAGGTTGGGATGACGTTGCAATTCAATATACAATCCAAACTTTGCTCCATATCCTACAAGTAGCACTTTTCGCTATCATATATCCTACATATGCATTTGAATTTAAACTCAATACTTTTCAAACAAACTTCGCTAACACCATTTACAAAGCTAATATTCATAACTTAACATCCATATCACTCATGACTCGAAACTCGCATTCTAAACATAAACTCAAACATAAACAACAACAAGCAACAAATCCATAAACTAAACAATCTAAACTTCAAATCCAACATAAACAAACAAAAACACTTACATATGACCCAACACATGTTGTTGCTGAGGTGGCGGCAAGACCGCCACCGGAGTCGGCGCCGGAGCCACCGCCGGCGCCGCCGCATTATTAAAATCCAGCTGCCGGACAAGATTCTTTCCTGCCGGAAAATCCATCTTCACCAACACTTTTTTGGAGGGAAAATTTACCTTTTTATATATAATCTTTTCAAGATTTCATAGAAAAAAAAAATCACTGAAATTCAAAAAAGATACAATTTTTAAACACCCTTTTAACCAAATAACAAAACCCAGAAACAATTTTTTTTAAAAAAAACCTTAAAAATCAAATCTTTTTATAAAATTTTCACTCAAACAGCTCAGATTCAATCCTTAAAATCTCAAAAATTAATCAACAAAATCAAAATCTAAAAACTACCCATTATCACAAATCAAACAAAGAAGAAAACCCACAAATTATTTATAAAAAATTTCAGATTTGATTTGAGACGATAAATTGTGTTTTTGTGTTTGTTCCTCCCACTCTTTGAAGGTTTTGAAATTCAATTTTTATAAAATTTAATATATACGGTTAGATTAAAAGATTAGAATTCTGATCTAATGGTTGAAATTGAAAGTTTGATTCAACGGTTGTGATTTGTAATAGAATATGATATTGATTTTGGGCCGTTGGATTAAAAGATGTAAATGGAAATATCTTTATTATTGGGCTTTGACCCGCGGGAGAAGAAACTTAATAATGATAAGTTACAAAATTATGTTATGACAATGTGTTACTTGCATATTTAAATTTTGGGATTCATGTAACATTTATGAATACTAGCAGAGTATTCGTGTGTTACAGTGGCGGGTATTTTGAAATAAAATTTTTTGATGAATCGTGTATTTTAGTTTATTATGTTTTTTTTAATAATAAATTAACATATATCAAAAATTTCATGTGACGTATTTCAATTCCTTAACTAATGACAATATCATAAAATTGTGATAATTAATTTTCCAATTTGTATAACATGAGTCTGTTTGGTTCGTGTCCGTTTAGCCCGTTAGTTTCTAGTATGGGATCCTGTTTTGGACTTTTAAAAAGCGATTCGTACTACATGAGCCCGTTTAGCCCGTGTCCATTTAACCCGTGCCCGTTCAGGATCTAGCCCGTTTGGCCCGTTGCCCGTTCGGGCTTGAATATTTGTATAATGTGCTTCATTATTTGTATTATTGACATTTAATGCAGGAATTGTGTTTAAGTTGGTTGTACAATATGCTTGATAATTTGTATTTTTTATATAATGAGTATTTTAATAACAGCATTAATTGTATTTATTGACCAGTTAATTAATTGACTACCATTAAAAATATTGATTATATTAATAGCATTAAAGTAATAGATGTTATGGTTTTAGTAAGACTTGTGTTTTGTCTTTTAAATGTGTGCGTAAAGTAGTGTACATTATACTTCTTGTCTTGTAAATTATTGAATTTCTATAATAAGCAAACTGGATTTTTAAGTTTTTTAGTTTAAAGAATGCCTAAATACTTTATAAGATAGTATGATGTCGTTTTTAAGTAACTAGTGTTTAACATTTTTTACATAATGTTTGTTTGGGAACAAGTAATTAGCGTTTGTAATCTTTTACGGAGTAAAAGGTAATTTTTTTTGGCAAAAGGATAAGGGTACGTGGACGGAGTGGAGCTCGGGTAGGAGCTCGGGTAGTGTTAGGGTATTAGGGTACACCATCCCTAGTCATTAGGGTACTTGAACTTTTGTACCAAATCGAGCTCGGAACCCGCTCGATTTATGCTTTCTTCTCTATTTTTTTTTTGTCTTTTTATGAAAAGTAGTGTTAGGGTAGGATCGGGTACCACTCCGTCTAGTTAGGGTAGTGTTAGGGTAGTATTGGGGTAGTTTTGAGTTGGAAGATTTTTATTGGATAGAGGTGATGTGACACCCAAGGTATTAGGGTATTAGTGGGCCACTCCTCCCTCCCTAATAAAAACTTTAGGCTACTTCCCGGTTAAGGTAACCCACTATGGAAATTACCGAAAATGATATTCAACTTTCAGAACTCTTTCAAAAATGGTAACTTTTATATTTTAAAAGTTGACATGCCGACAAAATGGTAAT
The DNA here is from genome assembly GCA_910596185.1 of Chrysanthemum makinoi. Lineage (NCBI taxonomy): Eukaryota > Viridiplantae > Streptophyta > Magnoliopsida > Asterales > Asteraceae > Chrysanthemum > Chrysanthemum makinoi. The sequence continues at coordinate 2,351,148 of OU343221.1, read as the reverse complement.
TTCTACATTTTCAAAGTTATATCAACCGAGTTTATCAGCAAATAACCTAACTGCAACTTATACTTTAACTAGTAACAAGTGACGATTATTAAAAGTAACTGCTAGCACGATGAGCGCGACCGACCTCGAGTATGGGCGAAGCGGGCAACCGCCCAAGACCGTCACATTTTAGAGCCCCAAATTTATGTTCGATATAATACTATATAGAGGCTATAAATATATATATAATTAGAAGTAAAATGGATTAATAAGTTTATACAACAACATACACAATCTCGTCGAGCGGGTTTGAGGGAGGTATAATGTAGATGGATCCTACCCTTACCCCAAGATAAATTCAAAAGTTTGGAGACTGCTTCTAGGGAAACCTCCATTAATAAGTTTACTAGATGAATACCCGCGTAAAGCGACGAGGTATAGCATCACATAATTATACTTGCGAACTTGTGTTTTTGGGGTGACTAAGCAGATTAGATTCAATGATTGCAAAAGCCTGATTGACAAAGTTAGATCAAAAGTTAACAATTGGAAAAACCAAATGCTCTCATATGCAGGCAGACTGCAATTAGTGGCATCTGTTCTATCTTCAATGCAAGTCTACTGGGCTTTTGTTTTCTTACTTCCAAAAGCAGTAGTGAAGGAGATTGATAGGTTACTTAAGGGGTTCTTATGGTGTTAGGGTAGTATTTCAAAAGGAAAAGCCAAGGTAGCTTGGAAGCAAATCTACAGGCCTAAAAAGGTGGGTTGGGAATTAAAGACCTGGGTGAGTGGAATGAAGTTTTGCTGGTAAAGCATCTTTGGTATGTAGGTAGTAACAAAGAATCTTTATCGGTCAAATGGATCAATGTCATTAGGTTGAAAGGAAGAAATGTCTGGGAGGCTCAATGTGACAATAGTGCTAGTTGTGGATGGAAAACCCTTATGTCCCTAAGAGAAAAGGCTAAATACAATATGGTTCAGGACAATGACAATAGAACTGTGTTGGTCACTAGTAATGGAGATAAAAGTAATTTTTCTATTAACAAAGCTTGGAAGGATTGGAGAGTTAGTAATGATACAGTATCATGGTGTGATGTGGTAGGGTTCTCACATTGTACACCCAAACAGTCTTTCATTATGTGGCTAGTCATTTTTGGCAGACTATCTACTCAGGATAGGCTTCTAAAATGGTATCCAGTGAAACAAGCTTCTTGTCCATTGTGTGAACTATGCCCAGACTCACATGAACACCTATTTTTTGAATGCCCTTTCTTTACTAAGATTTGGGAGGACATGAAGAAAAGGATTGATCAGGATCATTGGAATGAAAACTAGAAGGAAATCATTGACAACATGGCCAATCTTCCCTGCAACAAGTCTATAATGAGCATTTTGAGAAGACTGGACACTTCATCTGGAATGAGAGAAACAACAAAATGTTTAGTGATGAGAAGAGAGACTATAAGGAGGTTCTGAAAGCTATAATCAACAATATGAGGCTCAAGCATGCATGGTTGACACTGAAAAGATCTCTCATGGTTGTTAAGGTGTACAAACAATGGCAAGTTCCTATGAATGTTAAAGACAATGACTATGTGATGGAAAGTTAGAATGATGAGCAGCAATCTTGAAGTTTTCTGCAATGGCAATCCAAACTGGACCAGTAGATCAGAAATTTAAATTCTGTTATTTGTCTAATAGCAGTTAAAGGAGTGTTTGGATCAAGACCTGTACAAATACTTATATTTGCAGACCACTACAATGTGACAATTCCTTGTAACTTGGAGTTTCTCTGGTGTGTCTGTACCTATCTGAGACCCATATGCTTATCTAACTTGGCCTTGGGAGGAAGTTGGTGAGATATGTTGTGTCAATAGGATGTCCAATTCAGAGAAATGTACCATAAAGTGGGGTTGTGCACTGTGAAGGGTAAGTGGTTTGGGTGGATGGTGTATGTTGGGTGGAAAAGAGAGGTGTGAAAGATGAACCTTCTTGGTCCTCCTTATACACCATCACAGGAGGTAAGGTTGGATCTAAGAAAGGGTGTGTGTTCCCTTCATAGTGATGCCTATTCTTTTACTCTTAGTTCAGACAAAGTGAAGATGCAGCTGCTTGTTTGAATCTGAGAATAAAATTATAAGAAATGTAGCTATGTGAGGTATAGCCCTTTTCTTAGTGTGAATGAGGCTAAATTTTGCTCGATGATGCCTTCTCAATTAACAGCTCAATCTATTGTGGATGTGGGTTGAATGGGTTGCTGAATTGAGATATGAAATGTAGTAAAAAAAATATGGTATTTGGTGCATATAAAAGGTGAATTGTGGTGCTGCAACAGCCTGCAAACTAGAGCAAAGTTTGCCTGCAATGCCCCTGAATTTGTGGTTATGTCTGAGATCCTATCTCCTTGCTGTCAGAGATATGATGGTAGTTTCATCCGAGATAGTTTCATGTATTCTGTTTAGAAGTATTAAAGAGAATAGGCTTGTCTATTGCTCTTGATTCAATGATGTAAATTGTTAGTATGAGTATTAATATAATTCATCTTTTTGCACACAAAAAAACTTGTGTTTTGGGGTGACCATGGATGCAACTTACGAGTTCTATTTGTAATCATTTTAGAAAAAAATGGGTTATAAACGAAAAGTGATAAACGTTTGAGGATTAAAGAATATTTAAACATTAATTTAATGGTGGATGTTGTTACCATTTTTTCTAATCAAAGGTATTTTAGTAATTGAACTTTACTCATTTTTTTGAAGTTTTTAAGTTAAAGAAAATGATGTTAATGCATTAAAAGTAGTATAGATACAATAATGCTTAAGTAAAATTATTTTACGTAAATAGCTCTCATTGTTTGTTTTGAAAAGATATACAATTTTTTTGGATATAAGGTTGTTACACCCTGTAAATTTATTACTAAAAAAAAACAACTAAGTACATAGGATGTGAGTGAATCTCACATCATTACCCAGTTTTTAGGCGAAATACAAATGCACCATTCGTACTTTAAAACAAACCAATCATAAGAAAGACAAAACAATCTTAAGAAAAACTACTAAATAAACTACTTATCTCTTGTATGTTCATGAACCTTAATATCATAAGTGACACAGAAAGCTAAGTGTTCTTCCGTTAACTCTTCACATTTATTGTCATCATAAGGGTTATCATCACAGTCATCTTTCCAACGCTCGTATAAGCTCTCCATCCCTGTTTCACCTCCGCTTTTTGAGGATTTCTTAGCCTTTGAACTTGTGGATGCCATAAATCGCGCGGTATCATTAGCATCCTCTTCACTTCATTCTCGCTATCATTATCCCCATTATCCAAGTTAACAGCTTTACTATTACCTACATTACCATTGTTACCTCTCGAATTAATTGAATCACTATGAATAGTTTCATCATCTTTTTCAAACATATTAAGAACATCAAAAGGATTTGAAGTCACAATTTTGTACCACTTGAACTAGCCACATCACCCACAAGTTTCGAACCATATTTAATACTATCCCTAGCCATATTAGAATCCGTACATTTTGTTTTAACATGGTTATTTTTCGTCTTCTTTGCTTTGTAGAATAACCGAAACTTATGACCAACCAGAAGACCTCTAACAAGTTTGTCTTTGCGTCTTCGCATTCACATTGGATACAATCTTCTTGAGACATTGGTCTAACGAATAAACAAAAACCTTACAAGTTGAACATCTAGTCGGCTCCCACACATATTCAACATGAATTGAATGCAAAATCTAATCATTACCTTTAATTTTAGGCACTGCCACAACAAGAGTGTCTTTTAACTCAACAACAACATGAAGATCTATCATTGCTCTCGCGAAGCTGGACCGACCACAAGATTCCATACACATTGAAGCTGTATAAATATCTAACATAAATGGGTACCAATTTTTATAGCAATAACACTTAATCCATCCTCCATGAATTCCGTGATTGATACATCATAGAGTTTAACCCAAACGAGTACACTCTACGAGTCTTCCTTAGACACATTCACCAAAGGAGACCGGTTGCGAATAATCAATGGAACATTATGTATCTTCCATAAACCATTCTCAAACATTGATTCCATACTAGTATTAGAATTAAATTTGAAAAATAAATTACCTTTCGAGTTCATTATAGAGCGAACACGACCAAATCTATTCCATGCCTTATTTACATAGTTTTGAACCACAAGATACAGATACGCAACTCTTTTAACCAGAAAAAACCATAAATAGTTTTCTCGAAATGCTCATTAACTTGTAGGAATGATTCTTTAGAAACCGCAAGCTCCTTTCCTAGTCGAGGCGATTAAGGTACGAAAATTGGCAACTTTCTTACTTGGGTCACCATTTAGACGATCAACATATGACTCAAGCCCTGTACCATTTGATTTATCACCGGTAGTATCCACTTTAGTAGACGTATTAGGGGAACTAAAAGATTCGGACATGCTTGGAAACGACTCCACAGTAGCTTGACTATCAGCATTCACAAATTTTAAAGGTACACCGTCATCTCCAACTAACACAAGCTTACCCTCAAGCATTTTGCGTTCCATATCATTGATCTTAGCAACAATAGAAACATCATGGTTAGCCATACCACTCGTGACATCCTCAACGGAAACATCATGGTTAACCATACCACTAACATGATAATCAATACTATTCTTCTTCTTCTGCTTATGATTATTGTTCATCCCTCCCGAATCCAAAAAACCACTCTTTATACTTAAACCATGTAATCACAGTCCAAACGATGTGGTACAATCTCTCAAACACCCCCACAAACCAAAATAAACAAATAAATAAAACCCTAACAAATTTAGGGTTCGACTTTAATGCACGATAACCAGAACGAAAAGCATAAAACAAGTTAGAATAATAGTTATTCAGCAGCAGTGAACTCAAACGAGGAAAAAAAGTCGTAAATTAATGATTAAGTTAAACCTTAAATCGATTGTAATTGACCCGACCAAAACCCTAACCAAAGAATTGATTAGGGGCTTATTAGAACCAATTAAACATGACGACCATGTGATTAAAAGAACCAGATCACACTTAAGGATCAAACCTTAAGCGATTTAAGATTGAAACCGGTTGAAAACCGATTAGGGTTCTGGTTTGCCACTTAAGTCACCAAAGGGAGGGTTTCAAGATATACAATTTTAATTTAGCCTATAGGGCCTTATTTTCAATTCTTGCCCAGGGCCTCTAAAAACGACATGAGATAGCTCAGCTCGTTGTATATGCATATTGTGCCATGGTCGTCACCATGTGCATACTACACATACGAAGTGTACGAATACACACATATGAGGTGTACATGAATATATAGTACATGAATACACACATATGACGATTGTAAGAAGTAACTATTAGCACAACGATATTGTATATATAGTACATGAATACACATATGAAGTGTACATAAGCTTATAAACTTGTGAGTTCACGAATGAATAATATTAACAGTTATGAAAGAAAACATATAAAAAGGGACACTTGCTAAAATACTACTCCGAGAATGAAAGTTATGAAAGTAAACATATAAAAAAAGGACACTTGCTAAAATACTACTCCTAGAAGAATGAAAGTCGTGCGAGCTTCACGGGTGTTATCTCTTTCGGTTAATGAAAGTGTACCAACTATAAGTTAAGAGATGTAAACTCTCTTAGTACGTCAAATGATCATAATGTGAATTAGGGCTGCAATCAAGCAACTCGAGCTTAAGCTTGACTTGATCAAGCCAAGCTTTTATCAAACTCAAGCCCAAGCTCAATCCCAATAAGTTTTTTCGAAACATATAACAAGTCAAGCTCAAGCTTTTGATAGCTTGGCTCGAGTTTTTATCAAGCTTTTATCATGCCTTAGTGTATATATCTTTTTATATTAAATTCATATAAGTAACTAAAGCTAATTTAAATATTATTCTATTTATAATGATTTACTTCATAAATATTATTTAATATACTCTTGAAGGACTTTTATATGGTAAATAAAATTATAATTATTTGTAACAGCGATATCTTAGGCCAGTGATGTTGCTTACTTGTTTTATATCTAGAAGCGAATACAAGTTTATAGTTATGAATCATGAATATTAATAGACCAAAATATATACTACTATTAGATAATTTTAGCTTTTGTTTATACTTAGTATATCGATGACAACATTAATTAGTACTTTGGCTTATGTTTCATTCTAATTTTAGACTTAGTACGAAAATATTATTGTTGGTTTTATTATTGTTAAATTAATTTAAGTTGGTTTTCAAATGTGGTATTAGTTTGTATGACTTTATAAATATATATATTTTGATGACTTTGTCTATCAAATATAATATTTTTGTATACATTCAAGCTTTTCAAGCCAAGCTCAAGCTTTGCTCGAAACTTATTCAAGCCAAGCTCAAGCCGTGATGATTAAAGCTTGACAAGCTATCAAGCCAAGCTCAAGCCTACTATTTTTGTTTCAAGCCAAGCTCAAGCCTTGCCGAGCTCGAGCTCGGCTCGACTCGATTACACCCCTAATGTGAATGCCCAAACAGCTTGAGCACGAGTTCAACTAAAATATAACATGAAGCTCTGATCCGTCGTTGATGGGATAATCATGTTAAGGGTTGAATCCCACCACCATTAAGTCTCGAGAAGACTACTGTCAGTACTAGTTGTAGTAGGATATCAAAGGATAAAATTGTCTTGGTTCATACCAACTATGCGCAACACCTGCTGTTGGGTTTTACTAATCATTACAATTTACAAAAGCAAGTAAACATCATCAAAGCATGCAGCGAAAGTATAAACGATAATATATGTATATTAATTAACCGAATAAGAAAACGCTGCACTTTTAGCAAAACAAGAACCAAACGATGATGTGATCAAGTAACAAAACCCAAAACCCTAACTTAGGGTTTCACCAAAATCGTCCCACCAAAAAATCGACCACCAAGAATTTACAAGCACAAGTGCACTTGTTCTTCGTTCTTGTACACACTTACTATTAGCGAATTGAAGTGAAAAGCTAGGTTCTTGATCACAAAACAAACCAAATACTTATTCTTGAATAAAGCAAATCGAAAACCTATGGGGTTGGGTGTTCGACCGGCCACACACAAGAAAGAGGGAGAAGGAGATAAATTAGGTTTGCAAGTCACCAAGATTAGGTTTAGAATGAACACAATAGGATTGTATTTATAGGTAACCAATATTGGAGGACAAGTTAATGTATGGGTTGGGTTAGGATACCCCAACCGATCGGCCAAAGCTCCCCAAAGGGATTATAGAACTTTCCCGACTTATAATTTCATCTCTAGTCCTTTAAGTTCATATTTAACGACCGTTAGCTAAACCTCGTTAAATATTAACCACCGTTAAGTATTTATTTCGTGACTAATAATTAATAATAATAACGTTTTATATATATTAATTATTTACATCAATTCTCATACGTAATGTGTGCAATCCCAAAGTCTCGAGTTCGAATCCGGACATACATATATTTAAATATCCATAAAACCTTTCAGCTCCCACTTGGATATTACTAAATATAGTAATGACATTGGTTTAGTCTAGCCTAACACGCCAATGCCCCCAGAACGAATCGAGTATGGTTTCCTGAAAAACAATTTAATGATTCATCATTTTTACTTATCATTTTGTTACTAATACTACATTAACTATTAATATGGATCAAGTCATTTCATAAGTTAATATTCTGTTTCTCGTTGTATATGATTGAACAAGATTACCAAATCATCTGAACGTATTCCAGATAGATCTTGGGTATGGCCATACAAACATCTTGTCAACCCAACTAGGGGCCCAAATATAATATTATGCTTCGAAACAAATTCAAAGGAACAAATTCTCTTGACTACAAACATAACTCATGAATTTTGTAACACTTCTGAAAATAGCCCTTATAACTACCAGTTACGGATAACGTTAGACTATCTTATACAAATGCACTACATTCATAACAGTTATCTGGTATCTCAAGTCTGTAGATAAACACTTCATGATATACTTAATGACAAAGATCCAAAAGTATCATCATGTAAAGTTGGGATGAGTCCTATATTCAATTCATTGAATATCATGTGAATCTGGTATGTCCCACGCATCAATATACTTTAAAAGTATATTCTACCAAAACTCAGATTTATCTTAATTCAATGACATTCCCACATCATTGATCGACAACGGACTATTTAGAACAACATAAGTTATTCATGGATTAAACATGCAAATATAGGATATAATATTAAGAAAATAAAAAATAAACATAAACAACTATTTTATTTCATTAAAGTAATATTTATTCATAACATCCTTTATCCAAATACTAATCACAGATCTGCATGAAACTACTAGCTAAACGAAGTCCTATCCCATCAGCATGGTCAGTAAGTTTTTATTTTTGGCAAAGGCTTCAGTAAAGGGATCACTAGATTATCATCTGTATGAACTTTGAGTAGATTGATTTCACCTATGTCGACTTGTTCTCGAACATAGTGATATCGACGAGGAAAATGTCTGGCGCCCTTCATGACTCCAGGCTCATTGGCAAATGTTATTGCAGCAGAGTTGTCACAATACACATTTAAAGGTAATTCGATTGAGGGCATTACTCCGAGTCCCGAAATGAATTTCCTAATCCAAACAGCTTCCATCGCAGCTATGTACTCAGCTTCTGTAATAGACATCGCAACCGTTGTTTGCTTCTTGCTTTCCGTCAACGCTCCTCCATTAATGACAAAGACATAACCCGTCTGAGACTTCGTATCATCTTTATCAGTTTGGAATGACGATCGCAAAAACCTGTAACATCAAGTTCTGCATCTGGATTTCCTCCATCCACTAGAAACATTTCTTTAGTAGCCCTTAGATACTTAAGAATGTTCTTAACAGCTTGCCAGTGTTTCACACCTGGTTCTGTTGATACCGACGGGTGATATTCTCGTGCAAATGCCACATCAGGCCTTGTACATCTCACAACATACATGATAGATCCTACGTACCGAAGCATAAGGAACTTTCTTCATGTGTGCCACCTCTTCCGGTGTTGACGCGCATAGTTTATTACTTAAGCCATGTTCAACTTGCATCGGCAAATATCCCTTCTTGGAATCATGCATATTGAATCTCTTCAATATTTTATCAATGTAAACACTTTGGCTTAGTCCAATTAACCGCCTTGATCTCTCTCGGTAGATCTTGATTCCCAGAATAAATGCTGCTTCCCCTAAATCCTTCATAGAAAATCACTTTCCAAGATAAGACTTTACATCTTGCAAACTTGGAATGTCTTTTCCCATGATCAATATGTCATCGACATATAAGATAAGGAAAATAACATTACTCCCACTAGCTTTGTGATACACACATGACTCATCAAGATTTTAAGTGAAACCAAATTTCTTGATTTCTTCATCAAACTTCTTGTTCCATTGCCTTGATGCTTGCTTCAACCCATAAATGGATCTTTGAAGTTTGCATACACGCTTCGGAAACTTTGGATTCACAAACCCTTCAGGCTGCGCCATATAGATGTCCTCATCTAGGCGACCGTTTAAGAAGGCAGTTTTGACATCCATTTGCCATATCTCATAGTCATAGTACGCAGCTATGGCTATAAGAATCCTAATAGCTCTAATGTCTGCTACAGGAGAAAATGTCTCCTCATAGTCTATCCCAAAGGTTTGAGTATACCCTTGATCTACAAGACGAGCTTTATAGGTGTGTGCATTGCCATCCATGTCAGTTTTTATCTTATAGAGCCACTTACTTCCAACTACCTTAGCATTTGGAGGTAAGCCAACCTCTATCCAAACTTCATTATCTTTCATGGATTACATTTCCCCATTCATTGCAACTCGCCATTTTTCCTTTTCAGGACTCATCATGGCAGCTTTATAGTTAGCAGGTTCACCGAGATCCCCTAACATATTTTCCTCAGCTTCTACGTTGAGACATAGACGCTCAGGTGCACGCGTAGTCCTTGCAGATCTACGAATGGGAACCACTTCAACTTCAGGTGGAACGCCCAGACTTTCAGGTTCTACTTGAGGTTGGCTAGTGTTTTCAGAAGGTGTTGTATCTTCTTGATCATATTCCAGATCATAAACTCTCCCACTGAATTCATGAGATATGAGATCATTTTCAAGAAAGTCTCCATACCTAGCAACAATTACTTTGTTTTTAGGTGGAAAGTAAAAGTAGTAACTCATAGTTTCCTTTGGGTATCCTACGAAGATACACTTAACAGATCTTTGTTGTACCTTATCAGCAGAGTCAGGTTTAACAAACGCCTCACAACCCCAGAACTTTAAGTAAGACAAGTTGGGAGCTTTCCCATACCACACTTCATAAGGAGTCTTATCAACCTTCTTAGTTGGAACCATATTCAATATGCGAACAGTAGTTTAGAAAGCATAATCCCAAAAGGATAATGGAAGAGTTGTAAGATTAAACATTGATCGCACCATGTCTAACAATGTACGATTTCTTCTCTTAGATACACCATTTTGTTGTGGAGTATATGGAGATGTGAGTTGCTGGACGATACCACACTCAGCTAGATAATCTTTAAACTCTTGGCTTAAATATTCACCACCTCTATCGGATCAAAGAGCTTTAATCTTCTTTCCTAGTTGCAGTTCTACTTCATTCTTAAAAACCTTAAATGTTTCAAAAACTTCATGTTTATGTTTAAGTAAATAAACATAACCATAACGACTGAAATCATCAGTAAAGGTTAAGAAGTAGCTAGCACCCTTCCTTGACACATGTCTTAGTGGTCCACATACGTCAGTATGTATCACACCAAGAAGATCAGAAGCCCTTTCTAAACTATTTGTAAAAGGTTTCTTGGTCATCTTCCCAGATATGCAAGATTCACATTTATTAAATGATTCATCATTGATGTCTTGCAAAAGCCCATCGTGTTGCAGCTTTTACATGCGTTTTTTTTACCTATATGAGCAAGTCTACAATGCCAAAGAAATGAAGAATCAAAATCACCTTTGATTCTTTTATTATTGATGCTAAAGACAGAATTATTTTTATCAATCATATTATCATGCAAATCAATTTCAAACACACCATTTACTGGAATAACATTAAAGTAAAAAACACCATTTAAAGAAACCGAAATTCCATAATCAGTAAATGTATGAATAAAACCAATATCTTTTAACAAGGAAACAGAAACGACACCCCTAACAATGGAAGGTGCGTAAATGACAATCGTTTAATGACAGTACTAAACCCGAAGGTAAAACTAAATCAAATGTGCCTATAGCTTCAACGACTGCATGTGCTCCATTACCCACGTGCAGGTATTGCTGTCCATAGTCAAGCTTCCTTGCTCCTCTAAGTCCCTGCAGTGTATTACAAATGTGATTACCACATCCAGTATCATATACCCAGGAATTTATTTTATGAGGAAAAGCAAATAATTCTATCATCAAAAGAGTACCTGAAGTATTGACCACAATGCCAGTATTTTTATACCTCTTATTGCGCAACTCATCAAGGTAGAGCGGACAATTCCTCTTCCAGTGTCCTACCTCGGTGCAGTGATGACAAGCCTGATCCTTCTTCAGATTCTCACGCTTTTTGGGAGGGTACTTCTTGGGTTCTTGTTGATAAGTCATAACTTGTTTTCCCTTATCAACTTTACCCTTACCTTTCCCTTTCTTGTTCGCTAGCGGCTTATTAGGCTTAGAAATCCTACCCTTCTGGATGGTCAGAACCGTAGGAGTAGGGACTTTATTGGGCAAACCTTTCTCGTAATCAATGAGCATTGCATGTACCTCACTGACTGTCTTCCCCGTGCAATGCATATTGTAATTGCGCACGAAACCATCAAACTCCTTGTTAAGGGATCTGTTGATAAGGCCAATTTGTATGTCATTGGGGTAGACATAGTTAAGTCGCCCCAGCTGGTCCATGTAACTCATCATTTCCAGGCAGTGGGCGCTCACAGGTTTCCCTTCTCCTTGCTTGCAACTATGTAGAGCATCTATCAGATCATACAGCTCCACAGTCACAGGCTTTTAAAACAACCTTTGCAATTCTTCAAGCATGAGGTTAGGGAAGTAATTCTCAAATTGCTTTTTCAAGTTTGAGTTCATACTCCCAAGCATAATGAAGGCAACCTCATTATACTTGTCATACTCAGATTGCCATGCAACTCGTGCTTCAGCAGTAGCATCAGCTGCAGGTTCAGGAGGACAAGGTGTAGTCAAATAATCTAGTCTTTTGGCAACCCTCAAGACAATTCTGAGTTGTCGATACCAATCATTGAAATTCGCTACGGTAATTTCTCTCGATCAAACATAGATTTGAACGACGAGGCTAGTGCAGTTGATTCAGCTTGAGCCATTTCTACAGAAAATAAAAGTTCAAAAGTTAGTACTTTCGATAAGTAAACATTCAAGAAAATAAAATACCCTTTAGTCAATATTCATATTAACCATAGTATTTTCCTTGAATTTTAGATCCTCATTATCATAGTTTCATCACATCAGTTGATATGCTAGTGGTGAAAGTATAGAATAGGTAATTGTTCAAAAACAATAATTGACAAACAAGTTTTCAATTCCAAAAGTTATGGGATTTATAATTTTGCCAAAATAATTAATGCAAAACGTAAGCATGTTTCATCCCATCTTATGCCTTAAGTCATAGGTCTCGCTAACTAACTTAATTAAGTTGTCTAATTTAGAAAATGCAAATAATTAAGCTGAGGTCTCACACAACAAAAAAATTCACCTTGTTATTGTAATCTAGATCAAGGTCTCATATAACTAAATTACAACTTCAAGTGTTTCATATCATTAGATGTCATAAACTTAAATTTTAAAGGGTACAATTTTTGACGTGTAATCAAAACTTATGTATAAAGAAGCATGCATACAACTTTATATCATAAAATTTTCGAAAAAACTTACATAAGATTTTAATTGCTAAGATTAAATTCTACAAAGTTTTAATCGATGCGTTGAGAAACTTACAACTTTGCACTAAGATGCTTCGTACATTGAATGGTTATACTAGGTAGCTCTAATCAAACTCACAGGGGGCAGAGGACCGTGATAAGCGCAAAAGCATAACCTTAGACATCCTTTCAGTGTGACTGTGCGCACTTCTTAATTAACCCCTTTATAGTTTGTTCTAGTGGGTGAGCCGTTCTAACCATTTAGTACAGTCGCATCAATCGATTAAAAGTTCAAGAATAATACTTAGATAACAAATCAGTTTCGCCATTATTTAGTCCATTTAATTTTTTATTCATAAAAACCCTTTTTGCTTACTAACATGTCAAACAATATATAAACAAAAAAGCATTTTAATAAAAATTAAACACACTCAAATAATATAAACATATAACTAAACAATTTTAACATATGTAAAAACAATTAGCCACATGCATAATTATTTCAATAAACCTAATAAACAATTCCAGGCGTAAATAAATGCATACATTAACTAGGGCTTTCACCTACAAGTAGATGAGCCACATACATCGACAAGTCGATTGCGTAAGCCAAAGTTAATAATATACCAATTAGCACATAACGAATTTTTATTAGTTATAATTGAGGTCTTCCCCAATTCAATAATTATCAAATAAATAAAACATGTGTGTATCACTAAACAATTTATTATAAATAATACTCAATGGCAAAACATGCATGTTCCACCATAGATTCCGCATAACAATTATCACCCAAGATACGCATATTACATGACACATAACAATTTATTCATAATAACCACATAAAATTAGCATGCAATCCTAGGGTTTCTACAAGTTTTACAAAATTAAAACCTAATTAAATAAAATTAGGGTAATCGACCCTATAATAAAAAATTAGGGTTTCGAATTCAAAACCCTAAAAACCATAAAAAAAAAACATGCATATAATCATAAAGATTCAATTTTTATGTGTTTCGGTAATTAATTACATCATATTAACGGCTCGTGATGCCACTGTTGGGTTTTACTAATCATAGCAATTTACAAAAGCAAGTAAACATCATCAAAGCATGCAGCGGAAGTATAAACGATAATATATGTATATTAATTAACCGAATAAGAAACGCGTACCTTTTAGCAAAACAAGAACCAAACGATGATGTGATCAAGTAACAAAACCCAAAACCCTAACTTAGGGTTTCACCAAAATCGTCCCACCAAAAAATCGACCACCAAGAATTTACAAGCACAAGTGCACTTGTTCTTCGTTATTGTACACACGTACTATTAGCGAATTGAAGTGAAAAGCTAGGTTCTTGATCACAAAACAAACCAAATACTTATTCTTGAATAAAGCAAATCGAAACCCTATGGGGTTGGGTGTTCGACTGGCCACACACAAGAAAGAAGGAGAAGGAGAGAAATTAGGTTTGCAAGTCACCAAGATTAGGTTTAGAATGAACACAATAGGATTGTATTTATAGGTAATCAATCTTGGAGGACAAGTTAATGTGTGGGTTGGGTTAGGATACCCCAACCGATCGGCCAAAGCTCCCCAAAGGGATTCTAGAACTTTCCCGACTTATAATTTCATCTCTAGTCCTTTAAGTTCATATTTAACGACCGTTAGCTAAACCTCGTTAAATATTAACCACCGTTAAGCATTTATTTCGTGACTAATAATTAATAATAATAACGTTTTATATATATTAATTATTTATATCAATTCTCATATGTAATGTGTGCAATCCCGAAATTTCGAGTTCGAATCTGGACATACATATATTTAAATATCCATAAAACCTTTCATCTACAACATGCAATTTACCTCTAAGTACTTTATTGAGATGTATTATGCTACTAAAATGTTATAGCTAGATATGTGATAAAATATTAGCAAAATTTTAGAGAACACCATGCGTGTTATATGTATAAGTTAAAGGTGTACGACAACTGTTTTACCCAAGAAAAATGATTTGTAAGCTTAAGTAATACGTTAAAATTTTTTTTACAAATAAAAAATAATTGGTGAATATGAGAAGAGAGAAATAATGTACTTAAAAAATATTAAATATGTTAATGAGGTAGGTCTAATTAGTAGAGTTATTTATCATTACTCGTTAAATATTTACAGAAAAAAGGTCAAAAATAAATATGTTAACTTGGGGTATGTTTGGCACGGAGATGTGAAGCTTTTTGGAGCGATGAGCGGTGAGCAACGAGCATTTTGATTTTTAGTAGTCGTTTGACAAAGGAACGGTGAGCTTTCCTATTTTTTAGGAATGCTCAATTTTCTAATTCTTTTTTAAAAAGCTGTGAGGGGTGAGCTACACAACTACTGCTCACAGCTCACAGCTACTGCTCACAAGTGACTTTTGCCAAACACAGCTGTAGTGGGACCCACAATTATTTTCACCAAAAACGATCAAAAATTGAAAAAATAATTTCTCCAAACTATGGCACACGCCATAAGTTCAACATGAATACCTGTAACATGATTTGGGATATGGTAACTTGGAGCCGTGGTTCGAATTTAAATGTATTGCCCTATAACGCGCAGGTGACGCCCCACATTGGTCTCGTTCTCTAAGCGTTAATGGCGATACTTTTTTGAATGATATTTTTGGTGGAGATGTATTGTATGTTTCTATTTTGAGTAAAGTCCAAAAAACATCCCTGTGGTTTGCCCCGTAACGCTGTATACATCCCTAAACTTTTTTTTGGCACAAAATCATCCCTCCGTTAGTAAAGTTGGCACAAATACATCCCTCCGTTAGCAAATTCAGTTAATGAGGACTAACGGTGCAAATTTTTCTCCGTTATCTGCCACGTGTCATCGGGTCGGATCAATGAACGGGTCGGGTTGCCACGTGGACCAATGAGGTGGTGCCACGTGGCATTGGTAAAATATCGAGTAAAGTCCAAAATACATCCCTGTGGTTTGCCCCGTAACGCTGTTTACATCCCTAAACTTTTTTTCGACTTGGTTTGAACCTCTAAAAAATTCCCCGAGCATACCGTCGGACTCGTTTTTTTGTGCTCTTTCCAATGGTATGCTCGGGGAATTTTTTCGACTTAGTTTGAACCTCGAAAAATGCGAAAATCATCGTTTTTTCTTTGTTTTCGCAGTTTTTGAGGTTCGTTTGAAATCAAAAAAATTCCCCGAGCATATCATTGGAAAGAGCACGAAAAAACGAGTCCGATGGTGTATTTATTTATTTTTTGACAGTCCATATAACCTCATAAATTGATAGGCCAAAACCTAAATTGAACATTTTGTTATTATTGAATTGGGCCAAATAATAAGGAAGGGTTATGTATTAGATTTTGAGTATTATTAATGAAACTATGCCTAGCCCAGTTGGGCAATGCATAGCTTCCCACACAAACAACCCGGGTTCGAATCCCACTCGAGCCAAAAATTGTATATTTTACCAATGCCACGTGGCACCACCTCATTGGTCCACGTGGCAACCCGACCCGACCTGTTTACCAACCCGACCCGACCCGTTTACCGACCCGACCCGACCCGTTGCCACGTGGCACCACTCATGTGGTGACACGTGGCGTTGACCAAACGTTGACCACATGGACGAATTTGTAAATAAATTTAAGGACTTTGGTTGCAATTTGTTCCTTGCCACAAGGACGATTTACGTAAACATAACGGAGAAAAATTTGCACCGTTAGTCCTCATTAACTGAATTTGCTAACGGAGGGATGTATTTGTGCCAACTTTACTAACGGATGGATGATTTTGTGACAAAAAAAAGTTTAGGGATGTATACAGCGTTACGGGGCAAACCACAGGGATGTTTTTTGGACTTTACTCTTCTATTTTTTGAGATTGAAGCGTTAAAATAATGCACTTTGATTAAAGTCATTAAACATTGAAACTCCGAACCAAGAGTTTCACATATAGTTGCAACTTTGCATCTATGAACCGCATATAACAGATGTCTTAGCCACTAAAAAATCCTATAGATAATTACCCTTAGAGGTGAGATCAATACAAAACACATCTAATCTAAAGAACAAATCATAAGATCTCAACCATTCATCTTCTTTTCATCCAATGGTTGAGATGAAAGCAAAAATTAACAAAGGAAGGATAAAAATGTAATTCTATAAAAACCCACTTTCCACCATTTTTTAAAAAACATCATATCTTGCAAACGGTAAATCTTCAAGCTACAAAAAATACACCATCGCGATGAGAAAAAAATCATCTTTCTATTGATATGCACTTTTATACACTTTCGACGAACTTTTTTTTTCAAAATTTTCGTCCAGAAAAATCCCACGGGATTCGTAAAAAACTCCCACAGAGTTCGTAAAAAGACGAACTTTTTTTTCTTTCAAAATTTCCGTCTAGAAAAATCCCACGGGATTCGTAAAAAAATCCCACGGGATTCGTAAAAAGACGAACTTTTTTTTTTCAAAATTTCCGTCCAGAAAAATCCCGCGGGATTCGTAAAAAAATCCCACGGGATTCAAAAAAAATCCCACGGGATTCGTAAAAAAATCCCACGGGATTCAAAAAAAATCCCACGGGATTCGTAAAAAGACGAACTTTTTTTTTCAAAATTTCCGTCCAGAAAAATCCCACGGGATTCGTAAAAAAATCCCACGGGATTCGTAAAAAAATCCCACGGGATTCGTAAAAAAATCCCATGGGATTCGTAAAAAATTCGCTTGTGATTTGTATAAACCCCATGGGATCCTATATAATCCCATGGGATTCCGAATAAATCCAATAACTAAAGGCATTTTTGGCAGATGATGAGTTATTAATTACCTTTATCCACATGAATAACTAAAGGCATTTTTGTCAAGACGAGAATGGCAATGTGTAGTGTTTGATATTCGGTCTAACTTTTGCATATATGGTTTCTTTGTATTTACATATGACCATTTCAACTCACTCCACATAAAGACTTGCAAAAAGTACATATGAACTGCGCTCTTTTATCTTATTATTCTTTCACTCATATTGTGTGGTTTCTGCTATGGAACAAGAATTTCCTTCACTAATCTTGTGTGGTTTCTCTTTATCTTACTACTCTACATCTGCCATGTCATCACTCATCACGTCTAGTAAAGATCCAACCTCACACTCTCATTTCGTCAACCACTGTTACAGATCTGCCTACGCTACACTCGCCGGAGGTGATATCCAATTCGCCGGAAAAATTAAGAAAGAAAAACTATTGAGATTTGTGAGGGTTTGAGTGTTTGTTGAGATTGGATATACACATCTTTTGCAGTCCCAAACCGGATCTGTTGTATTTAATCTCGAAGACTCTGAAGATCTCGTTTAACCATCCAAGATGCTACGATCGCCAATTTTGATGTGTTCAAACTCGATTTACTAGCTCAGGTACATCCATATATCGTTAATTAAATCTAAACACTCCATCAAACATATTTACCGTTCGTGTGATTTTTTTTAGCATTTTCTTTTTTTGGTTTTGCAGACAAAGCAATGAAGGCCAAGATGTGAAGCCTGATCAAATCAAGGTCATATTAGTAGATTTGGTTG
The DNA here is from genome assembly GCA_910596185.1 of Chrysanthemum makinoi. Taxonomy (NCBI): domain Eukaryota; kingdom Viridiplantae; phylum Streptophyta; class Magnoliopsida; order Asterales; family Asteraceae; genus Chrysanthemum; species Chrysanthemum makinoi. Next base: position 2,332,627 of record OU343221.1, on the reverse strand, counting down.
GAGAAGGTGGTGCACCGGAGGTCTAAGGATGTTATATCTTTAAGCAGATTTAAGCCGTGATTGCGTTTTTTATCTTTATGAATTTGAGTGTGTTAGGTGGGGGTTGTATATTTACAAAAATGCCCATCCGTTTTTTTAATAAGGTTTAATCTACTCCATCAGATCAAAAATAGATGGATGGTTGAGATGGAGTGTTTTGTTCTTTAGATATTTATTGTTCCGCATTGAACTTTTCTCATTACCCTTATATTTTCACATATATTTTTTGGTCAAACATACACTAATTTTTGAAATAAAAAAAAAAAAAAAAAAAAAATACTATAGATAATTACCCTATTTAATTGGTTGGATCATTAGAAAAAAAAAAAAAAAAAAAAAAAAAATACCGTCAACAAATCAATTCTATAAAACCTCAGTGTAATTCGATTCCCCTATTCCTCAAAAATTAAACTTCAATGGCTTTGGTGATCGAAGATAAGATTTCGAGCCCACCTTCATCAGGTAATTCAATTATATGTTTCATATCTTTTTAGGCTGAATTTATCTTCATGATGATATTTTTACAATTTGTGTGTGATGTTTAGTCGATAATAGTAAAGAAAACATGAGTTGATCATATACAGATTTATGTTGTTAGCAACTACTCTTTTATATCCACCGCCTAAGATCATCATGTTAGTAAATGCATATTATAACAATATATAAAAGGCCACCATGATCGCAAGAAAGGATCATGGATGCGGGCAAAATTATTAGAGGATATATGTATCGGAGAGGGTCTGAAATCTTATGTTGCCCGTCAAACCTCGCCATTTGTCGTATTTTCCTCGTTACAACACTTTGGGTGTCCAACACTTTATAAAATTATCTTAAGGCATCATAATTTTATAAGAGTACTCAGGGGTAGACCAATTTTCGTACATTACCTCGTTACAGCACTAGGGTACTCCATTTGTCGTATTTACCTCGTTACAGCACTATGGGTATCCAACAATTTATAAAATTATGATGCCTTAAAATAATTTTATAAATTGTTGGACACCCATATTGTCAGAACAGGTAGTACCCTATGTTGTAACGAGGTAATGTACGAAAATTTGGTCTACCTTGAGTACTTTTTTACCTCGTTACAACACTAGGGTACTCCATTTGTCCCCGTCAAACCTCAGCCGCCACTGTTTAACCTAAAAGAAAAAGTGAAAGTTACCGCAATCATAATATGGTGAATAATATCATATCATATAGTTCTATTCCGCTCAAATTCTATGCATGCAATCTTTTAATCGCTCTTGTCGTTGCGTTTGCTTTCGAAGTTATGTGTGTCTTTTCTTTTCATTATTTTGTACCAGAGAAGGAAAAAAAAATTGGTCAAGGATGCCGCTTGCGGTCAGCCAACAACTTTTAATGTTTGCTTTTCTTTTTCGCTGTTGCATTTGAAAATATGCGTTTGTTTGCTGTTGGATATTTCATCAACAAATTTGCCATTGATTTAATGTTTTTTAATTATTTAAAATCCAATCCTACCATTTGCGATTTCGTCATTTCGAATGATGAAGAGTATTAGAGGATATAGTAATTGGCTCAAGCCCATTTATGGTTTTAGAGTCCATTAGGGTTTTAAGTTATCATGTATTTGCATTATAAATAGTTCATGTTGGTCCAAAATTTGACCTAATTGTTCATGGAAAGTATTTGAACATAAAACAACCTAGTTACTCACTGAAGAAACAATGAGTATGTTACTCACCCAAAAATCAATGAGTTTTACTCACTGAGGTATAGAAGTCAGCGAGTGTTGTATAAGATCGTTTAGCAACAAGCTTCAGGGTCGTCGAAAACAAACTGAAGATACACTAAGCGGTATCAGTGAGTAATAATGTACCTGAGTTGCAAACAAGATTTAAGTAACATTTGAGTCACTAAAATCTGACAAAGTCTCTCTGACTCAATATACTCTCTCAAAGTCGACCGGAAATACGGGCGGAACTTACTAAAAGCAAAAAGAAAGTAAAAAAGTACAAAATGGTTGCCAAAAAAGTGAAATAGTTATATTAATTATTCACTAAAGTACTTTGGAAGTGAAGCTACATATAGAAGCACTATGTGGAAAGATGTACTCTTAATAGATGGTTGACACATAAGTTGTTGCACACATGTAACTTCACTTTTACCTACCTATATAAACACAAATATGTCAAGAGAGAAGTAGAGATTCTTTAAAAAAAATACAAATGTATTATAGTGATAAAATCCTTCTCTCCTTGAATCATAGGCTAAGCTAGCGAGCTTTGATTCATAACTTGGAGAGTTTTGTTTGTCATTAAATTAGGATATCATTCCGCAACTATCCCTTGTAATTCTTTGATTCCTTTCTAATAAGAATTACAAATGTTGAAAAGTACGAATGGTGTTATTAGTGTCAAATGAGTCTTGCGTAAAACTTGCTTAACACATTCATGTTTTACCCAAATATCGGGACCAACAGTTCATCAATAAAACATAACACCCACGGGGTTTTATCAATGTAGCAAAAATACGGAGAAAAAATAATGCAAAACTCCAATAAACTGTAAACTTCATATAACTAATTAGTTACGACAATTGTGAACTGAGCTGAATTTAACAGAAACTATCATAAGCAACAAACATCAAGAGCACCCTGCCATTTACGTGGCCTTTTGGATTCTGGTATTCAGACTACCACTGTTTACAGGTCTTCAATGGGAGTTTTCCAGGATCGAATGATCAATAACAACATGACAACATCATCCACAAGAATCAGTAAAACATATGAAACAAAGAAGAGGGTGTTGAACCCTTTATTAATAACTGATAAAGTACAGAAAAAGGGTTAATCTTTCTGTTACAAGATTGATCCTATATATACATGATGAAACGGTATGTTTATGTCGTTTCTTATAAAAGTAAACGTTGCAAAACCTAAATAACCGTTTCTTGATAACTACTTCTGTAATGGGTTTGTTTGGAGGCCCATCCAGGAAAAAAGTAGCAGGCTTTTTTTGGGTTAATTAACAAGACTTAAACAATTAACTCCAACAACCACATGGGTATTATGGCGGTATATAAACAAGGTATGGTTCGATATTAAGCACCATTTATGATACCAGTAAGCAAAATGATTCGCAAAAGTTGATAAGGCCAGTGATTGTTTTGGTAAGTCGATAAGGGTGCATAAAATATGAGTAAAAAGCTTTATTGAACTGATGCTTTAATAAACTTTTTCTTGATCGAGTGTCAAATGCACATGCTCCTGGTCATTAGTCATCTGATAAACTCCATAACTAAAGTATTTGACCTCATTTCTGCATCATCAGGCTGTCTGGTCTCCAAAGGTGGTTCATATATATGTTAATTAGATAATTAGATGCAACTCCTAATTACTACTCGTGTGCAAATCATTATAAAAGGTTTAGTCTGATAATATAAATGAGCTATGTATAGAAAGTCATATAAGCTAACCAACTTGCGGAGTGCGGACCTTGTGCCCAAGTTGGCTAATGTGATATATGAAACAATCATACAGTAAGAAAGAAATGTGTTTCGGGATACATAAATAAACCTTAGAAACTAGACATATTTGTTCATAATTTGAACAAAACTTGGACCAAAAAGAAAAAAGCATGAAACATGCAGTAAAACTGAAAGCAAGGATAATCAGGTCTTACAATTTAAAGCAACATCCTGATAATGCAAAGTCGGTGAATTTAACTTCATCAGATCTTACAATTGATATCTTCTTACATACACATTCAGATCACATTGAATATTATGGTTTTTAGTTAATACAACTCTTAAAATAATATTAATAATCATCCTCATGAAATAGAGACAAACATTCCAAATAAGCTTTCAATATACAAAGACACATTAATATATCATGCTACTAGCTATTTTCAGACAATCTTTTCACTTTCATTACATTAATTTGTGCCCCATTTTTTATTTTCTTTTTCGAACAGCATGTTGCATACTAATTATTGAGAAACATACTTGATTTTGTTTAGCAATTTAACCATGTATGTCATAATTCTAATAGCCCCTATTCATTCTTTTTCAACAGGCTTGTATGATGCAGACAAGAAAACCATGGCGGTTTCTCTTCCAGAAAACGTAATATTGTTTCAGATAATAACACGGGTTCCAACAAAATCTGTAGTCCGTTTTAAGGGTGTCTCCAAACAATGGAACTCGCTCCTAATGTCAGACAGGTTTAAAGAGATGCACAACCGCAACCATTTAGAAGACCACCATCTAAAAGACCAAAAACTTTTCTGTTTATCTGAAAAAGCAGGAACGTTCTTCACCATCGACTGTGAATCACCACCTAAGAATGCTCCCTGCAGCCGCCCTTTACCACCATTCGAAGCCAGTCCTCCTACACGTATAGATATACTAACATCTTGTCAAGGGCTGTTATGTTTAGACATAATAATGAATAATTATCAATATTCCTATATTATGCTGTGGAATCCTTTGACAACTGAGTATAAGAGGCTGTCTAAACCAACCAATCCTGATCACATGGAATGCTACAATTTTCAAGGAAGTGGACATGGATTGTATTACAGCTCTAGTGAAGACGACTACAAGCTTTTACTCATAACTCGATATGCCAAAAATGCTTACATATACTCTTTAAGATCTGACTCATGGAGAAAGTTACACAATAAGCCCCCCTTTCAAGTAACAGGTACTCATTGGAGACCAGGTTTTTGCTTGAATGGAAGTCTCTATTTTCTGTCAGTCCACGTAGCTCTAGGTTCAATTAGGTTTGACACAACAGCTGAGAGGTTCCATAAGATAGAACCTCCCCCTGTGCATGATAAACCATACTCCGCCACTTTTACTGTTCAAAGAGGGTCCATTCATTTTTGTGTCAAGTACGACACCGGACGAGCCGGTTTCTTGAAGAGCACCTGTATCGAGCTGTGGAAATTTAATGCAGATGCAGATATCTGGAGTAAGGTGGTAACTTATCAGCTCATTCCCAACTCTGATATTCGCAATTTGTATCCAGTGCACTTGATGAGCAACGGAAACTGGCTCATGATAAATCGAGATTGTATTTGTCAAGTTGATCTCAAGAAGAAAAGGTATGCTAAAGACAAAGATGGCCACAAGAGCAAAGGAAAAAATAAAAGCAAAGGAAATTGCCATGACGAATACAAATTGTTGTATTATTCCGACGTTAGAGTGGGTTACCCTGAACAAGTCAGATACACTGAGACGTTTGTGTCACCTAATCAGTATACGAACTAGCATGTATCATCATACTCTTTCAAAATGATTGTCCTTCTATTTGTTTGTTTCCGTGTTGGCAAACAAACATGTTTTTTCTTCAAGTCTAGCAAAAAAAATAAGACTGGTCTATTTGATTAGCTCAAGTTCATTTAATTATCTTATAATAAACTTTTAATACAAGTTTTAATCATATAAGTTTTATAAATATACCTCCTTAAATCAGGTGGTTGTGATTATATGTGACTTAGTGAGCAAACCAAAAGCTCATTGATGTGCTAATTTGTGTTTATTAATAAACTATATTAGTTACCTATATGTCTATGATTACTGCACAATAAAGAACGGTGTACCTTATCATATACTCCGTAGTAGTATAGAATCGACTAATCCGAATGTTGAACTCTTGGGGAACGATGTGTGAGATTCTGTTGTTAAATTAAAACTCTAAATAACCTATTAAAGCGAGTGAAATGGGGGCTTTTTAGTTCCTAGCGAACGTATTGTTGATTAACAAATAAAATGCCGAAATTAATAAGTAACAAGATATAAAACGAAGATTGCATGCAATAAATGAAGAGTGTTCACCTATTTCATTTACTTATGTCTTAACCAAGATCTGATTGGTGCCATGTTTAGGGTTGAACCACAGCACCATTACGTCTCGAGAAGACGTACTGAGTCAGTTGTAGACTATCAAAAGATAAAATTGTCTTGGTTCATACCAACTATGCGTAAGACCTACAACATGCAATTTATAGTACCTCTCTAAGTACTATTATCGGATGTATCAAGCTATTTAAATGTATTAATCTATGAAAATCACACAAGATTTGTAGAATCACACGTGATTTTTGAAAGAATAAATCACATATGATTTTTTCATGGCGTAAATTAATTCAGCATTCAAAAGACACAAAAAAATGTTCTTCAAAAGTATATCGAAATGCTCATTCACTGAAAATTTAATTTTTTTGGTTGCTATAGTGTTTTTTTTGTCGCTAACGATTTACCTTTTGAAATATAATTTGTTTTTAAGAAAATGTGCTAAGTGGTTATTTTTTATTTTATTTATTTATTTATTTTTTTTGATAAAAAAATAAATGACGTACTATAATTTGTTGTTGATCTCATCTTTCATAATAATAATATATAAAATGCGTGCACAATCTTGATGCAATGCCATTCTGTCAATTGCAATTATGCCAATTGCTTTCCTTTCTTTTTATATGAAAACGCAATAGCATATCATATACTGTTACAAAATATTATGACTAGAAACATGGAAGAAAAACTTACTGGTAATAAGTCGGATTAGTAACCAAAAAAAAAAAAGTGTTACTCGTTGTGTTTTGAAAATATTACTGGAAAAGCTTTACAACTAACTTACTGTGAATATTATAATAGTCGATATTGGCTCATTTTTATTATTTATTATTTTTTATTATTAATTTTTTTGGTAACCATGATTTGTGACTTTTGGCCGATTAATTCATAGGGTTTAAATGTTAAGCAATTTTTATTACATGATGAACAAGAAATACCACAAGCTTACGCACAGGTTGTCATTTTACATACATCAACATCCCAACAACATTAACCTCCAATTGAGCAACTATCACTACTACACAAACTGCTTTTACCCATAGAATTTTTCCCACTAAACAAAACAGGTGAAATTTCATACTAAATACCTACAAATTACACACCAAATTGTTGACCAAGTTTCGGTGGGAAATATGTGGTAAATTTCCCATGAATCTCCTACAATTTACACACTGAATTGTTGACCTAAGTTTTCGTGTGAAATCCATCACAAATTTCCCACATATTTGCATAATTTTCACACTATTCGTGTTGATTAGACGTCCGTGGGAAACTTGTGACACATTTCACACATATTAGCCACGACCAAAATTATGTGGAAAATTTTAGATAAATTAATCACAGAATTCACACGTTCTTAATTTGATAAAATAACTATTAAATGGTTCGTGGGAAATATGTGGGTCACTAGCCCTAATTTCCCACAAAAGTTGTTTTTGTGTTAGTCGTGGGAAATTTGTCGATACTTTCCTACGGATTCCCCACAAAAAAATATTGTTTTTCTTGTTTTTGTGTTTCTGTATACTGACACATTCCCACATTACTTAACGTATCTTCACATGCGTTTGTATATTCATTATTATGTGTGTTTGTTTATTCATATAACCATTTATGTGAGTATCGCAAGTGTATGTGTAGATTTAGATATAACTTTTTGAGGAAAAAACCATTGTAGATTTAGATATAACTTGGGTATATATTGTTTAATTTACTTTTAATAAGAATATAAACGTTGGAAAACTTTTTTTCTTTATCTTTAGAGTATTTTCTTATTATTAAGTATATCACTGCAGATCACTAAGTATGGAACACACTTAGATTAACTTTGTAGTTAAGCTAAACGTAAAATGGGAACAACAATATGTGTGATATCTATACGTATATGTTTCATATGTCCATTTATGACCTTCACCGTATCTATATATGTTTTGTATGTAAGTATACGGATGTGTATATGCGTGAACGTGTAACTATATTAGAAAAAGTAAAAAAAACGATTATGTCTGTGGGAAAGTCGTCAGTAATTTCCCATGGATTACCTACTAATCTAATGAATCCGTAGGAAATATGTGAGTAAATACCACGACTTCCCACAAAAAATATCGCTTAACGCTTTTGTATACTTACACACTTCCCCATTACCTAGTATGTCTTCATATGTGTTTGTAGTTTTATATTTTGTATGTTTCTTTATTAATGTAATTGTTTATGTAAGTATCATAAGTATATGTGTAGGTTTAGATATAACATTTTCGTTGAACCAACCATTGTATCTACATGTATATGTTCCGTATGTCTATTTATGACCTTCCTTGTATCTATATACGTTTTGTATGTAGTTATACATATGTGTATATGCTGAGCTGTAATTATATCAAAAATCAAAGAAAACAATTATGTCCGTGGGAAAGTCGTTGGTAATTTCCCACATATTACCTACCAACCTGATGAGTCCGTGGGAAATCTGTGTGTAAATACCCATGGATTTCCCACAAACAATATCGTTTTCATGTTTTCAGATATACGTACACAGTCCCCCATTACCTAGTATGTCTTCATATGTGTTTGTAGATTCATATTTTATGTGTTTGTTTATAAATGTAACTATTTATGTGAGTATCATAAGTATATGTGTAGGCTTAGGTAGAACCATTTCGTGGAACAAACCATTGTATATGAGTGGATATCTACACATATATGTTTCATATGTCTATTTATGACGTTCATTGTATCTATATATGTTTTGTATGTAGTTATAAAAGACATGTATATGCGTAAGCGTGAACTATATCAATTGGTTGTAGCAAAATGGTTATGTTTGTAGGAAAATCCTCGGTAATTTCTCACGGATTACCTACCAATTGGTTGAATCTCTGGGAAATTTGTGTGTAAATACCCACAAATTTCCCACAAACAATATCGTTTTTATGTTTGGGCCACGATCGTAACGCGTGTAAAAGTATATTAGATGGAATATAACTATGAGAATAATATTTTAAAAGAGAATTAAATTTAGCCTTATTTTTAAGTAAAAGTATATTAGATGGAATATAACTATGAGAATATATATATTCACTCTTATATCAAGATTGCTACCAATTTACATGTACTCTTATAGCAGCATATAATATAAAGCAATCAAACTTTGGTCTTATACTTGCAAAGAAAAGAGATGTCCCGATTACTTGAAGTGTTTCTCTTTACAAACGCCACCCGACCAAGCAAAATGTACCCAAAATTAAGTATGGCAAATGGATTTTGGCCCATGAGCTCGAGAAAACCCGAGAATAGTAATCCCACCATGAATTTGAACACCAAGTTTTTTACGATTTTACAGTGGCTATTGCAACCAGTGTTGCAAAACAAGGCCTATAAGGTCGATTAATCGCCGCTAGGCGCCATCGGTCACCAACCTTTCCGATTTTTGTAAATCGGTCAAACGAATCGGTCAACCGTGGTCAATGGTGGTCAACGACCGTCAATGTTGGTCAAACTTGTCGGAAATTTGCAAATTTTGTCGGAAATATCCAAAACGGTTTCTAAACCGTTAACGCATGATCATCTATAAAACTATCCAAAACTACATATCCGCAAATGGTCCAAAACTATACGTATAATCCATTTACGGGAATCCTAGCACATAATGCACATAAGCGACATAATAATCCATGTTATTATCTACAAACATATCCAAAACGTGTTAAAGTAACACAAATCGGCATCTCAAACCCCACTACCCCCATTATCGTCCCCGATATCTCTAGACTCACCGGATGGAGTAGCACCAGATCCCGACCCACCCTCTCCAGATCCCGACCCACCTGGTGGATAGCACTTGATCCCGGGCGATCAGATTCGCCCTGCCAACCCGAAATGTCCATCCGACCTGGTCCATCCGACTCCTCTGTGTAGCGAGCTCTTCGCTCGCTTCTGCGACTGCTTCCGCAGTGAGGACACATCCGCTGCATCACGAGGTCGGGAGGCGCTCAAGGTCTTCTTCACTCCACCGCCGGTAAGACCCGACCTACACCAGAATATGACCGCTACCGCTTACCACCAATCATGGTACGAAAAATCTCACGGTCAGTCATGCGAGTCCCATCGGAGGTGCTCTCTTCCCGCATCCGCATCATCTCGTTCTATTTAGTTACAAAAAAGCAAGAAAAGTAATATATAAGTCGTGATGCATTATATATCATCAAAATGGGTGACTTTGAAAATAAATTATACTTACATATCTAGCCTCAGATAACGGGGACTCAAAGACATCGCCCCTCGTATGGTTCCGACGGCAAAGCTCTATCAAGTCTTCTCCAACCAACACCAATTTACCATTTTTTTTGTAGTTCTGCTATACAAGATCTAAACACTATAGAATGCCACAATGGCAGGAAACAAGTACTTTATACATGTGATGTTCAATGGCAGGACATACCCTACTCATATTAACAGATTAAGCTAACTGCCTACCAATACTCGCTAAAAACAGATTAAGCCGGTGCATTGCATACCGTACTCATATTAACAGGAAGCTAAAAAAATACATACCCATCCAAAAACAGGGAGCTATATACTTTTGCCGGCAACATGTCCCCGCTAAAAAAATAAAAAATAAATAAACAAAAAAAACATAAACATACCTTTTGGTCTCGACTCACGGTTGTGGTCTCGGCTCACGTAATCACCATATTGTGGTCTCACCACAGCTAGTGTACCAAAAAAAATAAACAAAAAAAAATTAAAAATTAAAAATTAAACAATTAACAAAAAATAACAATTAACAAATACTCCGTAACAACGATTAAAACAAAAATTAAAATAACGAAAATAAAAAAACTAGAAAAATTAAAAATTAGCAAAATTATAAAAAAATTGTACCTTGGTTTGTTATAAGGATGTTGTGAGAGTAGGGGGAAGAGAAAGAATCAAACAATGAGAGGGTTTGAGAAAAGAATTAAACAATGAGAGGGTTGAGAGTAGCAATGGAGGTGGTGCACAGTGGTGCGAGTGTGGGGAAGACAACGCAGTGGTGGTGGTGGTGTGAGCGTAGCAGCGGTGCTGTGGTGGTGAGTTGAGAGGAGGAAGACGAGGGTTTTTTTCGTTTTTTTTCCCGAGTGAGACCAGATCTGTTAATAATTGAGGTTAATATTTCGTTTCAACTTTTGTCGGGGACAAATCCCCGGCGAAAGTTTTATTTGTCTTCTAGCGACACTTTTGCCGGGGAAAATGATGGCGGGATAAAGTAAAAGTGCAGAGGGAAAATGAAAATTTACTCCAAAACTTTCCCCGGGGACATGTCCCCGGGGAAAGTTTTAATAGTAAAATTAAAATTATCATTTTAAACAATTAGAATTGACAATAAATTATAAAATTATATAATTAAATTCAACCTATAAATTATCACACTAGTCTAGTATAGGTGCATTGGTATACGTATCATGTTAAACGAGCGAGTATAGGTGCATTGGTATACGTATCATGTTAAACGAGTGAGTATAGGTGCATTGGTACGTATCATGTAAAACGAAGCAGTATAGGTGCATTGGTATACGTATCATATTAAACGAGCGAGTATAGGTGCATTGGTATACGTATCATGTTAAATAGGTGCATTGGTATACGTATCATGTTAAACGAGCGAGTATAGGTGCATTGGTATACGTGCATTGGTATGCGTATCATGTTAAACGAGCGAGTATAGGTGCATTGGTATGCGTGTCATGTTAAACGAGCGAGTATAGGTGCATTGGTATAACGTGATCATGTTAAACGAGCGAGTATAGGTGCATTGGTATACGAATCATGTTAAACGAGCGAGTATAGGTGCATTGGTATACGTATCATATTAAACGAGCGAGTATAGGTGCATTGCACGTATCATGTTAAACGAGCGAGTATAGGTGCATTGGTATACGTATCATGTTAAACGAGTGAGTATAGGTGCATTGATAGACGTATCATGTTAAACTATGCTCAAGGTAACTCTATGCTCAAGGAAAAAGAACTAGACATCAATGGCAACTCTATGCTCAAGGTAGTAACTTGTTTAATATTTGATCAACTTTTTATTATATGTTTAGATATGTTACAATATAATAGTTATGTATTAATTATTATTATTATTATTATTATTATTATTGTTATTATTATTATTATTACTGGTCTCAACTTCCCACAAAAAAATTGCGCCAAGAATTTCCACAAAAAAAATGGTGCCAAGAATTCCCACAAAAAACATGGCGCCAAAACTTCCCACCGAAAGCTACCAGATATGCTTTATATATCACAAAAATCTACCAGATCTTATCCTCAAAACTACTCAACCTTGAGATCTTATCCGACCAAAATCTACCGATCTTATCCTCAAAACCACTCAACCTCACAACCTCTTATCTTCACACAAATTTCAAAACCTGAGATGGAGCAATTTAATACTTTTATGTGTTCTTGTGGAGCAGGAAATATAAAATTAAGAACATCACATAGAGAATATTCATCTGGACGACAATATTATTCATGTCCTCTCAAAGGTGAACAATCATACATTTCTTATTTATGTAAATATACAAATAATTGGTTTGTAATCTCTTACAATTTTATTATTATGTAAATGTTCTAAAAGATAACGGATGCGGATATTTTATGTGGAAGGATGTATTTGACGAGTACTTAAGAACAATCTCTGCACCAACAGAGTGCTCGAGCTTCCATGAAAAAGATCTTAGGATAAGGTTGCCGAAACACAAAAACATGTGCTAGAGACAAGAGTAAGGTTGCTGGAGGCCAAACTTGAAATGACAACGATTCCTGACGACTACGCATGTCAGTCGGATGCATTACTTCGTGAGGTGTTAGGTGACATGGAAAATCTTCGCATGTAGTAGTAGTACTAGTAGTAGTAGTAGTAGTAGTAGTTGTTGTTGTTGTTGTTGTTGTTGTTGTTGTTTTTGTTCTTGTTGTTGCTGATCAAAGTAGTAGTTGTTCTTGTAGTTGCTGTTGTTGATGTTGTTGTTGTTCTTGTAGTATGTATCTGTCAAGTATTTTCATAAATCAAAGCACATGCTGGATTTGTAAAGCCGACCATGTTCTTAGTTAACCAGATTATGGTGTCCAAACACCCCTTTTCCAATACTAAATTACATATGCTCAAAGAATGAAACTCAAGAAACAATATCACATTTAACAAACACGAATTAAGAACCATATTAATTCATCATAAATATAATATTTTTGTTTTCCCATAGCTATATATCTACTGCTTCATCAAGTCTCATCAATAAATCCCAAGCGTTGGATAACCTGGAGATACAACCCAGCTGCTCAAAATTCAAGTATTCGTTTCTTTTGAAAAGATATTTTGTAACGACAGACGATGGAACTAAAGATATGCCGTTTTAATTTTAAAATAATTTAGGGTTTTTACGAAATGAAAAGACTATCTAAGCATCGGGGTTTTAATTATGTATTAATAGTTGTAATAAAGTGTAATTTTTTCAATATCAGGTTTGCCGGGACATGTCCCCGAAGAGGTTTGGCGGAATTTTCCCGTGAACAATTAACATGCTTTTGACTTTGATCAAAATTTGATAAAAGTTGAAAATACTTTCGGCGGGGACACGCCCCGAGAAACTTTACATTGAATTTTGACTATCCGTCAAAGTTTGATAAAATCAAACTTACTTTCGTCGGGGACATGTCCTCACGAAAGTGTCCGCTGAATTTTCCATAACAAGTCAGCGTATTTATGTGCCACGTCAGATTTTATTTGTCGTTAGTGACTTTCGCCGGGACATGGTGTCCCCGGCGAAAGTCTCCTCGGCCCATCCGATTGTTGTAGTGATCACTTGTGATAGTCCGAAACATATGAAAACGTAAGAAACGTATGAAAACGTAAAAAATGGATGAATACTTATGAAAACGGACGAAAACGTATGAAAGCGTAAAAACACATATGAAAATGAACGAAAACGAAAGAAAACCGAATGAAAACGGACGAAAATAGACGAAAACGTATGAATAATGGACGAAAACGTATGAATAATCGACGAAAACGTAAGTAAACAGACAAAAACGTATGAAAACGGACGAAAATAGATGAAAACGTATGAAAATGTATGAAAACAGACAAAAACACATGAAATCGAATAAAAAAAACGAGAATTAAAAAAGGTTAAAACGGTAAAAACAAGTTAATAAATAAAACGTAGTTAGAAAAAAAAAAAAGACAAAAAGAAGTGAAGAAAAATAAAAAGACAAAAAAAAGTGAAGAAAAAAAAGACAAAAAGACAATAAAAAAAAACATGGACTTAGGTTTATCCATTAAATCTTAGGTAAATCACCATCATTAGATCAAACTAAATGAATGGTGAAGATTTATCCTTTGGTAAGCACCAAAATAAGAGTAAGAAAAAGAAAATTCCTCGTACCGTGTACCGTTTAACTATGTTTTAAGACTTGGGAGATATATACTTCAATTCGTACATGTTTCCATTATTTAGATAATATATTTTTTCTTAAATATAATACTAAAATACACCGTTGGTCCCTAAACTTGTCACTGCGCTTCGCGATGGGACAAACGGCATTATCATCGGGGAGTCCAAAACTTGGGTTTTTATTGCCAAACTAGTCACTTGACCAAATTTCTGTTAGTCAACGTCTGTTAATTTCCCCATGTGCCTTGCACATGAGGGTAAAATGGTCATTTCATTATTTTGGTTAATTACCATTCATCTTCATCTTCCTCATGTTTAAACATAGATTCCGGCGACCTTAAACCCATAATCCGACGACCAAGAATTATATCAAACTCCAAGTAAAATTTAAATTGAGTCTTTAATTATTCGTTTTGGTGCTTTAAAAGAACCATTTTTGTTGAAAACATCAATCGATGAATTCATCTCTATCTCAAAGGCAACATTCTCAAATCGTAAAAATTTTGTGGCACAGTGGTTGGCTTTGTTATTTCATAAACAAGAATACGTAACAATTTCTCGACTCTATAAGATATCAATACTGATAAGAGATTGAGCCATAATTCAGAGTCGTTAAATGCAAAGGGTGTTACAAGGATTCCTAAATTAAGACCTAAATAATTAAAAAATAATAAAAACCTATAAATAATAAGCATTGAAAAACAGACATAATGCTTAGACCGAATCTCATCCGATATTAGATCTGATCTCAAATCAAATCTTGATTATTTGTGATTGGTTTCTGGCATCATTCATTCTCTCCCCATTAAAAAGGTTTAGACCACGAGGTGACTCATGAGAAGAACGCTAATCAACAACATTTGAAAAGTTTGATATGTTTTTGATTGAGGCTAGAGAAGGTCAACCGCATATCGCTAAGAAAATAATTTTGTAAGCTATTAGCTATGACGAAAGTTAGATATAAATCTCAGAAAAAAGTGTTCCCGAGATGAAGGTGAACCTTGGTGTGGTTTTAGTGAAGATTAAAACACATCGTGAAGTATACAAGGTAAGTTTCTTTTCCATTATGTTGTTGATGCCAAATGTCGTCAAAGTCCTCCTCTAATTAAAAGCTCTTCCAAGCGCTCAAACAGATGACGTAAGATCATGCTTTACCAACACCGCCGCCACATGCCGACAAAGATCACCTAGTTAGCTACATATATACTGTTGAGTTCTGGAGGCTGATGGTTGCCAACAAGACCTGATGGCTGCCATCGTGGCCGAAGTCAAGGGCGTCATAGCTCCTCACTTGGGGTTTCCTATCCATTTTTCAGGCCTCGATTGCATACTGACACAAGGAAAATACCTTGAAGAATAAGTAGTCCTATAGATTAACCCTACTGCATCCCCTATATAATACTTGTTGGTGTGTAACTCATAGAACAGGGTAAGATAATCAAAGTCAGTTGCGATACCACTAGGTGGTTACCGGATATCACTTAGAATCGTGTAATCACTTTCCAAAGTAAACTATTTGACCCTCATGCATGGGTTACACGAATATCTACTTGGGATAAGACCAAATGTAATTATAGAATTAGGCACAATCCAATAACCCTTTTGCTTAGAAGTGTTAATCGTTTTCTGTATATATTTTCATGCATGATCAGATCTCCTATTTATAGGAAAATACTCTTAGCTAGTCCAATGGAATTATGAGTATTAATCGCCCATTAATAGCCTCATAATTATCCCCATTATAGCCGTTAGTGGTTACATGACCAATTAAAACGTGGTCATTAAGCGCTTGAAACGCCACTTGAATAGGTCAATGCCCGCTACAAGCAAGACTTTATCATTAGCAGTACTTTCATACCACTAGCAGTACTTTCATAACACTAGTAGTGGAAACATAGCACTAGCAAAGAGAAACCATGCCTATCCGCGCTAACTTAGCACTAGTAGTGGAAACACTGCCTATCAGTACCAACTTAGCACTAGCAGTGGAAACACTACCTATCAGTACTATCTTAGCACTACTAATACAAACCACTTATTAGAGTCAGGGTGTTCATGGACTTTATGGGTGTACACTCCGTACCTCCTAACCCATTACCAGGTGTGAACTAATCCCACAAGTGCACTAAATTTTCCAACAATCCTCCCCAAATTTAGTTCACTTCCTTTGCATGAATAAACAAACATCAAACAAAACATGTGCATAAACGAAAATATCCTGAGGATTGAATTTCCATCTTAGTAAATTACACGTTCAAATATTCGAGAATCAAGGTGCTCTAAGAATTGAACCCTTCAACCCATTTGAATACCTGAAGATAAAATACACACAAGTTTTCAAACACTTAACAGCTCCTGACACTATACAAGCCATGTGTCTATATCCAAATTCATGAATGTTGTAAAAGCTAAAGTCCAAAAGCTTCCTGAAGCGGCAAAACTTTAACATTCACATAGGTGGTTCCTCTTTATTCATGCTCCTGCCAAGCACTTTTTCAAAGAAAATTAACCATTAAGAAGTAAAGACTTCATCCTCCTTTCAGCAGGTTCTGAGCACAACCTTGGGATGTAAACAAAACATGTGCTCTAGTCCATCAATGTTCAGCTTTCCACATTGAACTCAGCTCCCAAGTTTCCTTAGATGGGAGTTGGGTATCCTAGCATTCAGTGACTAAGTTCGACTTAAACTCATCCCTTTAGCAGACTTTATAACCAAGTCTCTAGCCAAACCCTTCGTCAAGTGATCAGCTAAGTTTTGTTGAGATCTAACAAACTCTATAGATACCACCCCATTCTTGATAAGCTCACGAATCATGCTATGTCTGACACCTAAGTGTCTAGACTTACCATTGTACATCTCGCTATAAGCCTTAGCCAATGTAGCTGCACTATCACATCGGATAGAAATAGGTGCTATAGGTTTAGGCCATAATGGAATCTCAAGAAGCAAGTTTTTCAACCATTTAGCTTCTTTACCGCCAGCAGCCTAAGGCTACAAATTCAGATTCCATTGTTGAACCTGGTGATGCAAGTTTGCTTCTGGATGCCCAAGAAATTGCACCTCCACCAAGTAGGAATACCCAGCCACTGGTAGACGAATTGTCTTCAGTGTTACTGATCCAACTTGCATCAATGTATCCTTCCAACACTGATGGATAACCAAAGATATGAGAGACTATAATCCATAGTGTTAATACAAATATCGTCATTAAACGTTATTTATATTTTTGATCTTTGCCTAAGTTTTGTTAACGACAAAAGTAAATTTAATTTATAAAAGCTTAAAGCTTGTCAAGTTTATTAGATATTAAAACAAGCTTTCTTAAACAATATATTCATCATTCAAGCATTTACATTTATGATTAGTAACATCTTGATATGACTCTAATCATTATGTATGATAATAGTTTGTAGAATGTGTTAGGTTCTTAAAACCAAACACTACTTAAGCATTTGCATATTTCTATTAATAGTAATACAACATTTGACATCATGTATTACATCATGGAGATCATTGGAAGATTCCATTAGATATTTTGTGAAGATTTGTACTCTTCATATCTTGCACAATCTTACTTAGATAGAGTTGACTTTAGACAATATTTGATATCTTGACTGCCGATGGCGGTACCATTTTGGTACACGGGCGGAACCCTTTAAGGGGTCCGCGGTCCGTGGACGCCCTCGTCCAATTTGGCTATAAATAGCAATGCCAAGCCAAGTAGTTTCTCATCCCTTTCTAACATACTCTCATACATATCTTCTCTCTAACCCTTCTAACTCAGTTTCATATCATATTAGTGATCTCTTTTGTAGCAAAGAAGATCAAGTCATATTCAAGCTTCAACGAGAAGTTGGAAGTCTTGTTTGTTTAGTGTTGTATGATCTAGTGTTGATTCATACTTCATTGTTGTATCAAACCATCATAATCTTGTGAGTGTGAGTGGTTAGTATTTTAGTCCTCAAAATACATTGTGTGTGGGAGTAGTTGTACCCTTGGAAAGAACTCGACATCTAGCTTAGTGTCGGAAATAGTGTAAGCGAAGTGTAAAGGTTTTCTCCGCCGGTGAAAGGAGCTTGTTGACTAGTGAAGTTAAACACTCGAGTGTGAGACTCGGGGAGTGGAGTAGGGCAAGGAAAAAGAGTCCTTGTAGGCCGAACCACTATAAACAACTTGTTGTGGTTTGATCATTTCTTTCCTTATTTACTCATTACATATTGCTTGCATATTTCATTAACATACTCAAGATCAATATCAATTGATCTTTCAATAAGTTTCAAAACAAAGTTTTTAATCAGTAAACTATTCAACCCCCCTTCTAGTTTTCTACAATTGGTATCAGAGCCTCGTTGCTCAATAATTTCTAAAATAACTTGTATTTTATAAACTTGAAACGATCCATGGATTCTGAAAACTTTAAAGAAGGGCAATCTATGCAAAGACCACCACTCTTTGAAACCAATGGATTTATCTATTGGAAAAACCGTTTTGAAACATATGTAAAATCAAAAGATATAGATCTTTGGTTTATTATTGTTAAAGGAGATTTTAGTTCTACAACAAAGGATATTTCCGTTGATGAACAAAAGAAATTAGTTGCTAAAAATAATGAAGCTAAAATGATGCTTTATAATGCTTTACCTAGAAAAGAATATGAAAGAATTTTTATGTGTGAAACCGCTAAAGATATTTGGGAATCTTTAATTGTTACACATCAAGGTAATTCACAAGTCAAGGATAACAAAATTGATCTTCTTGTTCAACAATATGAACAATTTGTTATCCCTGAAGATGAAACCATTGATTGTGGCTTTGCTCGCTTTAACACTATCATTACATCACTTAAAGCACTTGATGAATCTTTTCGTAGTAAGAACTTTGTCATGAAATTTCTTAGAGCACTCCATCCCAAATGGAGAGCTAAAGTGACCGCTATTGAAGAATCAAAAGATCTCTCAATAATGTCACTAGACGAGCTAATTGGCAACCTCAAAGTTCACGAAATGGTAATGGAGAAAGATTCGGAGATCATCAAAGGAAGAAAGGAGAAGATCAAATCCGTTGCTCTTAAAGCAAAGGCGGAATCAAGCGATGATGGTGAATCTTGTTCCGATAGTGAAGATGAGGAGTATGCCATGGCCGTTAGAGATTTCAAGAAGTTCTTTAGAAGAAGAGGAAAGTTTGTAAGACAACCTCGAGAAGAAAAGAAGCCATTCCGAAAAGATCGGGATGATAAAAAGATTAAAGGTGAAAGAAAGTGTTTTAGATGTGGTGATGCAAGTCATCTCATAGGAGAATGTCCCAAGCCACCTAAAAACAAAACTCAACGAGCTTTTGTAAGTGGTGCTTGGAGTGATAGTGAAGACGATGAGGAATCAAGCAAGGAAGAGATCGCTCTAATGGCACATGAGTCAAATGAGGTACTTTCCGACTCTTCTTATTCTTCTATAGATGATGACACCTTGCAAAAACAATATAATCAATTGTGTGAGCTAAGTCTAAAAATCATAACTAAAAATAAATTTCTAAAAACCAAAAAGGAGTTTTTGGAAAATGAAGTATATGAGTTAAAAGAAAAAGCAAAACGACTAGAAAAGGAAAAGCAAATGACGATGATTGTAAATCATGTCAAGAGCTTAATCTTGAAATAGAAAAACTAAAGCTCACACAAGAAGTTTTAATAGAAAATAATTCTAAGTTTAAAAGGTTTAACAAAAACATCGCTCTTGCCGATGAAATAGTTAAAATTCATAAAACACCCGGAGACATGAATGGGCTAGGTTTTAATGAAGTATTAATTCCAAAGAGTCAAAACAAAACGGCCGAAAAAGACGAACATTCTGTCAAAACTGCTGCAGTACAGCACGGACCAGACGGAACCAAAATAAGGGTTCCGTCCGTTATGCAAAATGGTATCGCGGGTACTTCAGCAACGAATGTTCGCAATACGGACCGCACTGAATTTGTTAAAATAACAAAGAAAACCAATGATAATGTTAAACTAAAACCAGCCATTATATCAGGAGTAGGACTTGTTAAAAATGAATTTAGATCAAAAACTACTCAACAACGATATAAAACTTCTTTTGCCAAACGCCCCTTTCCTAAGAGCAACCACAACGTTCAACCTAACTACCAACACAACGGTTGGAATCAAAACTTTCCTAGACCATATCAAACTCCAGATTACATGCCATGGAACCCTTACCCATCATTTCCATACATGAATCAAATAAATGGTATGTTTAACCCAAACGGACCCATGAGATATTGGGGACCAAATGTTTGAGTTATTTGCTTCTTAGGTATGCTTGAAAGTTGGATTGGAACCTGATGAATGGATAAAAGATAGTGGATGCTCACGACACATGACGGGCAACAAAGTCTCTTCTCATCATACCAAGAGTATGACGGAGGTAATGTCACTTTCGGTAGCAATCTCAAAAGCAAAATCATTGGCAAAGGTACGATTGCTCATAACTCTCTAACTATTGAAAATGTTGCTCATGTGGATAGGTTAGGATTTAATCTACTTAGTATTAGCCAACTATGTGATAAAAAGTATAAAGTACTATTTGATGAAAATGGTAGTAAAATACTAAAAGATGGTATCACCATAGCTAAAGGAGTTAGGAAAAATAACATATACGTCATGAAAATAGATAAAACATATAATGACAAACTTTGCCTAACAACATTAGACGATAGCTCATCTCTTTGGCATAGACGCTTAGGTCACGCTAATATGAGACTTATACAAAACCTATCTTCAAAAGAGTTGGTTAGGAATTTACCAAAACTAAAATATGACCAACACTTTTGCGACGCTTGCAAAATTGGTAAACAAACACATAGTAGTCACAAATCTAAAAATATGGTGTCCACATCTAAGTGTCTAGAATTATTACATATGGACTTGTTTGGACCATCCGCTATAAGAAGCTATGGAGGCAACTTATACACTTTGGTCATAGTAGATGATTACTCAAGGTTTACTTGGACATTATTTTTGAAAACCAAAAATGAAGCTTTTGATAAATTTGAAATACTTAGCAAGAAAATTCAAAATCTTCTAGGTGTCAAAATTGTGTCGATCCGAACGGATCATGGTCGTGAATTTGACAACGAAACTCAATTTGGAAACTTTTGTGATACAAATGGTATAACACATAACTTTTCGGCTCCACGAACACCTCAATCAAATGGAGTAGTAGAACGTAAAAATAGAACAATTCAAGAAATGAGTAGAACAATGCTTAATGAACAAAACATTCCTCAAAAGTTTTGGTGTAACGCCGTTGACACTTCTACATATATTTTAAATAGAGTCCTAATACGTCCTTTCCTAAACAAAACACCATATGAACTTTATAAAGGTAAAAAGCCAACATTAGGATATTTTAAAGTCTTTGGTTGTAAATGCTTTATTCTTAATACTAAGGATTATCTCACCAAGTTTGACCCAAAGTCTTATGAAGGTGTATTTCTTGGTTACTCTCAAACTAGTAAAGCTTACATTGTCCTAAATAAAGAAACAATGATAGTCGAGGAATCGTTGAACATAACATTTGACGAAAGTCCACCTCCCTCTAAAACATCACCTTTGGTAGATGATGACTTAGTTGAAAGTCAAATAATTGAAAGTCAAATTAATAATAACAAGGAGGATGAACCATTAAATAAGGAAATTATCAATATAAAAGAATCTAAAAGTCATCCATTAGAAAAGGTCATAGGAAAACTTAATCAAAGAACCTTAAGATCACAAGCTCAAAATCAAAGTAATCATTTTTGTTTTGTATCCACCATTGAACCCAAAACCATAAATGAAGCAATAAAAGATGAATCATGGGTAATTGCCATGCAAGAAGAATTAAACCAATTCGTTAGAAATGATGTTTGGAAACTAGTTCCAAAACCCAAAGATCAAACTATAATTGGAACAAAATGGGTCTTTCGAAACAAAATGGACGAAAATGGTGTAGTATCTAGAAACAAAGCTAGGCTTGTTGCACAAGGTTATAATCAACAAGAAGGAATTGACTATGATGAAACTTATGCACCGGTAGCTAGACTTGAATCTATTAGAATATTACTTGCTTATGCATGTGCTTATGATTTTAAATTATTTCAAATGGATGTTAAAAGTGCTTTCCTTAATGGGTTTATTAACGAAGAAGTGTATGTTGCTCAACCTCCCGGTTTTACCGACTTTGAGAAACCACATCATGTCTTCAAACTCAAGAAAGCATTATATGGCCTTAAACAAGCACCTAAAGCTTGGTACGACCGTCTTAAGACTTTTCTTATTGATAACAAATATACTATGGGATTAGTAGATAATACTCCTTTTACTAAGAAAAAGGAATCACAAATTATTATTGTTCAAATATACGTTGATGACATTATATTCGGATCAACTTGTCAAGAACTATGTAATGATTTCTCTAAAATCATGCATGACGAGTTTGAAATGAGTATGATGGGTGAGTTAAACTTCTTTCTAGGACTTCAAATTAAACAACTAGAAGATGGTATTTTCTTTAATCAATCTAAATATATAAAAGACATGCTTAAGAAATTTGGTCTTGAAGATTCCAAACCAACTAAAACACCCATGTCCTCGGACACTAAACTCATCAAGGACGAAGAAGGTGAATCCGTAGATAACACTAAATATAGAGGAATGATTGGTAGCCTACTCTATCTTACGGCTAGTAGACCCGACATTATGTTTAGTGTTTGTCTATGTGCTCGCTTTCAAGAAAACCCAAAGGCATCACACTTAGAAGCATTAAAAAGGATTTTTAGATATATTAAGGGAACAACGTGTTTAGGATTATGGTATCCCAAAGGAACGGGTATAGAAACCATAGTGTATGCCGACTCGGATCATGCCGGTGATTATGTCGATAGAAAAAGTACAAGTGGTATTTGCACTTTTGTTGGACATTGTCTCACCTCATGGTTTGCAAAGAAGCAAACGGCTTTAGCCATCTCTACTACTGAAGCCGAATACGTCTCAGCCGGAAAAGCATGTCAACAAGCTCTTTGGATGAAGCAAGCTCTCGTAGACTACGGAATTCATCTCAACGACATTGTGATACTTTGCGACAACAAAGGAGCCATCGATCTCAGCAAGAATCCCGTTCAACATGCTCGTACAAAGCACATTGAAATCCGTCATCACTTTCTTCGCGACAATGTTCAAAAAGGAAACATTTCAATCGAGAAAGTATCCTCCGAAGACAACATTGCCGACATCTTTACTAAACCTCTTAAACGAGAACCTTTTAATCTTCTTAGACTTGGTTTAGGGTTAATGGAACCAAACATGTAGGATAAACATAGCCTAAAACATTAGAATAGTCAAACCAAAACAATTTTGTCTTGTTTCTGCTACTGTAGCCACGGCACCAAACGACAACACGGACGGAACCAAAAATTTGGTGCCGTCTGGTCCGTGGTGTCTACAGAAGCAAAACAGCTTTATACATAACATCTTCTTCCTCACAACTCACTTTACCAAAACGTGCAAAACTTAAACCAAGCTCATTATTGTCATCTTCCCACTCACTAATCACTGAAGATAACATCATTGTAAGTATCCTAACTACATTTCATCTCTTAATTCTGAGTCTAGGATTCTTATTTATGCACAAAACTATCACAAATCATTACATGGGGTTTTATGTATGCTTTTATACCAAATATGAATTCAATTGGCAAATTGCATAACTAGTCATTCAAATTAGGTACTACATTATCATATTGCATAAACAAATCATGTTTCCCACTAATTGATAGATAATAAATATAAGGCCTTATTCAAACAACCAAACACCCCATGTCAAAAGTTTTGAAAAGCTTCTCACTTATAGGAAAACATTTTTCATTGCTAATACAAATAGAAACGTTAGAATTTTCATCACTTGCATGCTCTTGAATACTAAAGGTATTGCATAACTAATATGCACTCCCGGGTATATTCAAATATAGCCACATTGAATTAGGAGCATTTGGGTTATCTCATGGTATTTGCCAAACACTCCACTAAAACCATTTTGTGCATAAAATGAGTCGAGATAACCGCAACTCCAAATTGTTTTCATATAGGCACACACTAGAATCAAAAACGTTAAAATTTATCTTAATTTTTTAACATATTAACTCTTGTCCTTAGGAATAACCATGGTAGCCGCAAGATTCTATGATCACAAAGACACTCTTAACTACATTCCCAAACACCACAAAACCAAAGGACTCACCAAGGAACAAGTAGAAATATTTAGGGGTCTAGAATCAAGGTATTTCCACGAGGGTAGAACCATTCACTCATCCTTCCTTGAGCATACCAATCTTCGTGAAGAACTAGCCGCCATTCAATTCGATTGTCTTCTTGACATTGATGAACCAATTTGTCCTAGGTTCGTGTTAGAATTCTATGCTAGTGTGACCGGTTTTAGTGATGAAGATGATGAGTTTTGTCTTAGCTTTAGAATCAACCAAAATGACTACACCATCACTTTAAGTGAATTTGCTAGAGTACTAGGAATTCCCAACCGAGGAACTTGTGTCTACACGGATAAGTGGTCACTCACCGCCCTTGATGCAATCAATGACCGCTCTCTTCCCTACATAACCCGTTTAGCCGATAAGGATGTCATCCGTGAACACCTTTTTAACCCAAAAACGGATACAACCCGAGTAACCCGAAAGGGAAAAGAGGTAGACCGAGATCCATATGGAATGGAGCTAAATGAACTTAAGCACGAATTTAAGAAATGGGAGGAGTTACTTAGAGCAAACGTCATTAGCACCATAGGGAATAGGGATCACATAAACGCTTGTCTTTGTCACATGCTTTACAACTTGTCCACCCGACAACCATTCAACTTAGCCTACTACATAGCTAGGAGAATGATTGATATTCCAACTCAAGGATCCGTTGCTCTTCCATACGGGATGCTTCTCACCCGTCTCTATAGAAACTTCGCTCCAATTCCACCAACCCCAAAAGGGATGCACCTTCACTATGAACTCATCCCTCACATCTTTGTACCTTTGAGTGATGCTCGAGTTGCTAAGACTAAAGGCAAGAGAGCTAAACCTCCAACTCCTTCATCATCATCATCAAATAGCTCCGAGGATGGTCTTCCAAGCTCTCATCTTCCACCTCATGAGTATTACGCATCTCTTCCCGAGATTGAGAATGAATCAGCAGAATTCAAGCAAACTAAGGGAATGTTCAAGTGCCTTGGTAGGATGATGAACAAGATTTACAAGAAATTGGACAAATAAGGGTACTTTAAGGAGTGTTTGGAACAATGCATTATCATTAATGTTTGATACTATTTAGTTGTTTTATTATGTAGGATGATAATATAACTTAAAACAATGGTGTATGCTAACAATCTCATGCAGGGGATAGCACAAGTATGCTATCAAATTTTACCCATTTTCACTATATTGTGAAAATCAATAAGCCTTGCTCAAAATCTATGCTCCACTATGTTTACATATGTGTTATTTACTTTTCCTAACTAGAAATGTTTAGTATAACAGGTTTTGAGTAAAAATTTCAGGTTTCGAAAATTTCAGGTTTTAAGAAACATTCTGTCCAAATTTCAGCACTCCACGGATCAGACGGCACCATTATCTTGGTACCGTCCTTTATGCAATTTGGTACCGCCATATCTGTTCAGGCGGACCAGACGGCACCCTTTTTTGGGTTCCGTCCGTGTATGATTTTGGTGCCGTGGATCCTCCAGGTAATTTTCTGAATTTCGACTCTTTCGTGATTCCAAATTATCTTCCATCACTTAAAAAATCAACCTTAACTAGTTTATACTGTTATTAGAACTAGTATTATTCACTAAGGGATGTAAGAAATCCATTTCCCACCAAAATTCAAAAATTTGAAAAATCCACCCAAGGAGCCCTTTGGCATAAAGGAAGGAACCAAATTTTTGGTACCTTCAAATCCGTGGGTAATCTGAATATTAGGAAATTCCACTCACTAGAACACATTTATTGCATATCTTTTCTTCTTCACTCCATCTTCTTTGTATGGATTGACTTGGGTGATATGACTAGCATTCAACCCACTTCCAAATCATTAGGAACCTCATCTCTTCAATGGTTCAACATCAAATCAAACCTTTTCTCAACAATTTCTTACCTCTATAAATTGAAAGGCTTTACCATGATCATCCTCACACCTTCTTCATTCTCATTACTATCTAGCAAATCAAAACCCAAGTTAAAATGACTAAATCATCACCAAAACCTTGCAAGAAAACCGCTAGAATGAGCGTAAGGCCTTGTTGTTTTGTCAATCTTAGCTCATCATCCGAATCTTCACCACTCACAATCTCATCTCCCATTAGAGATGATACACACCTTACCTTAGCTACACCTACTTCATCACACATTGTGATCACCACTCCACCACCAATCAAAACACCTACTTCACCTCCACCGGCACCCATCCAAACATCCAAAACACCCTCACCACCTTCACCAAGGTCTCCCACTCTCACTCCCATGGAGTTATTTTCAACTCCACCAACATCACCAAATCCTTTCCTAGAGGACTTGGAAGACTTGCCTCCTAGGCCAAGTCATCCACCACCATTGCCATCCTTTGGCACCATTGAGCGAATCGCTCATGAATCACCTCGGTCATCCATTGACCCAAACGCCCCATTAGGGCCAAGACCTCTCCTTTTCCACCCCATTCACAAGGACATTCATGGTCCTTTATACGGGGATCATCCACTTCCATCATCAATGTTCCCTCATATTGAGGACATTCCGGAGAGCATGTGGGATGACAATCCCACTAGAGAGGAGATTCAAGCCGAACTCCACAACCTCCACCAATTCAAAGGCATGGTGGATTCTCACTTAAGTGAGACAATGCAAATGCAAAGTGCTTTGCTTGCATCCATCATGACCACTCCAAACATCCCCAACACCACCAACACATCCACCATTCCACCACCACAACCTCCCCAAACTTTCTACCCTCCAAGGCATGGTTGCTCTACTTGTGAGCAAACGGGTCAAACCGTGGATCGGACCCGGATTATGGTCCATGACTTCCACGAAGAAATGAGGTTCATCCTCAACCACATTCTTGAGCGTCTCAACGCTCTTTCCCATCCACCATCACTTTAGGATGGTTTTAAAATAGTCTTTCTTTTATTTGCTCTTTTAGGATAATTTTCATTTTCTTGTACTAGAAACACATCATTGTGTTCTCTTTTCATGATCTTTACTCATGAAAAATTTTAACTAATGAATGTTGTTTCTTATATTGTTGGTGTCATTACATAGTGTTTGGAAATGCTTGTGAATGATCATTATTACTAACAATTTTTTTTTGCTTTATTTTCACAATCCATGTATCTTCCCACAAAAGCACCCAATTTAGGGGGAGCTTTGAACAAGGGGGAGATAATAGCTCGGGCTCATTACATTCCGCATAGCCTCTTCTTTTTGTTGAGACAAAAAGGGGGAGAAAATATAGAACTTGGAAATTATTTATATTTGACTTTCTGAAAAAGTCAACATCATGCATCAACTAGTGAATTCTTTGACTTTCATAAAAAGTCAAATTTCATACACTTGCATTATCATTTTCTTTTCAAGTTCTAAAACTAATATTTTTATAACTCTTGTACAAACTTTGTTTCTTTTATAAAAATAAAATTTATATTTTGTCCTCAACAAAAAGGGGGAGATTGTTAATACAAATATCGTCATTAAACGTTATTTATATTTTTGATCTTTGCCTAAGTTTTGTTAACGACAAAAGTAAATTTAATTTATAAAAGCTTAAAGCTTGTCAAGTTTATTAGATATTAAAACAAGCTTTCTTAAACAATATATTCATCATTCAAGCATTTACATTTATGATTAGTAACATCTTGATATGACTCTAATCATTATGTATGATAATAGTTTGTAGAATGTGTTAGGTTCTTAAAACCAAACACTACTTAAGCATTTGCATATTTCTATTAATAGTAATACAACATTTGACATCATGTATTACATCATGGAAATCATTGGAAGATTCCATTAGATATTTTGTGAAGATTTGTACTCTTCATATCTTGCACAATCTTACTTAGATAGAGTTGACTTTAGACAAGATGTGATATCTTGACTGTCGACCTGGCGGTACCAATTTGGTACACGGGCGGAACCCTTTTTAGGGGTCCGCGGTCCGTGGACGCTCCTGTCCAATTTGGCTATAAATAGCAATGCCAAGCCAAGTAGTTTCTCATCCCTTTCTAACATACTCTCATACATATCTTCTCTCTAACCCTTCTAACTCAGTTTCATATCATATTAGTGATCTCTTTTGTAGCAAAGAAGATCAAGTCATATTCAAGCTTCAACGAGAAGTTGGAAGTCTTGTTTGTTTAGTGTTGTATGATCTAGTGTTGATTCATACTTCATTGTTGTATCAAACCATCATAATCTTGTGAGTGTGAGTGGTTAGTATTTTAGTCCTCAAAATACATTGTGTGTGGGAGTAGTTGTACCCTTGGAAAGAACTCGACATCTAGCTTAGTGTCGGAAATAGTGTAAGCGAAGTGTAAAGGTTTTCTCCGCCGGTGAAAGGAGCTTGTTGACTAGTGAAGTTAAACTCTCGAGTGTGAGACTCGGGGAGTGGAGTAGGGCAAGGAAAAAGAGTCCTTGTAGGCCGAACCACTATAAACAACTTGTTGTGGTTTGATCATTTCTTTCCTTATTTACTCATTACATATTGCTTGCATATTTCATTAACATACTCAAGATCAATATCAATTGATCTTTCAATAAGTTTCAAAACAAAGTTTTTAATCGGTAAACTATTCAACCCCCCTTCTAGTTTTCTACA